>VIBL01000348.1:0-342789 GCA_008271625.1 Lutraria rhynchaena
AAATGGTATACAGAAACTCTTTGGACTCGATATGTAGCATACAAATGGTATACAGAAACTCTTTGGACTCTATATAGAACAGTAGAATGGTATGCAGAAACTCTTTGGAGTCGATCTGTAACAGCAAAATGGTATACAGAAACTCTTTGGACTCTATACAGAACATACAAATGGTATACAGAAACTCTTTGGACTGGATACAAAACATACATACAATATACAGGAACTCTTTGGACTCGATATGTGACTTACAAATGGTATACAGAAACTCTTTGGACTCCATATAGAAAAGTAGAATGGTATACAGAAACTCTTTGGACTCTATACAGAACATACAAATGGTATACAGAAACTCTTTGGACTGTATATAGAACAGGAGAATGGTATGCAGAAACTCTTTGGACTCTATATAGAACAGTAAAATGGTATACAGAAACTCTTTGGACTCTATACAGAACATACAAATGGTATACAGAAACTCTTTGGAGTCGATATGTAACATATAAATGGTATACGGAAACTCTTTGGACTCTATACAGAACATACAAATGGTATACAGAAACTCTTTGGAGTCGATATGTAACATATAAATGGTATACAGAAACTCTTTGGACTCTATACAGAACATACAAATGGTATACAGAAACTCTTTGGAGTCGATATGTAACATATAAATGGTATACAGAAACTCTTTGGACTCTACACAGAACATACAAATGGTATACAGAAACTCTTTGGAGTCGATATGTAACATATAAATGGTATACAGAAACTCTTTGGACTCGATATGTAGCATACAAATGGTATACAGAAACTCTTTGGAGTCGATATGTAACATATAAATGGTATACAGAAACTCTTTGGACTCGATATGTAGCATACAAATGGTATACAGAAACTCTTTGGACTCTATATACAACTTACAAATGGTATTAACAAACTCTTTGGAATGGATACAAACATAAAAATAGTTTCCAGAAACTCTTTGGACTGGATACATAACAATAAAATAGCTTCCAGAAACTCTTTGGAATGGATAGATAATATACAAATAGTACACAGAAACTCTTTGGATATATAATGAAGTAACCAAACTGGACTTGGCAAGTGAATTAAAATGCGAATGTTCAGTAGAAATCGATTATAAATCACAAGACTGTAATTCAAATAAGTTCTTAATATTGCTCATCCTAATATATTTTCCCATTTCGTGAAATAAACGCCATTTCGGGTTTTATCACTTTTATTTATGTGAACCGGTAAAAAATAAGTCCACATTTTCTAGCAGAGAAGTTGAATGTAAATAAGCAACTATGTTCACAGTTTTTCTTTCTTTTTTCTAAATTACCTATATGCTTTATATTTAATTACATTTTAATTATTCACTTGTCCGAAAATTTGTTTTCCAATTCTTCCTACGCAGGGTCTGTAAACTCTTTGGAGTATTTCGCAAAAATCCGAATAAAACTCTTTGGATTTTTAGTGTGACCATATTTTGAGCGTCCACCAAAACAGATCGTACACTTCCTGCACAAAAGCACTCCGAATAATATAACTACCCGAAAGGATTTTTATAATTTTGAGTCCGACAAAATGTTTTACGATCGTGCGAATTAAGACTGATGTTTTTTCAATTATGATATGATACATTGTATAAATCTGAATTAATTATTTTTGGATAATGAAAGACTAAAATAATAAATGTTTGAAACTATGTCTTGATCTACGTCGCGTTTGTTTAACATGTGACCTTGATCCTGTCGATTGCCAATTCGTCTAACAAAATGTCAGCCGTTAGGAAGGCATGTTCGGTAGGCCGGGACAATTCCTTTTGTAGATTACGACTGACACTGTCAAGATCACAAGAATCAGTAAAATTGCAATGTTCGTCGAATATACATACACTTTCTACAGCTCCTATGAATGCTGTCAGTCGAGGTAATTGTATATTTGTTAGAATATCTGTCATGTCACACGTTTTCGTGACCAATGTCATAAGTTCGATTGCATAATATGTGCATGAATAGTCTGCTAGTCAAACCGTACGCATTTTTTTTAGAAGTATGCATCTTGATTCTACACAAGAAGCCGCGATTCTCTTCGAGTGTCGAATTCTTCACCACATATCTTGTGAACTACTGAACATTAATGTTGAATGTTAGAAAAAAATACAATCACGCTTTTGCAGAAAACATGCATGCATGCAGTCTAGTGGTCTGCCTGTTATTCCCTGTTCAACTTGGTATAGACTTGCTCATTGTTAGTGCTACAACCTATGGAGGAAATTACTGTCTTAACTGAAAGAGAGGAAAACAAATTTTTGTAGCAAAATCTATGCAATGACTACATATTTGAAATATCCCCTTAAAATGCTTTAGTAATGACCAGAGCAACTGATAAGCTTTCTCAGTGAATTGAGTATTACTCCATTTCAGTTTGAATTGGGTATTTGCTAAATGTTATTGGGTTTCCTGTTAGTCTATGATTTTAATATCAATTGGTAATTCATGCTCTTCCTTATCAAGTCTAAATTGTACACATTTGGTTGTTTTTGGACCGCATCGCTGCAACGTTTGTCCTAGACTATGAGGAACGACTGACAGATGAAAATGACTATATGCATGTATAGTCAGGAAAATTGATTTCGATACGCATCATAAATGTTTTTATTGGGTATTTTGCTTTTGTAATTGATGATACGCATCTAAAATAGTTTCAATTGTGTATTTTGTAAATTTAATTGAGTAAATACGCAAATACGCAGTTTATCGGTTGCTCTGAATGACCACTGATTTATTGAAGACATTGGTCAAGCCTTGCTTATGCACTGGTAGTAAGCAGGGCCCCATCAGCAGTATGGTCAATATTTTTGAAAATTTATTTTCTAGTCTTTAGCTACTATTTAGTAAATGTTAATGTTTTTTGTCTTCCTATGACCGGCTGACTGATTGATTTTGAATTCTTTTTTATTGACTGGTACACTAACTATCTACTTTAGTAAGAATTGTGATATCCAGCTTTGAAAGTATAAGTAACACTAACGAAATAATGTTTTTTTTTGTATATTTTGCAGGTCTTCTGAAGAAAAACTTTCCCTGTATATATATCCCCTGTGATAATTTTCATTCAAGCCATAGAAGTGATAAACAGGATTACTACAAAGTTTTGGGTGTCGATAAAAATGCAGATACTAAGGAAATAAAGAAAGCTTATTATAAGGTCATTTCTTTATAACTATAATTTATGTTGAACTTAAAAATGAATTTTGATTGTTTAAGTAAATAATTCTGCAATGGTTGACGGTATTTCGTATTGTATTTATTGCACATTTTATGAGCATTGGGTCAATTAAAGCATTAATCAAACAACAATAACTGCGGCTGTTTCACTGCATATGACCACTTGATCATATCCTGAGAGTTTTCATTCATTTATATATTTACACACTTTTATCACTGGCCATTATATATATATATATATACCAGTATGTATAAATACTATGTAATTTTGCTCTTCAGCTGGCTAAAAAATATCATCCTGATGTCAATAAAAATGATAAAAATTCTGAGAAGAAATTTCAAGAAATATCAGAAGCTTATGAGGTGAGTTAGATGCACATTGTATACAGTTTATTATCAGCAATTTGCAGCAAAAAAACATTGATTTTTTCTTCTTTCAAAGAACTGTTGATGTGTAAGAAGTGATCGGGAAAGGTATGCGCCATAATCACATTTAAAAAAATCAAAATATCACATTATCTTTGGCACCTGATGTGCCTGTGGTGCATTCCGATTTTTTTTTATCTTTTTTTGTATAAAATGAAGTGAGTACAAAGTAAATACTGCTTTTCTGTATCATCTGACGCTTTATTGCATTCCCGAAGGCCCCCAAAATCAGGTTTTTAGAAATTTTCTTCTCGCACCCATGTAATTAGAAAATTTGTCTGTTTATGTCTTACTACAATGTATTTATTTAGGTCTTAAGTGACGATTCTAAACGTAAGCAGTATGATACATTTGGAATGTCAGGCGCTGGGTTTAATGGCATGGGTGGTGCTGGACCAGGTGCTGGTGGCTTTCAAGGAGCCCAAGGATTTCAAGGTTTGAATTTTGTTATTTACTGTGCCTTGTGATATCTGTTATTTGCCAGCTTTTATAGAGCTGATCTGAATTGTTGGGAAAATTAGAATTTTTTTATTTAGTTACTTATATTTTGGATTATTAGAGATAAAGAGGAGCTACTCAAGAAATGAAAAAGAATTGTTCCCATGATGATTTAATGTACATTAATATTCATAAAGACATAAATTGTTCTCATTTAATAGTCTGAGTCGCTACTTTATTGTAAGCTCAGTGCTTAATCATTCAGTGAAGCTTGAGATGTAGGCAGTGGTTAGTGTGCTGAACTTGTAACCCAGAGATCCAGGTTCAAATCCTGGTCAGGGCAGGTCATACCCTTCTATGAAAAGTTTGACAAAAATGTCAGTTTTCCTCCATATGTGGAGAAGTTCAGTCATTTAATGAAGCTTGAGATTTTTGGTTCTTATCAATTAATTGTTTCTTCAGGGTTTGAGAATTTCAGAGGAATGGATCCTGAAGATTTATTTCGAAAGATATTTGAGAACGCTGGTAGTAGCTTTGGAGGTTTTGAAAACCATGAGTTCGAATCACGATGGGGAACAGCACCTGCTACTGAGGTATAAATAGTTGAGAATCAGTTCAACTGCATGAGACAGTATCCTGCGTCATTAAGCATATAATGTATACATATATATGAACTGCAGTGTGGAAGGCAGTATTTTATTTCCGCAAATTGTTATAATCAGAATATTACTTGTGCTTTAGAACTTAGTGGTTTTTGGCACTTAATTATGCAACAAACCTTGATAGGGAGGTTAAAAAATTATTTACAATATATATCCTGGTTTTGTTGTTTCTTCATTTTTTTCATTGCAAATACTTAAGGAGACAGGCCTACTTTAGTTTTCCTCATAAGTAGAATTCTTAACGATTGAATGATTTCCTATTAATTCATGCTTTTAGGTATCGATGAATTTGTCATTCCAAGAAGCTTGCCGAGGAGTTAACAAAGATATAGACATGAATGTATCAGAAACATGTTGGAGTTGTAACGGGTCAAAAGCTGCTCCTGGCTCCAAACCACAGACTTGTCCTCAGTGTAATGGTACTGGCATGGTGAGTGCTGTTACAATTTATTCAAGTTTCATTGTACCATTGTTCTTATCAGATCTTGGGGCCTTAAGCTACGTGTACGGAAGTATTTTTAGAAAAGTGGGATTTTTTGTATATGTGTTTTTTTTTTTAGGAATCCTTTTTTATCTATATGGTTAGACTTATGAAAGTTCCTTAACTTATTATCTTATGAAAGTCTATAAGTGGGTTTCAGGTTGGCTTGTTTCTGCTTTCATTCATAAATACATTTAATTAATAAATTTATTTAATTAAAAAAACAAACTTGTGGTGAGCTCGATGTAGTTGTCAAAATGGCGGTTCCGTGTATGTGCGTCCGTGTGTTAGTCTGTCCGACTTGTCTTTGTCTGGACCATAACTTCCCCATGCATCGATGAATTTTAAAATGACTTGGCACAATTGTTCACCATGATGAGACGGTGTGTCATGCGCAAGACCCAGGTCCATATCTCAAAGGTCAAGGTCGCACTGCGGGCTCGACATGTTGCCATCGGTGATGGAATTTTTTTATTTTCATTTTAGCTCTTATCTCATTACTTAATCTTTTATGGTGTTTTTTTTTTCAGGAGACCCGTCAAACTGGTATATTCATGATGCAGAGTACATGTCGTATGTGTGGTGGTGCTAGAAAGATTATTAAAACCAAATGTTCTGTTTGTCGTGGCAAAGGAAAACTTCTTAACAGGAAGAAAGTTACAGTTCCTGTACCCGCTGGTTAGTCTTCATTTTATTTAAATTAACACATAAATTCCAGAAAGTTAATTTAATAGATAATTAGTTCGGCTGCCATTTCTATCAAAACATGATTCGCCTTATTTTGATTGTTGTTCTTTTAAGAGACCCCCTCTTGTGACAAAATAAATAATTGTTAAGTCTAATAAATGCATTTAATTTGTAAATTTGTAATTAGTAAGATTTGCTTGAATACCATTTAGTACTGAAAAACCTCCTCATTATATCTACTTGGACTCTTGTCTGACTGTAGAGGTAGTTTCTTTGGGCTAGGAAAAAAATAGCCATGTTTAGGGTTACTTGACCAAAATAATGAAGGAAAATTTATCTGAACACCCCATGTTAGACTATCTGGTACAATTCATCCCCAATTATATTCATACTTGGGAATTTGCCATTAATAATTTAGGGTCAGGTAATGGTAACCATGACAATTTTTTTGTCTTAAACCTTTATATTATGACTACCTCTTGGACTCTTGAAAATTGAAAAATGTTAAAATCTCTTAAAATCTCATTACCAAGTATGACAGTAAAACCTCACATTGTGATCACCTCAATGTATTTTATGCATTATCTCTCATTATTTTAGGTGTTGAAGATGGCCAAACCGTTCGTCTTAGTGTTGGACAGCAAGAAGTGTTCGTCACATTTAGGGTGAGTCATTTTCAGTTTAAATTCAGTATTATACATTTGAAAGTGTGTTGTTGTTTTGATAGAAACTCCCAAGTTCACAGTGTATTCTCATTATAGTAAATACTATCAAATCGGGCTTTTCCATTAGAAATGTGTTATTATTTACACATATGAGCATTCGCTTATTCTTTCAGTATTGATTAAGTAACTTGATAAAATAACAGTCATGAAATTTTTAATTAGATTTGGTTGTTCAATGTTTATGTAATCGTTGCAGTCTGCATTGCTTGTCTTTAATGTTCTTGATTTTTTATTTTCACATGGGTTTAATGTTACATCAACAGCCAGGGCCATTTGGCGACCTTTTCTGCATTAATGGTGGAAGAATACCCCGGGTGGAACCACCGAACATCCGTAAGCTAGGTGGACAGCTTCCTCTTAAGTGAAATTTGGTCCCAGATGGGATTCGAACTGGCTCTTGATCCTTAAATTTCAACATCATTGACAAAAATGTATGTAAATTGATGGGATTATTAATGAATGATCTAAATTGTCGTTCTATTTATTGCTTAGGTTGCTAAAAGTCGTATATTTCGACGTGAAGGTTCTGATGTTCACAGTGATGTGACTGTTACGCTCTCACAAGCCGTCTTAGGAGGTACAATCCGTGTACCTGGAATATACGATGATATTCTGTTAAATGTAAGTATAAGCTGAAAATAAAATGTATTTACATTCTCAAGTGCTTTTTAAGTTTTTTCTTCTTACGGTTCTTGAGGATATTTCTATAAATATTTTAGTTTTTGTTTATATAATAAATTGGTGTGTTTTGACCTTACTTACATGTAGGATTTGAAAGATATGTAAATGTGTCCTTTTTTGAAGATGTGTTTAAGACATTTTTTGTTTGAACTTACTATGTCTTGAATGAGTGGCTTACACATGTTTAATTCATGGGTCTGATTTCAATTAACAGCACATAGGTGCTTATGATAGATCTGGGAGTATTTAGTGGTAAAAAATTAGTGGTAAATATAGCATCAATGCAACTTGTGACCTAAGATTTGAAAACTATTTATTGGTGTTATAATGCATGAGGTGATCATGCTTGTCTCACTTGACCGGTAAGTGGGTCAAGTTACGAACTTTGACAGTAATAAAATTTTTTTCTTCAGATTCCTTCTGGCACCCAGTCGCATGATTTCACGAGATTAACCGGTAAAGGTATCAGTCGCATCAACACGCATGGTTTTGGTGATCACTATATTCACTTCAAGATTAAGGTTCCGATGTAAGCATTCATCCCGTTTGTTCTGTTTTTTTTTTCATGGCTGAGGTTTAATGTCGCATCAACAGCTAGGGTCATTTGAAGACTTTTCCAACGATGAACAGTGGAGGTTGACCCCTGGCATGCACCTGGGTAGAACCAACAACCTGTAAGCTAGCTGGATAGCATCCTTTTGTGCGAAATTTGTCTGGTCCCAGGTGGGATTCGAACTTACAACAGTGAGGGGCCAGTGATTTCTTGGCAGAGACCATCAGTTTTCTTGCAGTAAATTGATTCAGTTCACGGCTATATGATATACATTGATATTTTATGTCTGCTAGGAGAAAGCCAAAAATCATACAAATGAGCTTCATGTATTTGTTTAAAATGATTTTACTACCCACTCGAAAAATGTATTCTTTACGAAACAGAGAAAACTGATGAACTATTTATTTCTCTTCTGGGATAAATTCCGTTCTTTGTGTCTGAAATTTGTTCATACTTAGTTGTTTCCATTTGCTAAGGTTGCCAAATTAAATTCTATTGCAGGCATTTGACTTCGGAGCAGAAAGCATTATTGTTGTCATACGCAGAGACAGAAAGAAATGTTGATGGAACAATTAATGGTGTTGTTGAAACTGATAAAGGTTTGTATATAAAATAATTGTTAACATTATTGATATATTCCATTAAATTTAAGTACTTAGTATAAAAATAGTAAGTTCAACTTTATTTCCTTTTCAAATTCTTAACAATAATTTACTATAAATCTTGGTGTTTTTTTTAAACTCTCTCAGAGGCATTTTCCTGGATTACTTTTTTTTAGTACAGTATCACATCCTTGATAAACATTAAATAGATTTTGTTCCCTATCCTTGATGTACCTTAAATAGGTTTTATGTTTGACTGTTACAAAACTCTGTAAAACAAGTTCGAATTTTAATTGTTTAAAATTACTTTTCTGCTGAAATTTTTCTATGGGTCTCTGTTGTCAAGTGGTTTTGGTCACTGACAAGTAATCATTAGTTGCTCACTGATGTGGTTTGCCTGGGGTCTTCCTCCACCATTAAAACTGGAAAAGTCACCGAATGACTCCCCAAAAAATTCTACTATTACTTACATGCTATTGCAAGTTGTATTCATGTACTCATTAAGTTGATATTGTTAAGTAGATTTAAAAATACTAAATTATACTTTTTTTGAACTTTTTATTCCAATTTGCTCTCTGTCTATTTCAGAGAGTTCTAAAAGTTACAAGTATACTGATAGTGATTTTCAATTTCAAGAGAAATCTAAAAGTGATTCTGGATATGAAGAATATAAAACTAGCCAGGAAAATGACCCTGAGGAGTCTTTCTTGGGAAAACTAAAAAGAAAGATATTTGGTTGATGATAGTGCCATTAAAGTCTAATTTATTTATATGTGAGTGAAAATAATTAAATAATAAAATTGGTGTCTAATTTTCTCTCCATTTTTGATGTAATATTACTCTACTAATATACAAAATGTCTTCGTGTTCAATAAATGTATTATCAACTTTATTATGCGAATAATTCATAAAGATTTATGATCGACCTAAAACTTCATTCATTTATCTGACAATTTGTATTCTGAGTTTCAAGTGCTTCATTAGCTTACTTAAATACCCATTGAAAAAATGAAAGGGGCTTCTGTGGTTAAGTGGTTAAGGTCAGTTAGTAATGGCTAGTCCATCTCTACAATGAATTTGAATTCCACCAGAGGCTGGACTAATTTTACATATGAGGAAGCTGTTATAGAAGCTAGTTTATAGAGGGGGCCTTTCTCCCTTGTTAAACCTAGAAAGTTGCCTATTGGCCCTGGCTGTTAGTGTGACGTTATAAACCCTATAGAAAAAGTGAAGCCTTATCCTGTCATTTAGGTCTTTCAACGAAATCTTGCACAGTATTTATCCTGCTAGTAGTAATATTACATAATCTATTTTAGGTAAGAGAGCTGTGGAAGATGCACATGGATATGTTAAACAAATACGTGAAGTTTTAGAAGCACTACAAACCAACTCCAAGTCCAATCCACACCCTGATTATACTAGTAGACAAACGAAGTCGAGCAAATCTTCAAAAAATCACTCATCTGATTCTACGGCTGATGATGAAAATAACAATGCGAGTTCCTCTGAAGTTAATAATGATGAGGATGAATTGAATGAAACAAAAGCAGCTGCTGCTGCTTCTGCTAATGATGATGATGATGATGATAGCAATGATGATGCTTCTAAAGATGTCAGTCAAAAAAAGCAAACTGCTGCTTGATATAATTTATGAGTAGAACTCATTTAGAATGTTGTATTTCACTTCAGTGAATGCTATTCTTTGAATGTTTTTATTTGGCAATTGTTATGAACACTGACCAAGTATCTGTGAACATGCTTTATCTATTGCTAGCAATTACGAGTGCTTGGATTTATTATTCGTTAATGAATATGAACTCAGTCTGATCTGCCATTTGGATTGACACTCATGAATTCGATAAATATCAAAAAAGGATAATTTTGAATTTCTAACTGATGGAATACAAAATATTAAATGGGCATTTAAATCAAAGCGATATATGTATCAATTTTAGTTGGCAATGTGCATTTGAAAGAAATTTTTAAGAAGTGTTCTTGTATGAAACTCAACTTATCATTTAACTTAAAATGTAATCAGACATGATATCTTATACCAATGAGTTTAGCAGTTTTATTGTATGATGTTTTAAGTATAAATGTATAAGCTTATATCATGCATACTGCTTTATTTGTAACTCCTAAATGTATGTCTGTATGTTGTATGTTTCATGATTTTAAATAAATGTTGAGTGTTACAAAATCATGTAGTTGTTCAGATTTTTCGCAATTATATGGTAAAATTATTCTATTGGAGTATGCAGTGTTATATAACCGGCCCATTAGTCGTTCGAATCGATTTTCTGGGTATGCAGCCGGTTCTTAATGAGTATGGTGATGAATGAAAATGTGTATATTTACACTGTCTTTTAGTTATGTATATTTGCCTACTCCAGTCATCTGATTCTCTTTGTGGAGTGTATCTACGTTAAACTGTGAAAACTAATAACTGATGAATAAGAACAAATTTTAAGTGCATCTTTGCATGTACATGCCTTGATATTCGCCAAAAAAAAAACAATTTTACAAACATGGCACAATAATACAAAATGCATATGTTAAATATTTGAACATTCAAAGAAAATATTGAGGAATATAAAATAGGACCACATTAGTTTGATCAGAAGACACATTAAAATTTAGTGCAAGCTTTTGAAGATAATGTATATTACGTGGACATGTTAATAAATTTTCTAACAGAGGACCAAGGCACGTTACTTGGGTATATTTTCTGATATTTGAATATAAAGAATACCATAAGATAAAATGATATTCAGTTTCTATTGGATTTAAATTGCAAAGTTAACAAAATCTTATGGTATACGATTTGTTTTTCCTGTTTCAATTTGAAACAAATAAGAGGACAATCTGAAGGATGTTATTTCCTTCCTTGATTTGTTTTTTGTTTATTTATGAACGTGCTAAATTATAATCATAGAAAGAAAAACGGGTTATAAATTAACAGAAGTAATTTAGTCTTGGCTTATCGTTTATATATACCTGCCATTCCCGAATAAAATGATCACGTTCTGTTCTTTTTTAAAAAAGGGGGAGATAATTAAGGGTAGAGTTAAAGGTATCCATTCACTACCTTTATGCTAATGTGTGTCGCATTAAAATGAAGTACTAACAGTAAAAATATTTTGTCATATTTTTTTTTCAACGTTTGAGCTTTCTTGTTGAATATGTTTGAAAAAGTAAGTACCACCTTTTGTTTCGATGATTTTATACGTGAATTATACGCCATTATTGAGAAGCAGTGACCGTTTGCAAGAAAATGTTATCAACCTTTGAACAAATTTGTCATAAATAAAATAATTAAAGCCGTTGGAATTTATTTATTTACTTTTGTCAACAAAGTTCATGTTATCGCGGTTACTCCGAAACTCCAGCATTTGATTAATGTGAGAACGTGATTAAATCGCTCATGAAATGAAATAACACAAACAAAGTAATAAAGTAATGATACAAGAACATGTGTACAAATAATAAATCAAAACAAAATATTGCAAAATCATGCATTTTTACATGATTTCGTAAGAATAAACAAACAAGACTTTATATACACGTCCAGGTCCGGGAATGGCATATTGTCATTAATCGAAGTCACGTCCACCTGCTTGTGACAGACTGGCTACAGGCTCAAATATATACATATATTTATACAAAATATAGACGTAATATCTAAAACTGATGAGTTGAACTTTAGGAAATAGCAAAGGACTTCATAATCACCCAATACAAAAGAAATTCCGCACACAAAAACGATGTAGTGTCTTCAAAATACAAAAAAAATCACACGAATGCACATGGTGCATTATCAAGGAAATATTGCGTAATGATGAATATGTGGTTCTGAAAATCTTTCAGTAATTTTGATATTTCACTTTCAATGTGCTGTGTTTGGTTGATATATCTTACATATCAAACCCGTTGGCCATACCTTATGTATTTACAACACTTTTTAAAGCAATGAAATAACATTTCAATCAGATGGATGCCTGCTATGTATTATCCGTGTAATCAAATGAAAGATTTGAATGAAATATTTGGGAGCTTAATGCATATAAGATAAACTAATCAGAAAAAAAATCGAAAAAACATTTCGAGAAGTTGTGACTCTTGATAAAAGCACACCATAGTTACAAGCATGATCAGTCTAGAACCTTGCTCTAGAAAAACTTCAGTTATCAATCAATGGGAAATCACGTGACACAGATACGAAAAAAATGGCGGAAAAAATTCAATCGATTCCACCTAAAAATCCCAGAAAAGACATTGTTTTTGATGTTTTCATGTATCCTATCTTCCGGTCACTGTTCTCATACATGAACCATATTCTAGTCTGTTGTAGTTTTCAAGAACCCAAGCAAAGTTTGAGTGCATTTTGACCGGTATAAGAGCTTCAAAATGCAATCAAACTCTCCGAGTCTTCTCGGAAACTTCAACAGATTGTGTCAATGTAACGTGAATATCCACACAGTTTATGGTACTCTCCTTACATTTCAATCATCATATTGAAAATGTTTGCTGGAGTAAACAGCAAGCCTAGACCTGTGGTCTATCTAAATGTGTGGTGCGACATTTCGCCCAGACTTGTTGTTTACAAAATAAACAAATTGATGGACAAAAAAACATGAAAAATTTAACAGATAACATTTAAAATGAAAACAATAAATTTTAATTATTCAGCAAACATTTGATTGGCTGGATGTGGAGGGATGAAAATATATAATGTGCTACGTACAAACGGTGAACACGAACAACCATATGCTTCGAGATTTATGCTCACTAGTAAGTATTTTTTATTATCTTAAGTATGAACAGTTTTAATGAACACTTTTTCTTAGTAAGTGGAAATTTCTGTTGACTATATTTGAAATATAATGCAGCAACAAGCGTAATTTTTAAAATGTGAATGTTCTATTAATTTGCATTTTCATTTATTTATTTGTTATAAAACGTTGATATCATCTCATTATCATAAATTTTGAATATAAATACCAAATTATTCAATTAGATGTCTTAAAGTCTAGTTATGAAAATATGTGCACGCATTTCGGAATGCGCATGCATACTAGTATCATAAACGAAAATATTAACAAGACCACTCGAATTAAATCAATATTTTCATCGACAAACTTACAAGAAGCTTTTATTAATATAACTGAAAAAATAATACAAAGATTCTAATATTTACACACAAAACACTATTGAATATAACTTTTACAAATGTATGACTAACTTTAGTTTGTATCGTAAAGATCGCTTCAAGATGACGCACAGTGTCCTGTGTTTGGTGTTGTTGTCACTCTTGGCATGCACCTTTGGTGAACTCTTGCAAGACAGACAGAAAAGAGCACTGCAGACACTGGTAATAACACATGAACTAACATTTGGGCAATGGAACTATTGAAATAATAGAAAATATATTATTTAAAATATTATTATTTATATTATTAAATATTATTTGAAGTGTTTATATGATAACACAAAACCATAAATAGATGTAAATCAGATGAAATGGGAATTTCCTACGAATCAGTTCCCACGTATTTATGTTAAAGATGTTCAAATACTACTATTATTTTATCAGAGATACCAAGATAAAGATACCAAGATGATTATAATATCTGTTATTCTTATAAATATTGGCTTACCAAATCATGCGTCTTGTGGGAGGTCAGCTTTTGTATGTTTATCAACAGTCTCCTTTTAAGTCTTGAAACGGTGCTTTAGCCACATTCTAACAAAGTTTTCCTTTATAAACGTTTAAGTAAACTATTTTATTCTATTCAAGAAAAGAAATTTTGAATTCAGTGGGGAAAATGGAGTAACAAAACAGGAGTTCACTGTTCAAGGATCAGAAGTCAAGGTCTCAGTGTCCCTTG
Source organism: Lutraria rhynchaena (assembly GCA_008271625.1). Taxonomy (NCBI): domain Eukaryota; kingdom Metazoa; phylum Mollusca; class Bivalvia; order Venerida; family Mactridae; genus Lutraria; species Lutraria rhynchaena. The sequence continues at coordinate 14,383 of VIBL01000348.1, forward strand.
GTATGAGAGCTGTTTTCGATTATAAACAGGTAATAAACAGAGTGATATTAACATAGTTTAATTATATAAGTTTATGAGATAATTAATATTAAAATGTGGTTAGCGTAATGCTCATATTTATCTTGCGGTTGCCTTCAGGTTTTCTGTTGTATCACGCATTATATAACGCGTTTGGTTCACTCTTTAGAATATACAGACAAAATATTTATATCAGCTGTCCCAGGCTGCCGCTGTTGATGCTGCAATTGTTGTTGTTGTTGTTGTTAGTGTTGTTAATGTTTTACAGTTGTTGTGGCTGATGTTGCTGCTGCCGCTGCTGCTTGCCTTTTGCGATATTCGACCAAGGCGTGTTTATTACCAAACAAATCAATGCAGAGTAATATATGTATGTTCTTGATAATAATTTCTGAAACATTTCAGATGATATTGACCGTAAAACCACAAAATGAAACAGTGTGTATGGTTGTACCTTTCTCAGAGAAATCTGTTCCTTCACTCGACAAAGTACGATCAGTGATGACGCAACGTGAGTTCAAGGTAATAAATCAGTTTTGTTTAATTACCTGACCAAATCCAAGGATCAAGACAAATATTGAGAATATGTAAACATTTCTAAAAGTCGATATTTTGTCAAATTTCAGAACAAATTCTCAAAATAGTCATGGAAACTTGACCTGATGATGTCAAAATTTGTTACAAATTCGATATATAAAGTATTATGTACTATTAATTAGTTTCAAGCTCCGACAACCACCATCGAGTTTCCAGTACAACAAGCTATAACCGCTAGCAAGAGAGTGCTCTCTCCGATGTCGGCTGCATTGTGTGGAAAATCCCAGATAATGATACTTGAGCCCAAAGTCGGTAAGAAACTATTGAGATATTATATAGGATACAGAAAATCCAAATGTATTTTATAACAAACGCAAAAAAAGTTTTTAAGAGTTCTTTGCCATGCGGTATACTCTGGGAGATGGTGTTTTGTCCTCCTTTTTTGTATCGACCAATGTGTTGGGTGAGTTTGGTGTCGGTGGATTTGAGGAAAGTGATGTTAAGGGGAAGGTGGGATGCTTTATACGCTTTTTTGGGGGGGGAATCCTTTTCATATATATATATGCATTTATTGTTTATAGCAAGTCTCCAAATCAGTTCATTGATAAACACAAGCGCTTTTATTGGTTCATATATCACACTCTCAGCTCATTACAATAAAGCCTGCAGATCGGATTGTCAAATAAGATTTATAAAAGTACGCATGATATGTTTACAACTATTATCTCTGCTTTACTGTCACAATTTTATTTTATTTTGCAGAGTCTAAAGCCATTATTAATCCATGGTGGAAATGGTGGCCTTGGCATTTCTGGCCAAGGCCTTGCCCTTGGTGTCATCCGTATTACCCTTGTTTTTATTGGCCATGGTGGTTCTACTTCTTTGGATACACTGTATATATCTTCCCGTAAACAAATGTTCTTGTGAGAGGTCGAAACTGGAACCCGTTCTATGGTTGCGAACGTATTAGTCAATGGTTAACAGTCGACATTATTAGCTTATTCCAGATATGATCTTGATATTTGAAATTTACAATACAACCGCTTATAAAGATTTGAGCAAATTTATCAGTTTTACGACACATACATGTATTTAATTGTATATACATGTATTATGTTAAAAACAATTGGAACAGAGCTCTTTTGGACGTTCAAGGGAAACAACTCTAGTTTGTCATAAGGAACCCGTTATTATAAAAGCATACCACCAGTCTATATCAGAGTTTTGTGTTATCGTTCAATGTAAATTTTATTGATGTTTTATATAAATATGAAAACATAGTACATTTTATTTCAAACTTAGTTATATTATATTAATATACGAGTACAGCGCGACAATCGCTTTTGACACTTTCTGTGTTTACACATAACTTTGGCTGAAATTAAAAAATACATAATACTTTGTTTGCTTTTTACCGACCCCAGGTTTAAAGAGAGGGTCGGTCGGTCGGAAAAGTATTTTATCTTATTCACAGAATATTCCTCATACGTTAAACATGAAACATTTAAGCACAAAATTATATCCAAAGGAAGCTTTGCAGACGCCCTTGCTCGCGTCTGTCAGACGCTTGTTGAAAATTTAAAAAATCTTTTTAAAAGCGTCGAAATGATCGCGATCATTTTTTCAACCTAAATTGAGATAAAGCACGGAAATATCTTTTTAACGAAAATATGAAAATAAAAAATATGTTTTAGATTTCGGCATTAAATTTTTTGGAGTCGGCGTTTTTTACGGTCGTTCGGTCGGTAAAGGGAAAAGAAACATAATTTTGATTTAAGCCTAAGTAGGTGTTATAGTAAGTATATACATCACTTAAATACAGTTGTTACACCTTGATTTACTCTTTATTATTATAAATATGAATAAGAAAAGGGTTCCTAGAAAAAAAACGCACAAAAACACAGAAGGTGTAGACTTGATTGGAGGGCACAACTTCACGCTTACCACCGGGGAAACAAAAGATAAAGTTACATAAATAAAATATTAGATGCATACCAAAGTGATTAGAAAATAATTTTATAATTCTGAAGTCTGGTCCCCTCAGTATTTTCTAAAATTAGTATAAAAGAGTGGTAGTTATTGCGAATCCTTGTAGTTTTATTTAATTTATCTAAAAAACATAAAACTTTATGTTTACATGCCGTTTTGGATTATACACGTGTATATGGAGAAGAGTAACAATTGTACAGTAAGGGGCGTTAACAATAGTCTATCCAACCGATGGATGAATCAGTATTCGCAGTTTTGTTAAATCAAGCAGATATAATACATTTTGTATAATAGGTAGGCCAAAGCAGAAAAATTGAATTAATTAATTCATCAATTCTGCTTTCGATGGATCTATGATGTAACAAGTGCATGTATAGAGAAACAGGCAAGCTCTAACTTGAATCAGCTTCAGGCAAAATGTCACAACGTTAACACATGTACTAAAATTACTACGTTATAAACATATTCTAGAAAAGTCGAGAAATTAACCCACAATCTAAATCTTCACACTAATACCGCGACTATTCAGTTGTTATTTGTCAAAATACTTCACCGAGTTCGTTAAGATATGTCAACTTGTTTACTTCTAGGAACGGATTAGGCCTAATTTTTTTGTGTGATTAAACACAACAATAACGGTTTATAATGTTTATGAACCGACACTGAAATTTGATGTAACCAATGGATTTCAACGTCACGGAGAATTAAAACTGACGATTGTTTACAGATTAAGCGCAAGAATTAACCATTAGATCATTTAAAATTTAGTGACAGGTTTTGATCCGGTTATGGTACCACTTATATCCGCTTCTGTACGCGTAACCAAATTTATACAACGTCATAATTAGGATACGATACTTATATTAAATCCGGTTTCTCATACTTTGTACGATTACTATTACTTTATCGAATAAAATTTCAATAATGAAAATGCAGCTAGAAGGCCGAAAGTAAAACGAGGAATGTTATCATGGCATGATGCATTGCGTGTTGGCAAGAAAACAACCGAAGTCTTCCGAATGAAACCAAGCTATAAATTGGTTCCACAAAAAAACCTACGTAAGTTGAGCCCCTTGAGCAAGAAGCTTCGAGTTTCGCCATACATGTTCATGTATATATCAACTGGTTCCCGTTAACCCTCTCTCTCTACGCAGAGCTTTAGTGCGCAGCAACACGGAACGGGAGAGAGTTTAATACATATAAAGGTTTATCAATTAGAGTGGGTAATCCAAGCCTTAGCGTCGAACATAAACACGCAGTTAATTTGTGGTATATTTTTATGAAAACTCCGACACGATTGCTGTTACTGTGTGACTCAGTCAAAACGACCGTAGCGTAAAGCCGCGACCTCCAGGATTTTGTATAAATTTGATATTGACTTGTCGGATGCTCGCTGACGTCACAGACAGAGCAAATAACAAATTAAGTTAGCTAAGTTCGAATACGATTACTAATTTAATATAACTGTTTACCAAATAAGATTCGAAACTGATTGGTTGAAAATACTACATAGGTTTGACCAGAACATATATAAATATCAGCTATACTTGTTTTTAAAGTAAATAAATTGTATTATTTGCTAGTATAATTCAAGAAATTTATCATATAAACTCGGGTTTGCAAAAAAACTTGAAACTAAGTATTTGAGTAGATTGCAATTAGATAGTTCAAGAGCATTGTGAGCAATTGAAGTTGTCGAGTAATATTCAACAAAAACTGTAAGTACCAACATTTTAATTTATATATATTATTTTGGATCTTGTCTTGACTTAAAAAGCAAGATCGTATTTGCTGCACAAACTATTACGAGTAGAGATGCCCATTTATGCATTTTAATTGCGTATTGTGATACATTCATTCATTGCGAATGAAATGCGGCAAAAATTGACAGATTGACATCAGTAAAATATAACAAGCATTGTTCTAACGCATTGCTGACGGGGAACAGAATTGTAAGGATTAGTTCATTAGGCCAGACAAAAATAGTCTTTAAGGTCACCCGACCGACCCCATTTTTCAGTATCGACCCTAAAGTTTCCAACAGCAAAATACAAAGTACGAAAATGTTTGGTGACGAATCTTGCTTCCAGGAACGAAAGATATGTTTTATTTAAAAAAATAGAAAAGTTTTGCGACCTACCTACCCTGTTGTCTTAGTTTACAAGTTTACAAACGGAAACAGAATATTTTTTCTCGCACATTCAATTTTCGACTTTGATGAAAGGCCAGATGTACAATTATAATTACAATGAAACGCAGGTTGTAGCAAGTAACAAGTATCTACTCATTCGGCACTTCTTGACCGTTTACGTCTAATTAGACGTAGGTACGGAATATCGATCGAGTGTTCCGAATGTATATCTATTTTAATAAAGAATGCATTAGGATTCAAAAGTTTTGACCATAAACACGCTCTTGCTTTTATATACCATATCCTCATTTGGTTTGGTAATCGCAATATATCTCCAAAAATATTGGAAGCGATATTTTTCAGCTGATAAACTTTTTGCTCCTTTCATTCAAAGAGCTATACTATATATGTATGGCAAAGGTTTTAGGTTCATGAAAAGCCCCTTTCAAATCTAATAGCATAATGAATATATAACTACTGGTGTCTCTGAATTGTTTTATCTTTTTTATGTCAGATTGATCAACATGAAGACGATTTTGTGCGTAGTTTTGTCCGTCTGTATCTGTATGACGTCTGGATTCCGTCTGGTCGAAAAACGCAGTACGTCGGTAAGTAACTTTGATCTTTATATAAGTGAGCGAGGAAAGTTTGTGTGATTCTTTTTATATAATTTACAGACAAATAAATGTAGATATACCAAAATACGATCTCGTTGAAAAAAAATAGTGTTGATTAGGAGAGTTTTGAACCTTTTTAATTACAATTTTACTGTCTTAGGTCCGTTACTACTCCCTGTGGTTTTAACATTCGGTGATTATTACAGTTTGAAGACTTCAGAGGGTGGGGGTGCGGTTATCAGTGATGAATTAATATGTGTAAAATTTGTGCTTAAATCGATCAGGCGGATCGGTATGTTTTTTGCTGTTGTTTTACACCATCCAACGTCACAAACGTAACAATCCCTGTGATTAAGCACTCGTCAAACCTTTCGCTTAACCACAAACACTCGTAACCACAGGACTAGTGTGAAATTCAAAAAAGTTTATTTAATATACTGGCGAACGCGCTAACGAACATTTAAAGCGTATTTCATTTATTACAACTGATCGATAATAAGAAAATCATGATATCAAAATTTAATAATTCATTTCCCGCTGTCAATGAAAACATATTCGTTTTAACCACCGTGTCAGTCTTATCATGTTTATTAAATCGATAATTAGTCATCACCACGATTTAAAAAGAAACTTGCCATAGCCAGCAGTATTGTAAGCAAATAATAAACAACTAAGTTACTGCTACCTCTGTATGTACTAACTTCTAACCGCAAAAAAATATACCATGAAATCAATCAGTTCTTATCCAATGGGAAGATAGAATTACGATGTGCATCTAAAACCACACCCGTCAACCCGGATTTAAGTTCATACACCGGTACATCAGTATACAAAGATGTTGTTTTATTAGCAGATACATATTTTATGGTAGGGTTTAATCAAACGGAATGCACCACCATCCCGGAAGTACACAGAGGATACTCTAAAATCCGGACTTCTCCAGACCTTGGCAACCTGGTCCCCGTTCCATATTGCAGTGCACCAAAGGTCTCTTTTCAGCCAGGATCAACGGGATCCAGTTTAAGACCAGGGAAACGTCCGGATCGGAAAGGGTTTTAGTTTTAGGTTAAGATGTACAAAGGATTTTTTACAAAGATTTTAAATAAATTGCCAGAACTCTCAAATTGTCCGATTTTAAAGATGATTTCCAGATTTGATGGGTTCAGTTTAGAAAGGTCCAGATTAAAAGGGGCCCAGTTTAAAAAGGTCCTGATTAAATTAAAGGGATCCAGATTAGAAAGGTGCAGATCAAAGGGGTTCAGATTAGAATAAAGATGCAGGTTAAATTAAAGGGGTCCAGATTAGAAAGATGCAAATCAAAGGGAGCCAGATTAGAAAGGTGCAGATAAAATTAAGGGGTCCAGATTAGGAAGGTGCAAATCCAAGGGGGGGGGGCAGATTGGACAAGATAGTTCCTGTTGTGTATACAGTAACATAAACTGTCACTGGAGCATGAAGTCGGATATATTGAAATGATTTTGATTGTATGAAATGAGTTTCACATCTTAACTTGTGTCTTTTAAGGAAACATTCAGCGGTACCATCGGATATACGAGTGGTAGTAGTACTGCTGGTAGATCAAAAAGTGCAGAGCCATCTACAAGCCAGACTGTTACAATCAAAGACCAAGAATTGAGACTGACCATTGCGAATAATATGGATGCTGTTCTTGATTATAACCAGGTAAGAAATGATACTTGGCATTTGTAGAAGCATAATCATCATCATCATCATCATCTTCATCATTACTACCACTATCATCATCATTGTTACATATATAACCTTCATCATCAACATCAACTTCATCATCAATTTCAACTTCATTATCATCATTATCATCTTCATTGTCATCATCATCATCATCATTGTCATCGCCACCATGATCACCACTATCATCATCAACACTTCCAATATCAAATCATCACAATTATCATCATCAAAATGATAATAGCGGATAGGTTAATTACTATAATACTTAGACTTTCTGTGCAATTAAAAGCGTTTTAATGATGATATTTCAAAATCACATTTCTCCTGCACATTTCTTGTACTTAACTGGTCAAAATCAGTCAAAAAGTGAATATTTCAAAGAATTATTTACATTTTTTAATTCATGAAACACTATTCATCTCGATTTTATGCTTTACATGCAATAAAATATAGTTTGATTCCATATGTGCCCATTATGGAACATAAAAAATACCATAAAATATTAATTAAAGGCTACATTGATATAATTAAACATTCGTTCTTTGAATAATTGCAGATACTGTTGTTTGCAAGACGTTCCAGTGAAAATGTATGTATTGTAACAAAGTTCAACGAGTTGGCTGTTCCACCAATCGAAGTTATCAAAGAAATGTTGTTAGAATATGCTGAGGGAAGAACAGTAAGTTGTATTTCATATTTTGTAATTTAACCTCTCTAGAGCAATAACCTCCCAAAAAGAACATAATTTTGCTTCTCCAAAAGGGCGTTTCTTTGGAGAGGTTGCACTGAACTCAATGTTCCTTTGCTTGTCAGAATAGCGCTAAATGATTCTGTCTTGGCATATGCCGACTTTCTAATGAATAGGGCCACATCTCACGAATCTTTCACAGATTCTCAGATTTCACTATTTCGTGAGAACATGAAAGTCTATGAATTAAGATAAATAAATATGTTTACTTTCTCATCTACCCTGATCATATTTATGCTGTTATGGTAAAACATGGGTTTAGCGAATTCCTTCAGAAAATGGACTTAGGCATTGAAGGACATATGTGTACAGTAAAACCCAATGTATTGAGACCACCTTCAGAACCTGAAAAATCAGTTGTAATAATAAGGTGATCTCATTATCAAGTTGAATTATAGGGGAGTTATTGGAAGCCGGTCTGAAAATAAGTGGTTGTTATCACAAGGTAGTCATTATAATGAGGTGGTTGCTATGTGAGGTTTTACTGTACTGTAAAACAACTAAGATGAAGTATAAGATCATGTTTATTTTAAAATAAAACATTATTTACTTACAGTTTCAAATGCCAACTGGTCATCTAGAAATGGACTTGCAGAAATCAGTAAACCAACAAACACCGTTTATGTATGAACTTTCTAAGGAGCTCTGTGCTGGACTTGAGATAATAAACTATGAACCAAAGCCAGGTAAATCTATAAAACATTAATAATCTACACAGAACATGAACAAAATAAGTTAGAAGTACTAAAAGCATTGATGTATTTGTAAAGTTCATGTTGTCAAATAATGTTAACAACTTGCAAAGTGCATGAAATGCTTATGACAGTCTATGCCAAAAACAATGAACAATTTATGAACCAAAGGACTGAAAACTTGAAAACATTACTGGACTGGATAAAATCTTGTTAGCACACACACACACACACACAATATATATGGTCTTACATCGTCAATAAATATCAATGGAATTTCACATTAAATGAGGGGCCAGTAATTCTCTAAATTTGACCAGACCTCATCAAAACTTTGGCTGGTGGATTGAGGTCCGACAGTCTTTTGCGTCAACTGATATGCATAAGTTTTCATAAGCTTATTCGGTGCACATCACTAACCTCACACATCTAACTGATGTCCTGATTTTTTATCATTTCAGAAAAAGTTCAAATATTGTCAGATAAAACAGCTTTGGCCGTACAACACCAGTTGAGACCTAAGCGAGAGGTCGGTTGGGGTGAAGTTCTCGTAATTGTGATCGTTATCCTCATCCTTTTGTAGAAAATCCAGAACTTTGACAATCCCCTCCTTAGTCCCTTCAACAGAATGGGCTTACATATATATTTATCAAACCGAAGTTAATGACCATTTGTGAATAGAAGTCGCCAGTGAACAATCGCCTCTCTTTGGACCACATTTACTGAAGCGGGTAAATAAATTAACCTCTGGACAAAAGCCAAGCTTGAATAAAGGACCGGAGCTCTTCTCCCTCCTCGTGATACTCTTTGTTCCACAGTTTTTGATTCTATCTACGGAACTTGTGGCAACCTTATTGAAGTGACGAGTTGAATTCTACTATGAATCATTTTCATAAGTAAATCCTGAGTTTGTAAAACTACTATTCAGATCATTGTACAGAAAAAAAAGAAATATCATTGATTGAAGAAACTATGCATTTTGTATTGTTCATTATTTTATATGCATTTTAGCTTATGTTGTGTACAATTGTCAGTATTCATTGATATATATGTCATATTTTTGTTCTCCTGGGGTTAAAAGTAGCACCAATAGTCAGGGGTCATTTGGCAACTTTAGCAGCTTTAATGGAGGAGGAAGACCCCAGGTAAGCTAGCTGCACACCTTTCTCAGATGTGAAATTTGGTCTCAGATGGGATTAAAACTCACTGCGGTGAGGGGCTAGTGATTATAAGTCAAAGAACGTAACCACTTGACCTCAGAGGCCCCCTATATTGTAATAACTAAAATGTGCCATTCAGATTTTTTTACACGTTTTAGAAATTTTATCACGTATTTGTCAAACATTTTGTTTTATGAATGTAATTTTCAGGTGATTTTTCAAAAAAATATTTAATATTTCCTGCGAATAATCAAATCAATAATTCATGAATAAATAATTTATGAATTAAAATAAACAATTTCAAACACCCAAGTATGTCTTTTGATTGTTTTTATTTTTTTCAGTCAGGATATATCAAACTACATCCTTTATAGTATTGTATATACAATAGATAACATAATGACATATATTAACAAACCCCTTTACAACTAACGCAATACCCAACATTTTTCTACTTTTTACAAAACTACAGCGGTACTCTATAAAGTCGTCCGTATCTTTAAAAAATATACACTTCATATCATTTCATAACTTGCGTGAACAATGTTGATCTCAATACATACATCAGGTAAACATTTTACCAGTGTGCAGGTACTGCATCATCATCAGTATTCATGCCTTTTGCAATAAGATTTATGCACAATTGACAACTGTACGGACATTCTTGAAATATTCAGGATGTTTAACGCAAAATTCATACCACAGTAATATGTAAATACTCACACATACATTCCATAAACTTTTCACAAGTACAATGTATTTGTATAACATGAAAAATATAATCATATTAACACAATGGTAACAAATTTTATAATCTTCAAATGCAGACTTATTCAAAACAAATACATCGAGCATATGCAAAACATGGATGAAAAGAAACCCCACAATTTGAACTATAATCATTTTAGCCAACATCATCTATCCGACATGAAGCAAAAGGGTGAAATTAATACACCGCAGCCGTAAAATTTATCTTTTCCGTTCAGCAACACAGTTATTTTTACATCCTAAATGGCTCATTTTTCAAATTAATGGTTTTAAAAACACAAGTTTGATATCTCATGAGAATTCCAGATGGTTCATTTAATTGCAATAAAGGACACAGACAAAGTACAGTTTTATCATATTCCAATAAATCCAATTATATAAATCATATTTGGTAAAATGTTTTCACTTAATACCATTTTTAAACAGGGGGGGGGGCATAGAATATCAAATTAGTATTTTCAAGTCAGGCACAAAAAATGCTACAAATTTAAAATATATATTTTAGAAGCTGTTAAATATAAACATGTATACAATACACATATTTATGATAACCTTGATTAGATTTAGAGCCTAAATTTAAAGCAGAGTCTAGTAATTGTAAGTTCTGGCTGAAATGAATTAAGTCTCATGTATTTACAATAAATGGAATGATTCACAAGAGAATTTATTCGTAAATGATAACATAAAATAAGATAAATTTGAGAACAACGAAAGTGCGCTGATATACCATGAAATTCATTTGCAAAATTAAAAAAACAATTAATTACTAGCAACCAATCATCAATACCAATAAGTTCACAATTTTACCAGCACTGTACACACACACTTTCGTTCATTAATTCGTTCATTCATAAGTTCTTTTGTTCATTCATTCGTTCTTTCGTTCGTTCCTTCGTTCATAATGATATTTTACATGCACAAAATCAAGAAATGAAAAACAACATGTAGTGAAATATAAACAAGAATATACATAACACATTCACCCTTTTTCTCATGAAAGCAAATTTGGCAAACTTATAAAAACTTACAATGATAACACTGTCAAACAAAGTCTTTGCACCAATCAAAAACATTGTTACAATGGAGTATTCCTCAGATTTACACAAATAATGCAAGCTAAAAAGTTTAAACTGTGAACAATGAAAATACACACAACATCATATTAACACAAATTCTGACATATTTCTGTCATTTTCACTTGATATTCTGTTTTAAATACAAACAGATAATTGAATATGAACAAAATTAAATGAAGTCGCTTGAGACTGGGGTATGAAACTTATGACATAAATTGAGACAAGCAAGCAGAAACTTAAGAAGTTGGAGGCAGGTGCCTCTGTGGTCAAGTATTTATGATCTATGATTAGTGAACATTAGCCTCTGACCACTCTGAGTGCGAATCCCACCTAGAACTGGACAAAATTCAAATGAGAGTAAGCTATTTGGTGAGCTTACAAAAGGTTGGTAATTCTACCCAGGTGTATGCCTGGGGTCTTCCTCCAAATTACAGCTGGAAAGTTGCCAAATGACCCCAGCTGTAGGCATGGCATGAAACCCAAATGAAAAAAATCTATGTCATAAGCCTTTATGCAGAGACACTGAATTAATACTTGCAAAATAATCCAAATTCTATGCTACAAAAACAACATGTCCTATAAACTATCTAAAGAAATAGCAACAAAATCTTTCAGATGGCACAAATATCTACTAATTTAACTAATAAAATTGTAAATCTAATTTAAATGCCCCTACATAATACAAGACGCAAGCACTGTAAGTTCCCATAGAATAACACGGAAAAAGTTGAAAATGATAATTAACACAGATAATATACTATTTTTTCTGATAAAATAAATAATGACAAAACTTAAATAAAAACTGATTGAAGAAGAATGGTGGTCGAATATCAAGTGTTGCTGAGGCCATCCATAAAAATTTATTAGTTTGCAGGATAATTAAAAAAAATCATCTGACCCTAAAAAAATTTTCCCCCATTTCGAATTTTTATTTTTCATTTTCTTTTTACATTCTTTTTCAGTATAGGCCCAAAATGTTACAAAAAAATACCTGATCAGGTTGAGTAACCGCAAACCAACAATTTTTTTACAGATGGCCTACTAAACAAAAGCAGATCGACAGCAATTCTAGTCAAATAATACAAACAATACAAGTAAGAGTATGGAAAAAAGAACTTGAATTCAACAAAAAAAGCATGATATCTTTAAGCAAACTATAATATCATAGAAGAGAAATAACAGAGGCCCCAGTGGTTGAATGGCGGTAGTCTCAGATTTATAATCACAAGCCCCTTACCACTGTGAGTTTGGATCCCACCTGGAAAAAAATTTCACACAAGAGGAAACTGTCCAGCTGGCTTATGTAAGGTCAGCGATTCTACCCAGGTATACGCCTGGGGTTTTCCTCCGCTGTTTCAACCGGAGAAATTGTCAATAGACCTTGGCTGCTGGTGTTACTTTAAATGCCAGAAAAAAAAAAATATCAGAGGATTGATAACACAGAGCTTATTGTATGAGACATTTCAAGGTATTCCAATGCCCTTTCTTCACAATAATAATAATAGTAACAATGATTCTTCGCATATAAAACTATCAATTTTTCGTGTCTTTAAAAACACCCGCTATATTTATTCTTTGAGTACAAAGTATAGCAATACTGTTAGATTTTGACATAAAGAACAGATAACAGACAATTTTCTGTGTTCAAACTATATATGGGCTATTGAAAATTAACAATTTATCACAAGCCCAAGTACACATTTTTGAGAAAATTCATATGCCTGAATAGAAATTTACTAGCCCTGGACTTTGGCCTTGCGTGCTAGCATGAAGACTGATATAAAATACAGATCTCATACAAACAGCTGATATTATAGAATTTTCAATAAATAACACAGAAATATAATAAATCCTATATAACAATGATTTGTCCGAAGTGAAGGAAAAGTCCTTATTAGAAAGGTTTTTAGTTTTGGACAAAAATATTCTTTATACACTGGTGTGGAATAAAATTTCAAGAAGAACAAACACGTGAATGGTGATCTCCAGGTTTGAAAGATCCAGATAAAAGAGTTTCCATGGTAACATATAAAAGACAGCAATAAACATAACAGCAAATGATATCCAATTGGCTAATTGACAAGAATTACCATAAATTGTCAGTATACATCTTCATGAATATAATACAAAACTTTAAAGTAACATTTTGCATTGTGATTTATGAATCAAACAGAAAGCCAACGTTATACAATGTTTTATATACATGTTCAAAGTGAAACCAAAAAATGTAAGAAAGCAAGCTTACAAGCTGGTGCCCCATTTCATGGACATATCTCAGCTATAACAGAACCAGCTAAACCTTGCAATCATACCTTGTCTGGTTGCATTGTAGCCCTACCTATTCAGCTTTCGGTTGGCCGATTTCATAAATTAATTTAGAAGGGCCAAATCAAAAAAAATGTTTCACCATCACAGTCTATTTAGTTAGACTAATAATATTGCAGCAAATATTCTTATTTCTACTTAAAGCCAATTAAAAGTACTTGCCTAAAATATAAACTATAAACTATTGGCATGATCTTAAATTTAGAAATCGCCATCTTAGATTAGTCATGTATATGAAAAAATGACCGGTACTCTGGAGTCTATATATGTGCAAGATTGACTGATCATGGATAAGTTTTAATGTTCTTACAATAAGCACAAGCAGCAGAGAGCTCAGAATGTATAATGTGAGTTTAATTAACAACACTCAATAGTATAAAAATCGTTTAAATTTAGCCACTGGGTTGAATTTGGGATTAGGTTATATTTTAGTTAAAGTTCAATAAAGTGATTGCATAAAACTTTGGAAGAATTCAATCAGAAATAATTTCTGGTTAGATTTAATCCATTTGTTAGAAACTGGTTAAGAAGTGTTAATGATCCTCGGTTTGTCTGACAACTTGTTTGAAATGTCAAGGTTGTCTAGCATTCATTACAGCAATGGCAGCCATCTTGTGTCTAGTTAGCTTTTGGTCAACTTCTTAAATTAACCTCAATTTATACCAAGCGAATAAATTTAATACATGTTTATACAATTCAATACAGTTTGATAAATGATAGGAATTATATGCTGAAAACATTGGAATGTAAATGGAAAAAAGTTTTGGACACAAATTGACTCAAATACAACACTAATTTACACATTAAGATTTACCTGCAATGAAATATAAATTTGTACAACATGATTTTATTCAAACCTGTCATACTGTAAAGACTTAAGAAAAAATACTGCCATAGCTAATACTGCCATGCTAGAGTGAAATTTTCCAATTCTGTCGCAAACAAACAAAAGATAATAGCATGCTCGGCTGAGAGTCAATGCCATTTACCTAATATGTTACATAAAATTTGAATACATTGTACGTGTAATTATCATGATATGAGCTTGATCAATGATATTTTATATACATCTTTCACAACTGTAAGTTAAAAGCAGAAAATTTAATACAATATATACAACTCTCAAATATAATAACCAATAGAATAAAATTAATCCAACGTCATTTAAGTAAAAGCTAAGTCTATTGGAAGTTATATTACTGACACTAAGCATGTTCACATAGTTGATAAGCAAAAATGATTAATGGTGACAAGTCCTGTCTATTTCTCTTAAAAATGATCATTCAAAAACATGATAACTAACAAAGCGCGGTTTACATGAGTAATGACCTAAGGATAATGTAACCTAAGGGTAATGATAAAAATTGTCGTATCATATGTTAATGAAAAAACAACTTTTTGAATGATAATTTGTTTTGATGACGTGAATAATAATAGGGCTATTTATACATGAGATTCCCATATAATGCACTAAAAATGTAAAATAACAGAACATAACTGAACTTGTATTCATGGTAACATAACATATACAAAGTCTGATAGAATAATTACATGGAGTACATCATACTGGAAGATGATTAGCAATAATGAAGTCATCAGACAATTCACTTGTCCAGGGTCTAGGAGACATAAACAGTGGCAGAATTTTTCCTTCTATAGCAGGGGCTGTTAATAGGCCTCATCCCCTAAGGAGAAATCTTTAAAATTCACTTGTCAGTGGTTTGGAGACATAAACAGTGGCAGATTTTTTCCTTCTATAGCTGGGGCCCTTTATATGCCTCATCCCTTCAGTAAAAACTTTTAAAATCATTCACTCTCTGCTAAAATTCATTTTAAATCAAGTTTTTTCTTCCACCTTTTGCAAAAATACCAGGCTATTTTCCCCAAAATTTAAGAAAAAGGCCCCTTCCCCTACCTGTGAAAGAAATCCCTGATAGGTGAAAGTTAAACATTTTGAAAAAAAGAAAAACATAAGCTTGGTACAGCATTATGATAAAAACCAGTTCGAGCAAGACCTGTGCAAGAACGAATATTTTGGCATATGCCAGAAAACTTTCACCAATATATTAATTTTAATTCATAAAACCACATACATGCAAAAGTTTCCATTAAAACATTGAACTCAAAACTGTGAAATGTTTCAGACAGTCTGATATGTCATGTAGAGATTATTCATTATCAATCTGATGAATTCTGACAAATAAACCTGGAACTACTTTTTCTATCATGTAAACATTGATGCTGCTAAGTGACTGAGTGCATGAAAGTCTATTTCAGACAGCACAAAAAAAGTGGTACACATAACATAAGACATGATTTTGAATACAAAATGAATTGAAGAACCTATGCTCCACAATAAAACCATCACATATTATTCAGAATAAACTAGCCTCCGAACAAAGGCCATCCGTCAACAAAGGCCACATTTTCTCTTTCCCAAGTATGGCCTTTGTTCATAGGTTTGACTGTACACAGTATCTTCTGTCATGCGTTAGTCAGTGATCAACTTATATAACTCACATTATGCTTTTGTCATGAGACAAGTAAGGAAGTGAGCAAGTAATGGAAGCATACATACATTTTGAAAAATAGAACCATTAAAAAATACTGCAACAAACAGGTACCAAAATAGTTACATTATTTTATCACATGTTTCAACATTGCAATCAAGAAATATTGTGCGAGTTTACAAGAAAAAATAAAAAAAAACAACTAGAATTTACTAAAAATTATGTAAGATAATTATAAACAATTTACAATGTATCAAATATGTAACTTCCAACACAAGAGAATACATGTTGACATTTTGACAACAAAATATCAGATTTAGCACTATGGTAAACAAAATGAATATAAGTGTATGTTCAAACAATATTTAGATGGGAGAATGTTACGATGTCAAAAATTTGCGAGTCCATAAATACAACAATGTCAAAAAGTTGTAAAACTGCCCATATACTGACCTCTACATTAAACCTGGTCATTGAATTCTGAGACAGCGCAAAAACATTTCCTGTGTGCTTAAACTCAGTGACATACTAAACACACTGAGCATTTTGCTCAACTTCTTTCTGAGAATCTGGGATCAGGTCAAAAAGTTCAGACTAACAAACAAATGCTAACAGACAATATTATATTAGTATAAATAGTAATTCAATGGGAGAAAGGACATTTTTTCTGCATATTGAACCAGAAGAACAAGGAATATAACACGAAAAACACTGATTTTATCACAGTTAAAATGTCAGTATCTGTCGTATGGTGTACACCAATCAATACTGTGTACGTACGTATGTATATATCTGACCGGCAGCCTTCTAATGTATCTTGTTCACCGTTCTAATCAGGTCCAAGTAAAAATGCGGTAAACGCAAATAATATAAATACTATTCCACCGGCTAAAGTTACTGAAAGATGAAAGAGAAACAATTAGAAAAAAAGTCACAATACAATATCGCGTCACACGTAGAAAAATATCTAATACTGAACTAAATAATATCAATAAAGACTCAAAGAGTAAAAAAAAATTGTAAAAAGAATGTAAAATTTTCAAGATTAATGAAACTACTGGTAAATGTATCCTATATAAAGTAAAGTCATAAAAATTAGACAGTGGGAATTACATTTTGATTCAAATCACAAAACTTGCCATACACAATGAAATAACTTTTATGTATGGTATTATAGGACGAATATTTACCAGTTCTAGCAGAGATCTTCTGAGATATAATTCTACCACCTAAAACTGCTAAGCCAGTGCATAAAGCATGGCCTAAACATCCTCCTAATATCACACCACTAACATCCTGAAATACAACATCTCTCATAATGAATGTATGAATCTATCTAACTTCCTGAATTTTCACCAGAAATTATTATCAGTCTTCTTACAGTGTTCCCACTCACATAAAATCCTGCATAAATCGCGCAACAAAATTGAAAATCATGCAACATATTTTGATCTGGTGAAGTGTGTGGAGAATTAATGAAATTAAGTCTCTTATCTTCATTCAAACTGCCACAGAAAAAAACTTGTGCAGGGCTTAAACCAATGACCTGAGCAATATTTATGTGTATACCAATCATCTACAATACGACAAAATTAACAAAATAAAGCCATTTCTATCGCATATAAAAGACTTCAATAGACTATAAAATACATACCTCTCTAGCAGCTAAGATGATTGTAGCAATTTGAGATCGATCTCCCCACTCTGCCAAGAATGTGAGAACAAAGGCTTCAATAAATATAGCACTAAACAATGCTGTAAGAATGTTTCTCTTAGGTCCACGAATAATCCCAGTCTCTATATCATGTGTGGACATTAAACGCTGAAATAAATATATGGTAAAATAAGTAAAAACCATAGCTATTCAGGTAATCATTGAATATATGCTTGACCTATGTAGGAGAGTAGCATTCTATTTCATAACAATGGTGGTATAATTCTACATGTGTACTTCCTAGCCAATTTGGCAGCAAAAAAATGAAACTTTTGAAAACTGTTCAAGTTTTGGACATATCAATGAGTCAGTTGGGATGCTATACAAAGAAACTTGGTGTTATCCTTAATTTGTAGTTTAAATGTAAGATATAATTGTATTACATTTATCAGTGTTTTTAATATGAGAATCTAGGGGATATTAACTTAAATATTATCAGAATTCCAACTAATTAATATCAGAAAGTTTCTTGAACTGAAATTACAGTCATGCCCAAAACAAAAGACACGAAATGATGAAAAAAATCAGGCCTTTTGGCTAAATAGATTTTATTAAAATGTTAATTTTGCTTCAATATACAATAAATGTGTGCTTAAAAGTGTCAGTTGTTCACATTGTGTACTCTATCACAGGTGGTTGTCAACCCAAGTTTAGCTGTAGTTGCAAATAAATTCATGACATATAATTACTACCAAAAACATTTCTAATCACACTTGTAATTTATTAATGTATTTCTAGCTGTTTAAATACTCCAAATAGGCAATTTAAAAAGTTTTCAATAAAACAGTAGGCTCATCTATTACCTCATCTTCCTTTTTCTTCAGTTCAGCTTGAACCTCTTCATATTCTTCCTGTGCCTCATCAGGGGACATGTTCCAACCTGTATATTGACAAACATAAATGAAATCAATATACAAATATTGATGACAGACAACTTTATTCCAATCTGTACATAGATAATTTGGACACAACAAAACCTAACATCCAGGGGTGTTGAAATGAGCAAGAATCCAGAAAAATCAACTGGCTACTTGAGCATTGTTGTCGGCTATTTTTTCCCAACAGAGAGCATTGCCCCCTACTGGAGGGAATCCCAAGACCCCCTTCTACTTTTAGTAGCTTACCAGCCACATGAAAACATTTCTACACTCCTGCACACAGCAACCATATCAATATCAACACAATCTCATTAGAATGAGTGCATAATTTCGAAAGTTTTCGCTATTTGTTTTATATTTCAATTTCAATAATCGGACAACCTCTTTGTTAAGACTTTTTCTCAAAAAGGAGGTCACTAATGTTTTTCATGTTTAGATTAAAGTTTATAATACTTAAGTCAATAAATAGGAGATAACATTACCATCTTTGATCATTTTGACTCCGAACACCAGGAAGAGTAGAGATGACACATAATGAGTTACATATCGTGGGATTATAGTTGTGGCATACCCCAGCAATGCTGAAATGCATTAATTATACAAATATGTTATTAAAAAAACAGTGAGAAATGAATTTCACAAGAATGCTTTTAAAAAATGACAGTAACAATTATTTCAGCTATAGCTTTCAACATAGTAGGATACAAAATAAGTGTATATGTCGATATAGCCTCAGGCTTCATTGTCCATTGTCAACGAAGCACAATATTAATAAATCAATAAACATAATTTTATCTGAAAACTTTAAATTAAATAAAAAATCAATCGTTTTTTAATTGTTTGAAAACAAGCTTATACAAGTAAATGTACCTGAAAGGACAGTCATTGCAACAAGGGCACCCAGCGCTCCTGCTAACACGATGGCTCTAGAATGCCTCATAGCCATGATAGCTGCTATAAAAAATGTTTTATCTCCTAATTCTGATACAATTATCATGGACAAGGATGCTATGAAACCATGAAGGAACTCCGAGTGAGCCACTTGGTACTTGATGTATGAAACATAGGATCCATCATCTGATGAATGTTCCAGCTTGTGTCCATGAATAGCCTGAAAATTTCAAAATAACATTTGGAATATCATTTAAAAAATCAATACAAAAGTGACAAATATTTGCTTCAACAATAATTTCAGCCCTACTTTTTTGGCTTTCCAGATGGCCAATTTAGTGTACAAAACATAAAATTAATAAGCTCAGCTGGCAGTGCAGTAAATTTTAAGGAAATTTTGACATCAACTTGCTCAACACTCATTAACTGTTTACAGTTCTAGTTCAAACTTGCAGAAAAAAATCAAGGATTCAGAGCCCATCCAACAAGTTCATGCACTGCCTCTTAATGTGTTTCTGTATGTAAATAATAACACCTAATAGTTAAACTCACATAACAATTCCAGAAAAAATGGGAAATAAGTATAATACAATATGAATCCCGTTATGCATGAAATCAGTAAGCATTTGAAATAAATTGAATCGTTACAATGAATACGGCCACCACATTAAAATCTTGCTTCCAAAGCCCAAACATGGATATTAGGATCATTATTGGAAATTAAGATATAAGACTATAATAAAAAAAGTGCGCCAGATACATGTCTACATATTCAGTTACATTTTCCAACACGTCGGATCATGGCTAACTTTGAACAAGTGTGTGCAGGTGAATCTTAACGTCAATAACAATACAAGCCACTAAATCTAAAAGAACAAATCACGATTTATTATACTTACAATACTTTTCTCTTTGGATTCTTCGCTTTCATGATCTTTCCCAAAAGCTAACAATGCTAAATTGGCTACTGTGAAAATAACCAGAATGACACGAAATGCTTTTCCGCTGGCGAACATGATCACCTACACGAATTTCCGTCAATTTGAATTTTACAACGAATATGAAGTTAAATGAATCGATTATACGGAGTCAGTCCGCAAAGTAAACAATAAATATCATTTATACGATCAGACACGGTGTTTCTAAATTAAATTCAGGAAAATGCTTCACCCGGTTGAGAGAGTTACGTTCCCTGACAAATCACTTCCGGTTTAGTTAACGATAAAACCCATTTAGTTTCGGATTCAGAATTTAGGGACCAGTAATTATTTTTCATGGTCCCTGTGAAATTGCTTAAAATTTTACTAGCATTTATATACAATATTGACGCAGGTTAGAGTTTCATTTTTTTTGTTATTTGCACTAAACAAGTAAGCTTGCCAAGGACCAGTCGAGGAAAATATTTATAATTTGTCACAGTTTTTTGACATGATGAAGGGAGACAACTCAAATTTTAAGTTTTGATGACAAATAATCACACATACTACATCATTTACGCCCATTTATTAGAGACCCACTATGTCGACATCGCAGTGGCCTGAACTTAAGGGCTTGGTATGTATTTTGCTGCTAATACGTTTGTTAAAAAGCGTTGGATCCTGTTAGCTGACTTACTGTAAATCTTTCTTCAATATGTGTTGTTAATTATTCCAGGACCAGGGGCACTACATTACATTACTTTAAACAAATTAATGTATAGTCCCTTTTTAGATTTATGAATTGCTAATGACTTGCTAAAATAACAACTCGCCACACATTTAATAACAAATCGCCACAAAATAATAACTACTTGCCACACAACAAGAAATTAGTTATGAAGTATGTAATATTTAACTTTTAAGTAAATAAAGTATAATAATAAGTATAATAATAATATTTTCTCCTAATCTGATATGAGGAATTACCTCTCATGTATTTTTTTATTATTTTTACATGTTTTGGAGTTATTCTGTATCTTAAAATTATTAAAACATTTTGTTTATTGACGAGTGTTTTCCATTTATATTCATTTAGGCGATAAAAATATCTTTGAGTTTGATTTTGATTCGGCGGTATCATTTGAAGTAAGACATGAAAGTTGCTAACAGTCAGGTTTATGATTAGTTGGACAGAAAAATACTGATTAATTTAGCTTCCCACTACCTACCTTTTGCCTACCTTTGTCTACTAGTCCAACTAATCAGACTGTTTGTAACGGCAAGACATTTTTTATTTGGCCCTGTTCTGCTCAGAGGATGGCCCTTCCAAATTCAGTTATGAAATTGGCCAACCGGAAAGCCAAATAAGGCTATTTGTCTCCCTACTTTTAATTCACATTCAGACATTTTTTCAATATCATCATCAATTGAGGATGATCACCATTCTGGATGTGTCCTGTGATATTGAGTTACATTATTTTGTAGGACCACACCCCACTACGATCTTCATTAGTGTGAGGTATGAGTACTATTTTAATTTAGCGGAAACTCATTGAGTGTGGGGCATTGTAAGAACTCGAGACTTTCAGTCATTCTATTAAGTAAAGTGGATACATTTTGTGTAAACTTACATTATGTTAACTTCAAGATAATGTTTTTTTCTTCAATTAAAATGTTATGTATCTTTTTTCAGGGATGGGAAGAGGCGGAAAAGCAGATTAAAAAAGAATATCCAAACATATGTGTAGGTTAATCTTTAACTACTGGGGAACCCAATTCTCTACACCATTTCTAATATGAGCACTGCCATTTTAGGCATAAAAAATTGTCCATTTCTAGTTAGGCCATACCAAATTGCATCTATGTTTTGCGTAACATCGAGGTTTAAAAACCTATCTAGCTATCCGGAAAAAACAAACAAGTGCCTCAGGAAAAAACACAGATTTCCTACTTAATTGCCGTAAAATATTAGCTTCTGTCAAAAGTTCAAACAGTCACTCAGTGAATAATAAATATGCATCATTTCTTAAATCAAAACAAAAGCATAATATTGATCGATTCTGACGACTGGAAGGCATATTGATACTTTACTTTTAGCAAATCTTTCCAGCATGTAATGGTCTAATAAAGATATTTCAAATGATCAAATATTCAATATTATGATATGTTTTTTTATTTGACTCAGGTGATCAAAACCTTTCTGTCCGCGGACGCTAAACATAGATATGATTTGGTATGGCCTTACATGCTTAAAAATAGGGTAGATAGGAAATTTGTTGTTGTTATTCTTGTTGTTGGGATTATTTTTGTACAGAAAGGTAAAAAAGTTGATGTACCATTCTTCAGGCCTTATAAAAAGTCTTGGGTCATGGTTATAATTAGGGTAGGTCAAGTAACCAGAAATAAACAATGCTGCTTTGGGGTTTTCTTGGATAACTATAGCTTGTATTTTATTGTATTGTTTGAATCATTTTCATGTTTCACTTATTGTTAGGAAATTGCATGAGGGTCTTGACCTTTGTATCCATAATGAATACTTTTATGTCATAGTTACACTTGTTTAAAATGCTTGTACATTTTGTACAAATTCTGTATGACTCATAAATTGAATATCTAAGTGCTTAGTCTCAAACCAAATTAGTTTTAAAGGTTTTTGCATTTTGAATTAATTAAAAAATAATAATAAAAGAAAATCTGTATGGGTAAAAGTTGAAAATTTTCAAATAACTGGAAATCCTATCCTTGGCGCTGCTGAAACAATAAAAGCCAGTAAGGTTCGGTCCCAGGAAAAACCGGAGGTTCCTGAAAATTCTGGGAAACTTATAAGCTTGAGGCTGTGTTTTAGGTTCAAGTTTTACCTGATGGTTCCATGGTGACAATGGATTACAGGGAAGACCGTGTTAGGATATTTGTTGACAAAGATTCAAAAGTTGTTCGAACACCAATGATTGGATGACTTCAGATCGTCATGACAACCGGTTTTACTAAAATGCTGAAAGAACACATGTGTAATAAAATAATATACCTAATATACAGGCTAATACCTATGTTAATTATTAATGAAATGTAATTATGTGAATAATTGTAAACATTGGTTTGAAACTTTTGAAAATGTAGGATTTTTCAAGAGTTATGTTATCAACAATTTACAAACAAATGACATCTCTGGAATACTACTTCATTCTTTTCTATTGAAAGTCTGAACCATTTGCTAAAAAGAATCTCTGTTATGGATTACAGACTGAGTTAATGTATAAAACTATGACTCTTATATGTTTTATTATTCTTACTAGCTTTCTCATATATATCCAGTAATTGTTGTTAAAGTGGTAATTTGGTATTCTTTTACATGTTTATTTGTTGAAACTTTTTTTTTAGGATGAAAGTTAAGTTTTGTCAATTTTCCAACTTAAGTGTACTTATTCAACTGAAGATTGCTTATTTTACATTTAAAAAAAAAAATTGGACATTTGAGGGACTTGATTTCGGAGGTGCGTTTTTTCGCAGTTTAGAAATTTCTTTAATTTTGTTTCCAGTGCAATCATTTGGATGCTTTGTGTAATTGTTATCTGTGTGTCATATTATCATATATTTCTTTTGTGTTGAATCATATTCGGCATTATGTTTATATTGCTTTATTAAGTATCTCTATGAACCAGACAAACCTGCCAATAAAAACCACCTGTAGGTAATTAAGCAGTCTTCATTAAAAGAGTCCTTCATTCACAGGTTGAAATAAATTGTGATTGCTTGTTCCAGAAATAGAATGCCTGGTCTTCATAGACATGTGGTCGCTATTTACGGGTCTTTTGCTGAAGTTAGGCCGTGCACATATAATACATATCATAGAATGGAAAATTATTCCCACATCAAAGTTGTATCGTTTATTTCTTCTTTTTACACCTTTTTATTTAAATTTATATTTCTTAGTAAAATAAATGATAAATGAAAACTTGGCTTGTTTTTTTTTCTACTCTATGTTTCAAAATTAACATCTATATGAGAAACATTAATGAAATCAAAGTTGTACAGTTCCAGGGTTTTCTCCGGGACTCCTATCTCCAACAATTTAGGGGTCCCTTGGGATTTTTGGGGGGTCATGTACCAAAAATGCCTAGGGCAAATTCCAAGTCGAATGGGGTCCTGAGGATGTGGTGGTCACTCCCAATGCGAGAACCTCGACTGAATATCTCATCAGGGACGCAAGAAACCTGCGTCAGGGAAATCCCTGATTTCATTTGTGAAGGTGTGTGGACAATATCTCAAACCACCAATTGATCTAAAGCTTAAGAACAATTAATAGAACAACAACAAAAAAAGGAAGTTACATGTTGTATTTTATACCATAAGAGATTCATAAAAATGTATGAGCATGTAATACAATGAAATATATCATAGGGCCAGGAAAAAAAACACTCGTTTACGGTGACCCAGCTAACTATTTTTTTGCCCAAAACTGAAATTAACATCAAAATCTTTTTTGGATCAATCATACCCCATTTTTTTTACAAAAAGAGTTTGGAAATATAAGATTTACAACAAAAGTTTTTCAATCCACCATTCCTATTTTTTTTGGTCTACTAACCTTATACATGACAACATGAATTTTTCTAGCCTGATGGAATTTTTTGATACATGTAATGGAAAACCACAACCTGTCATAGCTTTCCTCACACAAAAAAGGAGATCACTCATTCATTAACAGCAAGTAATTTTCCATAACAAATGTACTGTAATTATCAACTAAATAGTAGTGAACATTCATTTACAACGTATGATACAAAAATAAACACTTTGTTATGACTGAAAACATGTAAATTACATACAAGGCTTCACAAAAGTTACAGTAATCATACGACAACCTGAGTATATATCTGATGGAGAATGAAAATGAATGAATGAATTGAGACTGAAAAACATTCTCAGGTTTTGATCTCAGAACAAATTAAAAAAAAAATTGAAATGGATAAAATCATATTTTATCACCCACAGTCAATTTCACTAAGCAATCTTTCATAAAATCAAAAATGCTCAAGTTCTGAACTAACAATATTTTCAGGTAGTCCTGTAGCACAGGGGGCTAGCACGTTGAATGGATGGAGTAAAATGGCGTACTAGGCATAAAATGGCCTAACGGACCAAAAACACGTATATCATATATATACGTATATGTATATATGTAATATAGGTGTTTTTGGTCCATGTGGCCATTTTAAGCCTATTACACCATTATACACCATCCCTTCAACATGCTAGCCCCTGTGTCTTGTAGCATAATTTCAGTAACTCAGAAATTTGATTGGAGATTTTTTTGATATTTTCAGACACTATAGAAATCATCTGACATTCAGAGAAATAAAATTGCATCAAGCAACTTATTTCTAAGAACTCTTCATTATTCTGTGTTCACACCCTTCAAATTCTCGGTCAGTTTTTTTCCTGAAATCTGAACGATTCATTAATAATCTTCCACACATTGTTTTGTGAAGTCAATATAAAATTTTGATGGAATGACTTGATGTCGCCCTTGGCATAACTGACAGTACCGTACGTTTTCACAAGTATTGTAAACTGCCCTTGTGAGACACTATCTGAAAATACAAAAAAGTACAAACATTAATTTTTATGACATTATAAATTCTACCATTATAATTAACTGAAGCTGATACAATTAATCTTACAATTTATCTTTTAGTCAGGAAAATAAAACTACAGTAAAATCTCAATAATAATAGAGGCGTAACGGTTTAACCGATATACCGGTTGATATTGCAATACGAATTCTGACGGTTTTTTACTGGTTCGTATTTCTCTGAACCGGTTTTTGTAGACATGGCGATGCCACCGATGAAAAGATCCCAGAAATATATACAGTGTATAATATGTATCAGCATTTTCTCTCCATTCTGCCTCCATCATTAACTTTTAAACGTTGACTTGTGTATTTGATTTGCTCATCAATTAAACACTATTTCACTTTGAAACTACATATGAATTTCATATATAAATATATATAATATTGATCCATTTAAGGCAATGCATATGCATCAATTCCTGCTTTGTTTTTCTGCACAAAAAATAATACATATTGCAATATTTTGCAATAAGGGTTTTGCGTATTGCAATGTATTGCAATACGGTTTTTACCGTATTGTTACACCCCTAATAATAAGAACACCTTTGGGACCCTAAAATTCTGTTGTAATAATGAGGTGGTCACATTATCAAGTTGAATTATAGAAGAGTTCTTGAAAGCCAGTCCAAAAATAAGTGGTCGTTATAATAAGGTGGTTGTAATATCATTGAGGTTTTACTGAAGATCAGGATCCAATCAGTTTAAAAAAATAGTCCAATAAAAACCTCCTCAATTCGAATATTTGATTCCTTTAACCCTTTGCCTCATAATACCGCATTTCCCACATCTGAAGCAGACGACTTTTCAAAACATTGTTGCAAAGTAAGTCATTGCTTGTAATGAGTAATGGCTTCATTGGCCACAATCTTTTCCACTCTGTCGGAGAGAAATGACCCAATTTTCATAAATAAATTGATATTTAGTAAATTAGCTACAGTGGCTGACTTCCAGGTAAGAAAGCTGTTACTGTATCACTGCATTTTCTTTGATTTATGTCCCCTGGAGTTAAGTGTGAGAGGTTGGGCCCACTAAACTATTCAGCCAAGCCTATTCAGAATAGACCATGTTGACTGATTAAAAAAGTTGAATGGTGGACTGTATAAAAAGTGGGGATATATGGGTAGTACCAGTCATTCTAACAACGAACAAAGGGAGACAAATCACTATGCAGTGTAGTGGTTTTACACATAAATGATAATCATTACCGGGCAATGGTTGGCAGTCCAATGATTCTACTGTATGTTCCGTTGTAGGTAAATCTTCCAGAGACTTAAAGATAGCTTCTTTGCCTTTATGTACATTTCCGTTCCAGGTGGCTTCAGCTGCATCCTGGTATAACTTGGGAAGTATCTATAAATAGGACAACAAAATTCAAACAAACACATCACAATACACTATCCCCGTTCCAGGTGGCTTCAGCTGCATCCTGGTATAACTTGGGAAGTATCTATAAATAGGACAACAAAATTCAAACAAAAACATCACAATACATTATCCCCGTTTGTCGTACTGGATATATTCCAGTCGATCATGTGGCTTGTTATTTCTATCAAGGAAGTTCAAGAATTAGACAAAAGGCATTTATTTAGTACTGAGATTTAAAATTTCTTCATGTACATTGTCTAATTGGAATGCATGCATTGTTTTGTTCACTGAGGTTTTTTACGTCACCAACAGCCATTGTCAGTTGGGGACTTTTCCAGCTTTATCGCTGATGAAAGAAGCTAGGAGTACACCTGGTTGGGATCATTGACCTTCCATAAGCTAGCTGGACAGTTTCCTCGCATGTGAAATTTGAATATAGACAAAACCTACTGATTTAGTATTTAAACATTCCATATTTCTTCATGAATAAAAGCTAGTTGGAATGTGTGCATAGGGAGCACATTACAAATACAGTCTAACCAGTGTTTGTGGCCACCCTGTGAATAAAGGCCATCCTTTAAAAACCATCATTGATAATTTAGGACAAACTGACCTCAGAATAAAGGCCACATTTTGTCTTTCAAAAGGGTGGCCTTCGTTCGCAGGTTTGACTGTACAGGATGAATAGTAAAACATTACACAGATATAATGAACTCTCTCTTAGTAGCATATTGATGTAGAAATAACCCTTTGTAGGCTCTATCTCATACACTGAATTAGAATAGTTTATTTGCAGCACAACCCCTTTCATAAAAAATACCTCAACTGTTTTGCTATATGGTTGAAACAAAAAGAAAAAGTCTGACTTAACATGTATATACTTTATGTAAAATCCTGAAATATCTTTCTGGAATAGTATCTTAATAAACAATAACAGAAACCAAATACAGTAAAACCTCGTTATCTTGAGGGGTCCGCAGAACAGACTAAATGCTTGAGATAAATATGCTCATAATAACGAGGTTGGTTGAAAATTATGCACAACTAATTACCAAAAGAATTGATGGGACTTTAAAACAATCTTGAGATAAGTTGGGTATTTGTGATATTGATGCTCATAATAACAAAGTCTTACTGTATATATACAATATATATAATATTTATACACTAAAAAACACGATTCATATAATATAAGTAAAAAAGATCAAAAATAACAAATCAACTAAATAGTAAAGATGTATAAGACACACTCAGTGTTCTTGTATCACATGCTTCTCATATTTATAATTAGACAGCAATTTTAAATCCTTGAGACAAGTTCAGGCTTCTCAAAAGTTGCCAGACATATCAGGCAAATTTCGAGCAAGTCCAATTACTTTGGTCAGTATCGGACCAGATGTCTGGCAGACAGGCATGATTTACAGCATTTATCACTTATTTATAATATATTTGGTCAGACCAATTTTCATTTAGTTAGACAGAAATTCTATCTTTGCCTGACCAAATGTAAGGCAGTATTTCAGCAGTTTCAAGAAGCCTGCAAATACAAATTAACCAACAGTTCATACTGTCTAGTGTTATAGCGGCTAAGCCTAATAACTTATGCCTCGAAGAACAGTTACAATTTGTTAGCTTAAAAAGTGACTTATTCGTAATCAGGACCTAGGTTACAACAACTACCAGTAGGCCGAGCCAGCCTTGTGTAAAATACTGTAACATAATACCAACACACAACCATGTATCAATGTATGAAAGTAATACTGAAGTGAAATAGGTATCAATGCGCATGAAAGTGGAAATTAAATAGTGTTATTGCTTCATTATATCAGTACAGTATATTTTAAACAGTACAAACACAAAATCTATCAATATACATGTACTCTGATAAGAAAATATTTAAACAGGTAGATTATTCTCCATATGGAAGAAAATCATTGTCAACAGTTTCTATCTGAACAAACAAAAACTTGTAAATCACAGACATTTCTGCAATTTGTATTTCTTAATACTTTATAATCACAGAATATACAACAAACCATAAATTAATGTAATAATAAAAGAAATATCACATGATTGATACTATGTCAGGGCTTTTTTTCCTTCTATAGCAAAGGCCGTTTAAATGTGTCTTCCCCTCAGGAAAAATCCTTAAATTCATGCATATTTCCCCTAAAATTCAGTTTGCATCAAATTTTTTCTTCCCCTTTTGCAAAAATACTGTGTTATTATTTCCCAAAATTTAAGAAAGGTCCCTTCCCCTATCCGTGAAAAAAAGTCCTGTATGTATAAACTCTACATCATAAGATCAAGGGCTTAGCACTTGAAGTTTATGATAGCTCAAATAAAATATCAATAGATCAATAACATAAATATTGTTAACACCAAAGCCACCACCGTAACATCTTACAATATATTGAGATAAAGAATAGCCAAATCATTTCAATACTCGTCATAGTCATCGTGGTCATCATATTCATCATAGCATAGATCACTCTTGATCTTTTTGGCATTCAGTAAATCAGTCATCAGAACTAATTCACCAACACGTCGAGGAATGTGAGAATCGATCATCAACTTCTCCACGATGTCAATGATTCCAGTAAGATATAACCGTCTTAATTTTAATCTACATATATGCTGCAAGGATTGAGGATTGTAAAAATATTTATAAATCCAATTAACCAACTCCTCATCTTCCTTCACGGTGCAAGGTAGGCTCGCTTGATTGATTTCCGATTCGAAAACTGGAAAACCAGCCAACATAAGCAACTGAATCATTTCATCATCTCCACGAGAGAACGCAATTTGCAATGCATTCATGGGATTATTTAGATCCTTGAAGCTAGAATAGTTATCCAAAGCACAATTTTTACTCAACAATAACTTAACGATACAGATATCGTTGTTATCTACTGCATAATGAAGTGGAGTAGCTCCAAGTATCGTGCTCATGTTTACATCAGCATTGTGGTCCAAGAGAAGTTTAACCATCTTCTCATTCCCATTAGAGGAAGCTCTACAAAGTAATGACATATTGAATTGTTTATGGGCGTAATTTACATTCGCCCCATACTCCAACAGCAATGGAGCTATTGAGATATTGTTTTCACAAACAGCAACCCATAATGGTGATATACCTTCACTATCCAGTGAATTAGCATCAGCACCAGCTGCCAATAAATCTTTCACACTTATATCTAGACTCTTGGCAACAGCAACATGTAACACAGATCTTTTACTAGGATTTTTATAATTAACATCAGCCCCTGCATTGATTAATGCCCTTACAATATCTGTGTTCACGGTTTTGTTCTTACTGATAGCTGTCATTAATGGACTACTGATATCAGTGTTTCTGTTAACTTCAGCACCAGCCTTGATTAAGGTATTAACCAATTGCGTCCCTTGCCAGGTACCAGCTGCATAGTGTAATGGAGACATATTGGACAAAGGACAAAGATTCGTATCACATCCAGCTGAGATAAGAATGCCTATTGTCCACTTATAATTCTTTACCATGAAAACTGTTTCAGACCGGTATATAGCTTTCATTAGAGGAGTTAACCCCTGCTTGTTTTGTTTGTCTTTCAGGCTATTGTCATACTCTAATAAAACTTGTACACATTCATATTGACCATGCTTACAAACTACATGCAGTGGAATCTCTCCTTTCTTGTCTGCAATACATTGATCAGCACCAAGATCTAACAAGCATTTCACTAACTGAAGTTTTCCATGTTGACCAGCAAAATGTAGTGCTGTTCGTCCTTTGTTAGGCAAATCAATAAAGTTTTCATTAAAAATATGATTCACGTTTACTTTACCACTCCTAACAAAACTATTCACTAACTCAACACAGTTTTCCTCTGTTAAACTGTCATAAAATTCTTTAATAATGTTATTCCCTTCCTGAATATTTTTCATGCTTTCAACAGCACCTTGACTCACAAAGAGATCATCCATGCTTGTTTCTCTTAAAACGCCATCAGTTGATGCCATTTCATTTGAAAGGTTTTGTCAACTGAAGTTTCAATGTGGTGGAGAATTGACAGAAGACACCAAACGCGTAAGTAATGCTTGTTGCCAAAATGAGTAAAGGTCCGCAATAGTGTGTAAAAGATGAACAGCGAAACAACTCAGAAGCGACACATTGTCTGAAAGTTTAATCACAAGCATTCGGAAAGTGTAACTCAAAATATACAATAATCCCCGGATTATGTTATTAGAACTTGGGACACACTAATACAAGAATGATAAAAAATTAAAACATTGATCTTTATCAAACATTATGTATGTATCAACAGCCAGATAAAATATAGTGTCAATAACATAACAAAACCAACTAAATTCCTAAACCGCTTATCCATGCATTGTCCTCAGTATCTTACTAATATGTACGCATGCTCCTTAAAAAATCCTTTATCATAAAATATATACATACATGTCTCTTTTTGTCCATAGTTTCATAATACAGCTTTGAAAATTCTTGGGCAGCCTTGCATGCTTGCTCTGCTTTTAGATCTCCCTCCTGAAATAAACAAAATATTGATTCATCTACCACCTCAGTAAAATATGGTATCCGAACTGACGCGTCCGAAAAAGATACACTTAAAAACAACGAAAAACTTCATAAGTAATCATCTTTAAAAATGATGGATATTATCAATGTTTTCTGGTAACTAAGCTAGTGATTCAAGGAAAATGAACACAGTCAAATAAAATATATACTTGCCTCTGAAAGAGCCATTTATTCGTTTAATCGTCATGTGGTAAGTGTCAATAACTAGAATGTTACAGTTAAAATCCGGTACCCGGTCGGTGAAATGTGGGTTAAAATCAGACCTGTATCAGGTCAGTTGATCATTGCTAGGTTACGTTCTGTGGCGTTAGCTCTCGATCTGCAAGGTATGGTCACATCTATGGTGAAGCATTTGCCTCACTTTATTCTATTAATATTTAAGATAAAAATATTGCAGAAAGACAACTTGACTGTTTTTTTTTTCATACAAAATTAATCGTACCCAAACCAAAACGTACTGCTACGTTTAATGTCATATCACCAATTTTGTTAGTAATTGTAAAGAGTCTGTAACACTGACATTAACTAATTACCACTCCAGATCTGAAGTGATGGACATTACCAATCATCCAGTTTATTCTAACAAACCACATTAAATTATTTTTGTTTTATACACATAATATATATGTACTAGTCAAATCATGTATTTTTTGTTTGTAAATATACACATATCTAGATCTAATTTGTATTTTAATGATTTTATTATTAACAAAATGATCATTCTTACATTTGAATTTTAGAAGCATATTTTCTGAACTTCAGGTAATTGGTGAAGAACAAGCCATGAAGTTTTATGTTCATTGTGAGATTCCTGAGCTTACCATGGTTATTGTTTGGGATAGAAATGGAACTATTCAAGATGTTGTGGATATGTTTCTAGAAAATCTGAAGAAAAGCTTCCCCAATGTTAATAAAGGTGGAAGCAAAGTGGTTTGTCATGTTCACAATTCCAAAGGAAAAGAACTTGATCATTCAGCCACTGTAGCTAAAGTTGTGAAACATATGGATGATTTACATGTAAGAATTGATGATGATGAAAAAGATTTAGCTGGTGAAATGGAACAGGCAAAAATAAATGAGACGGCAAAGCCTGCTGATGAGTTGAATGAAAAGAAAAATGCAGCCATTATCAATGTTGGAAATGGACGTTATAGGAAAGCTATTGAAATTTATGAAGAAATATTGAAAACTGAGCCTAAGAATAGAAGTGCAATAATTGGTTTGGCAACTTGTTACAGAAGAGCTGGAAGACATAAAAAATTCCTGCATTGGGCTAAGATGGGATTGAATATTTTCAGAGATGATGTGGAATTCTTTTTGATGACCGGAGAAGGTTATGTTGAATGTGGAAACGGGGATGATGCTGTGGAAACTTTAATGAAGTGTTCAAAACTTGCGAGGAATTCTGGCGGTTTGTCATCCGAAAAGAGGCAAGAAATTCAAGTTCTGTTAGCAAAAGCATATCTTCTAAAAGATGAAAAGGATATGGCTATAACTCTACTGCAAGGTGTAATAAGAGATAACACTGATCATGATGAAGCTTTAATTCATTATGCAGACATACTGTTTCCGCTTGGACCAGAACATCATGAAGAGGCTATATCAATCCTGGTTACTGTCTTAGCAAAGAACAAAAACAACAACATTGCAAAATCCAAATTTGCTGCAATTTGTCAGCAAGAAACTGGCATGAAAGCATTGCAGAAAGTTATAGCCCCTATTATCACTGATTCTAGTGCTTTAATGTTTCTTGCAAACTGTTTGAGAGATTATAGTGCGATCAAACAATGTATACAGTTATTAGAAATGTCATTGAAATATTCACCCAGAGATCCATGTATTATTCTTCTGTACATTCATACTTTGGAACTTGAGTGTAATTACGGTGAAATACTTCAGCTGTATAAGAATTTCTTTCAAACATTTTCCAAGACAAGAATTGGAACGTTTTCATGTTCGATGTTAGAGCCTATAGTCATGTGTGTATCAGCTGATATGAGCGCTTTGAACGATGAACCTAAATGTATTGAAACTGATACTTCAATACAATCACCAGAAAGAGACTTAACTGATGATGAAAAATATATACTGGCTATTCTGTTCACACTTGTGAAAGTTTTATATGTCCGTGGCCTGTTGAAGTGTATACCCCCTATTATAGAATGGCTACAGCCATTATATGACGGTAGACAATTACACCTCAGTAATATCAGAAATGAAGCTGCTTATTTCAACTGTGTTAGTGAATTGTTTAAAACATACAATGGAGTCCCATCAGTACAATTATCACCTGGTGATAAATACCTGTATTTCATTGGCGATAGCCATTGTATACCTCCAGCTTGGCAGAAAATCTCTGTTTTGGTATAAATTTACTTATTTCACTCAATTCTGGCACTTTGGTCTAATTAACAGAATTGGCTTTATTCTTCAGACTGCAATAAAAATCTATCTTTGTTAATTTGGTTGTACTAAAAAAAAGAATTATTGTTAAGCAGTTTTGACCTAGATTTCCAATTTAGCGTAAATTTATTGAATGGATTGTTTAGATAAACAATATTGACCTAGATTAACAGAATTGACCCATATTGAAATAATGGGCATAGATAAAAATGACTGAACTGGGCGAGTTGGTTCACTGAATGGACAAAAATACCAATTACTAAAAAAATACCTATATTGAGTCATAATTTGATCTGATGTGTAATTCCCTGATTTTACTGATACGAACTGAAATAACTGTTTTCTAAATTAGGGTTTAACGCAAGGGTTTGATGCATCATCTAGTATTTTACAACAAATGTTTATGAGCATATAATGAAATGAAATTATTTGTCAAACACCACTGAAACTACCATGTTCTACTGATGTTAGCAAATTTGTTGATAGGGAAATAGTGTAGCAAAATACAAGATGGTGTTTCAATCACCTGTAGTTAGTTATGATCTTTCATAGTTGACTGAAAAAGATGTTAAAGCATCATTTTATCATCCCCATTTTCATTAGATCTGAAGAAGTACATGATTTTTGCAAATTTATTGATTTTTCACAATTGTTTCATCACTTTGACTTGTCAGGGCTCGACAAATTTTTTTCAGGCTACTTGTCCTGCAGGACAACCAGTTAAGAATTTTAACTAGGTCTACAGTAATTTCAACTAGTCCTGAGTCAATTTCTACTCGTAATTACAAGCGGACAAGTGAATTTGTCAAGCCCTGTTTGTGCTGTGATAGAATTGTTGTTGTCAATATTTTCTTTACTTATGTTTCAGGGATCACAGTATATCATTCATCCTGTACTGGTGACAGGTCTCAAAATCTGGCATCTGAGAGCAGATAGTTGTTTCTATCCAAAAACCAACTTTTACAACGCTATCCAGAATATACCTGACAATTCTCATGTTGTGATATGTCTCGGTGAGATTGATTGTCGGGAAGCACTTCTGAAATGCTGGGAAAAGGCGAGGTATGTTATATATGTCATGTATGGCATTTGATAAATCTTATATTTGTAGCAATTAAATCACTGTTGGTAATACAGCAGAACATGGTTATATTGAACTCGGATATAGTTAAGAATCTTTTTTGGTAACAATTAAAACACAAGTAATAATACAACTGAACGTGGTTGTATTGAAATTTAGTGCTAAGAAAATTTTATTCAGTACGAGTCAGTGTTCTGATTAGGAATTTGTTGAATAGGCTTAAATAGAAAAGTAACAGGCTTTCTAGGGGGTTTGGGGCATGCCCTTTCCTCACCGAAATTTTTATTTGCCAGTTTTAACCGGTCTGTTAGTCATTTGAACCGACCTTTTGGGTCAGTGGATGATTCCTTATGAGAACTCTGAACAAATAAACCATTACTATTAATACAGCAGAACACAGTTATATTGAACACAGATATAGTGAAGAATCAGATACATTGCAGTATTTGTTTTTCCCTAAAAAACATTCTTCTCTATTTCGTTCTTATATACATTATGAAGTAATTATTTAGGTCTCTTGGAATTCATTGTAACCATGTTCTTCTGTGCACCTATTCTAGGCCTCGGATGTGGTCCAGTGGTTTGTGCGCTGGACTTGAGATTTGGGTTCAAATCCCGGCACAGCGGGTCATACCCTTCTATGAAAATTTGACAAAAATGTCCATTTTCTTCCATATGTAGAGAAGTTGCCGGCTCCTTGTGGAAGGGTAAGTTAGTGCTGGTTAGAATACAGTCCAGGAAAACTGGTTAGGTGGACTGGTCGCCATATACAACTGAAAAATTGTTGAAAAACGGCGTAAAACCCCAGTGACAATAAGTTACATACAAACATTGTACATCTAACCTCCAACATGTACCTAAAACATAAGGAAACTGAAAAGAGGAAACAATTAGCTATAACAATTGAAAAATAAAGTACAACCATGTGGTGCTTTTAGAGAATTACATTCAATGTGTCAGAAGTCTTTTACTCACAACTTTATTTTTATTTCTATTATTATTTAAGGTATGATACAATTGAAGATGGAATGGAAGCTCTGATCAAAATTTACCTCCATGTTATGAAGAGGCTACAAGGCCAACATCAGTGGAAAATATTCTTTCATCCTGTTTTGCCAGTACTTGATATTACTCGACCAATCGTGTTGCAGTTTAACAGGATTCTTGCCACAAGGCTTCTGACTGAACCTTCATTTCATTGGCTCAACTTTATAAAAGCTCTTCTTTCTGAAGGAGAGGAAACGCTTAAAGAAGAGTTTAGATTTGATGGAACTCATGTTCATCCAAAATATGTGACATTGTTTAATGAAGCTCTGTCAGAGTTCATTTGATTTCAATTTTAGCAAAAGATCTGCCTTTTTTACATTTTATTTCGCAAACAAATGTTCAAAAAGAATCTCAGTGATGTGTTTTGGCATTTATTTAATTCTCAGACAGACCCCAAATTCTATGGACAAATTCACACAAATAGCATTCTTTCCTATTTCTGATTTTAACCACTTTCTTGAAAATGATTGGCATAATAGTTATGCACAAAAAATCCAGATAATTATGAATTCTGCTTGACCAAAAAAACAGTGAATGATCAATCTGATGTACATCTTCAGACACTGTGTTGACATTACTGATTCAGTGGTGGTATTTGCCATAGTTAATTGTAACACTGAAAGTGACAAAGCAACAAATTCAGCTAGAGAGTCAAACGCACCATACACTTTCCTGTCATAGTTGAATTGCATACTTCAGATGCTTCAGTGTCAAATGTTTGAACAAATTCTTGCCATTTATCTGTTTAACGTTCTTTTTCAGACATTCAGTCATTACCATAGTTATATATAATCCATGCTAAACATTTTTGTAGGTTTATCAAGTTTCAATTCCAGCCATTTTTGTCCACTACTTTATTGGACTTGTTGTTCAATACACCAGTATTATTTTTAATTGCTTGTTTTGTTTTTGTTTTTTCTTTTGTAAATTAAAACAAGTTTGTGAAAATTTGTTTGTAGTGTTCATTTTTATCATTGATAGTTTTTCAATAAAACTGCAAGATACAATGGAGTTCTGCTTCCTCCAATTACTGACACCAATTTTTTTATATATAACTCAGAATACCAAACCCCCATGGGACTGAATGAAAAGTTCAGTTTTTTGAGGTTTTCGGTTTACTGAGGTTTCTTTAGAAGAGAAGGAAAATTGGGACCAGCGGTTTTCCGAGTATTCTGATTTTCTGAGTGTCCGGTTTTCTGAGTTTCAACTATACATATATATATATATCTACAGAGAGAGAGAGAGAGAGAGAAATTTATATACATAAACAAAGACCTATACTTCACAATGTCTTACATAGGTCTTTGTTACTAGTATGCCACAGACAAAAAATATTCACATGTAAGAGGCAAAATTATTATGCATCTTTTACAATTTAGCACATTAAAATTTCAAAATGTGCCATTCTCCTGGGATCAATAAACTGAGCTTTGATACAGGCTTTTCGCAGCAAAATCATGGAATTTTTCTTAGTCAAATACATGTATACATATAAAGATTTCACGACATCTTTCTCTAGGGTCTTTCAATGTGAATACCCTGGACAAACATTAAGCCCGCCCGCACAATGATCCGGATACTGGATTTTAATAGAAACCAAAGTTCGGAATTGTCCGATATATTCCGGATCGAGCTCGGAAACAAAATGGTGTCTGACAAGTTGGCTGAAATGAAAATTAATTACAACAGCTAATTATCTCGATAACAATGGATTCGTAAACTATGTAAGTGAATTACTGTGCGTCTTTAGGATTCCTTCTATCCGTAATGTGCCCTCTCCCTCCTAATACTAGTGCAAATGAAGATGAAAACGTTTTCTTATTCGCTCCTTTGTCGTTGTCGAAAAATTATGAAAAGAGGGATGATATGCAAGTATATTAGTTTTCAGCCGCGCGATTTCTTACCGACGCTTTGCGTTACTGTATTCAAAACATATTCATATCATCAGGACATCATTTCTATTTGTTTTGTAATACTCGCGTAGGTGGAACTCTACTGTACATTACATGTGCTAATATTCACTCGAATCAAGTTAAATGTTTACATATTGATTCGACTACACTTCCTAGTAGGAGGAATCAGAATTTTTTTACAGTAAAGGCATTCATGCCTTATATTAAGACAGTTTTTATTTGAATCATAGGATTAAGATACGGTTATTTATGTGTACTAATGTGCTAAGAATACAATTCTTGAAATAATTTGTTTAAGCAAAAATGATAGTCTTTGGTCAAATGGTCCAAGGAATGAGTGTCCATTTGTAACCAAAATTTGGTACTGATTACATTTTATTGAACAAAACCTTAGGGAATGTGTTGCTTAACTGAAATGGATTTTCATGCCGCAGACACCAATTTTGTCTTTCAACCTTACATAGTGATTAATAAATTGTTTCAGCATAGAAGAAAAAAAACTGTCCATAGTGTGTAATGATTTTTGGTTAGATTTTTCGTACAAAAGGTTGGAGCGCAAATGATGTTATAAATAAAGCTTATGAGATCCCACAATTGTACAAATAATTGATCATTCCCAAAGGGTTTTAATTTGGGATTTTCCACTCACAAATATGCAGTTCTTTGTTAGACAGTGCGGAATGGGTCCAAATAAAGAAATATCTTGCTGGCATAAACAGTCTAATTAGTTTGACTAGAAAAACATTGCTACGTTAGAAAGTTTACCATGTACAAATGTGCTAGGAGTGTTTTTTGTTGAAAATGCTGAAAGTGAGAGTCAGACAAAATCTCCAATACTAAGTCCTCTTCTCTCAAATCAAGGTTCAAGTTTATTTTCGAGGAGTAAAAATCTCCTCCATATTTTTTAAAAGGTGAACAAAGTCCCTTGGACAAATAAATGTATTATTTCCTATTCATAATTCATCAAAACAATGTGTTATTTTTTATTTATTCCAATAAGTAATCTCCAACACACAGACATCTTACATGTCTGTATTGCACCATAAACATTGCAACACTCCAAAGAAAAGTATTGGCCTTGTGTGAAAAATTGGGCTTGTCTTGACCAACTGGTAGTGGCTTTGAAATGTCAATTGTTTTTGACATTTAATTTGCCTCAAGGTAAGATTTTGCAGAATTTTCTGTTTCAGCACCAAAACTTGTAAAAATACTCAGATTATTTGAAGTTTATAACAATTCATAAACAATGGTTTAGGGTATAAAACACACTTTTCAGATGGGTGAATGAGACCCCAAATCAGCCCTCTAAAACACTGTATGGTGAGAATGATATTTAAAATACACTTTTTTCTAGTGTGTCGAAGCTCAGAAGTGTTGGTTATGTCCTTCTTGCCATATCTAACTTAAAGTTATATTGATGTATACATGGCAAAACAGCAAAATCATTTTTAAATACTGTTCTCAAGAAGGAAAGCTGAGTATAACAGTGTTCCCACTCACGGTAAAATCTTGTAAAATCACGCAACAAAATTGGAAATCATGCAACGCATTTTAATCCGATGCATGACTGCACTCGCACAAATATGTTTAGGGTGAACCATGGATTTTCTGGAAAAACTCATTACGAAACAAAAATAGATTGATGCGTTGTTGTGACGTATACGACAAATAAACCAGGCCAGTTTCATTTATTCTAGATAGAGACTAAGCTATTATGTTTAAAACTTTACAACCTGATGAGTTTGATTTGTGTGTGTATACGTATGTTTTGTTTTTTAAAAAATGTTCATACCCCCAAACACGTTTCTTACGCTCAGATTTTAGATCTAGTGGATAAGCCTACCCCTAATTTCAGAAGTGAGTGGGAACACTGTACGGTTTTCTTTAAGATTTTTCACTCAAGGGTCCCCAGGACTCCTAACTCCAACATTTTAGGAGTCCCTTGGGAATTTTGAGAGTCTTACAAAGAAAATGCCAAGGGCTAATTCCGAGTCAGAAGGGGTCCTGAGGATGTGGTGGTCACTCTCAATGCGAGTTCCTCAGCTGAATATCGCGTCAGGGACGCAAGAAACCTGTGTCATGGAAATCCTTGACACTGGTATAAAATGAGTAGCCAGTTCATTAGATTATGTCAAATATGTGATTCTAAGAATGTATATATTGACCTTTGATGTTTTATTTGTTTCAGAAGAAGAATGCTGTATGTTCGTACAGCATAATGGCCTCTAATAGGATTGATATAAATGCTGCAACTGTTGATGATCTAGAGCAGTTGATTGGTGTCGGACACTTAAAGGCTGAAGCTATTGTTAAACATAGAAAAGTAAGAGAGAATTTTTTTAAATGGTTTGGTTAAATACTGTATTTAATGTTGTCTACAAAAAGAATTTGGGCCACAGCTGTGGTCCATTGGTTAGTGCACTGGACCTGTAACCCAGTGATCCAGGTTCAAATCCCAGTCCTGGCAGGTCATACTCTTCAGTTTGGATTTTCCTCCGTATGTGGAGAAGTTGCCGTCTGCTTGTTGAAGGGTAAGTTAGTAATGGTTAAAAAGCAGTCCAGGAACACTGGTTAGGTGAACCGGTCGCCTTATATAACTGAAAAATTGGTGTTAAAAACCCGGTGACAATGTTACGTAGAAACAAACAAACAAAAAAGTTTTAAATTAATGTTGAATGAGGATTTTAGTGATCATGCTGCTAATAACAAGAACCTCAAGGTGTGTAGAAGTTTCAGTACACGTTGGCAAGTTGAGAAAATTAATCTTGGAAAAATTATTTTCATGTACAAGACAAAATATTTTAAATTTATAGCCAAGAAATTGATCAAAATAAAGGAAAGAATGAAAAAAAAGTGCCATGTTGTTGGTTTTGTGTTATGAAGTACTACAAAAATGTGATAAAAATTTTTGCAGCATAACTAAATTTTCTCAACCTGCTAACACATTCTCAAACTTCTCAACACTTCAAGGTTCTTGAAATAAGTAGCATCATTGACAAACGTAAGTTGACTTGATTTTGGACACAAAACATGCATCTTTCACACTAGCAGGCTTCTCGAAACTGTCAGAATACTTGCCTGACATTTGGTCAGGCAAAGTTAGAATTTCTGTCTGACCAAATGAACATTTGTCTGATAGAATATGTTATAAATAAGTGATAAATGCTGTAAATTGTGCCCCACTGCCGGACATCTGGTCCTGTACTTGCCGTAAAGATATTTGACCTGCTTGAAATTTGCCTTACATGTCCAACGGTCTGGCAACTTTTTGGGGAGCCTGCACTAGTGAATTTATTGACACTTGATGAAAAAAAAACACCGTTAGAGAAATATATTGGGAAGATGTTTTTTTTTTCTGAAAATATAGAATTAGACTCTTATAGCTGGTATATGATGTATTAAATACGAGCTATGTTGGGTAATGTTAGATGTTTATGAACAAATTTAGTTTTTGTATCAAATGTTAGACAAATCTTTTAGTAAAAGTTATTAAAAACAATGTAAGGAAGGAAGTATGATAGTCTGGATAATGTTCAATGTTAAAATTGTAGGCTTATGTTATGTGCAATATATAGATACATATACAATGTAAATGAGACTGTATTAAATACTTTTGTGAACACTTTGTTATGAAGGTTTCAGTGTCAGGGCGCTCAAGGTTTTACTGTATATCTGTTTACTGTGTCATGTCAATCGTAACAGCTGTTTCACTTTTGAAAATGTTATTTATTGAAAATTATCACAGGGGGCTAGCGCATTGAAGGGATGGTGTATAATCATCATAAGTCATTCCTCTACCTGTTGTTTTAAGGTGTATTTAGTATGGTAATTTTGATCAATTCGGTGTTGCGAGGTTGCGTTCCACTAAACGATATTAACGAGTTTTCGGATGAAAAATATTGAATATCTGCTTCATTGTTTCGAATTTGAAAAAGTGCTTATTGGTTATGTGTAGTATAATGTATTAGCTATCTGTAGTCACCAGTTATTAAGAAAATTGAGCAATTCCTTAAAAAGTTACGTAGTTTTAAACAAACTTGGTGCAGAAACTGTCATTTCGGAAGTTGTTACCCTTGTATATGTATATATATGATATACGTGTTATTGGTCTGTGTGGCCATCTCAGGCCTAATACGCCATTATACTCCATCCCTTCAACGTGCTAGCCCCCTGTGAAAATTATATTTTCATTATCAACTTGGAATTACAATGCTTTTCATGTTCAGTTTATATCAAGAAAGGATAGTTGTTATAAGTATTTGTTTACAAATTGTACACAAGTTGTAGATTTTTTATTCTTTATCAAAAGAGTTAATTTCTTTAATATTTCTTCTGCATATTAATCTAAAATATATATACATACTCAATTCTGTTCAGATGAATGCAGTATTACCAGGTCTACTTGAATCCCAAATTCCATAAAATTATTGTAATAAATAAAAAAAATACAATAGTTCTATTAATGAACTTTGATAAATGGTGCTGTCATGTATTGCAATGACATAGTGACTAGGACCACGAAAAATTCCGAAAAATTGCAAAAAATCCTCTCATAAAGACTGTTATAACTTTTTTTTTGTTTGTTTTGAACTATTTAGAAAAGGGAAATGTATTGTGATACTACAAGCATTTTATACAACTCACTCCTTTGTTTAATAGTTTATTTATCTTAAAAAATTGAGTACAGGCTGCTAATCCAACAGTAAATTATATATATTTTAGATTAATATGCAGGAGAAAATATTAAAGAAATTAACTCAAGGATGTAAAGAGATCATGGTTTATTTAATTTTGCATTTACTTGTTATCATAGTATCTTGTTAAGGCTGAGTAAAATAGGGTATAATTATGTTACTTAGGTGTAAATCAATATAAATTAATCTTACATGTAGAATTATCTATAAGGCTTGTTATGTTTGTGAGATTACAATAGGATGAAGGATTAATAAGCTAGATTCTAATTAAGGATGAATGGCACATGTCTATATGAGAGTAAGACTGTAATATTTTTTTTTAATGAAAAAACCAGCATACCACATATTCTCTATTTAACACCCATCCTTATTTAATGTCCCCATGTTTTATATGGTAGAATTAGGACAACTTACAAAAAATACAGTTGCAGTGCTTTAATAAGGCCTAAAAAAGGTTTGTTTCAAGTTTCCCGACTGACCCATCTTTTACCTGCCAACTCATAAGTTTTTACGGTATCCAAATCTTAGTGCTATATTGTAATTTTCACAACAGTCTTGACTATTTACGAAAAAAACACAAAAGAAAAAAAATCCCTACCTACCAACCCATATTTTTTGGGCATGTAACTGGAAACAACCCCATTTTTTTGTTTAGGCCTAAAGTCTATTGTGAATATACAAATTATATTTCTAATGTGATTATGTCTGATGTAAGTATTTACTCGAAGTGTGTAACTTTAATACTGATGTTTAAAAAACTATTAAAGAAATAAATTTTAATGAAATGGTAACCTCTATTAAATGCCCTCTCTTTCAAAATGCTACTTCGGGGGGGGGGGCATTTATTGGAGAATATTTGGTATTTCGTTTTTGTACTACATTGATATCACTGTAAATGAATTTTCCAATCCTGTCTATTGTTTGTCTATCAGGACTGACTATTTTTGTGTCAATTCATTAACCAGCCAGGAGATACTCACAACATGATCTTTAGGAAAAAATCATTTATAAATGAAAAATATGATAGAATAATGATATTTACATATAACTATTCATGTCTGCTATCACATTATGTGTATGTATGAATGCAAATTTTGTGGAATACTTGTGACCACTTTTTTAATTTTTTAAATTTGTATTAATTATTTTTTTGGTATGTCAGGCTAATGTATTTGTTTGGTTTGGATCAAATTGTTGGG
This sequence comes from Lutraria rhynchaena, assembly GCA_008271625.1. Taxonomy (NCBI): domain Eukaryota; kingdom Metazoa; phylum Mollusca; class Bivalvia; order Venerida; family Mactridae; genus Lutraria; species Lutraria rhynchaena. The sequence goes on from VIBL01000348.1 coordinate 58,977, forward strand.
GCTGAGATAAAAATATGGTAGGTACCATATATATTTTTGATAGAATATTTCGAAAGACTTTGTAGTTGATTTTATGTATTTTCATTTTTTAAATATTAATTTATAATTTTGTTACTTTTTGTTTGTTTTTTCAGAGTGTTGGGGGGTTTAAAAAAGTCAGCGACCTTGGAAATGTTTTGGGTGTTGGTAACAGTGTCCTTGATCTGAACAGGAGAAGACTTTGTTGTAAAGTATCCAGCCGAGCTAGCAGGTATGATAATTGTTAATTAGGCTAAGAAAAAATGCTTCGTTTTCATTAGGTTGCCAGAACTATTTTTATATTTGTTTTTTTTTTAGTTTGAAGATTGTTTATATGAAAATGAAAGTATCTTTAGGAAAAAAAAGTACCAAAACCAAAAGATTATTTTCGCCTCCTCACATTTCATTTGACTAATAAAGGGAAGCAACTCCATTTTGATTATCAGCGATTTTATTTTGCAGTTTTATGAAATGGTCTGGGTTCGATCTTATTGGGAAAAAATGCACAGTGTGATAACAAAATTGGGAAGTTTTAGGTCAGGAATTGGGAAAAATGTCTTTATTTTCAATTGGGAAGGGTCTGTTCACTGGACCCAAACAAAGAAGGGAAAAAAATCGTTGATTACAGAAATAACAACTTAAAAAAACTCATCTTATTGCTCAAGTCTCACTCATAAAGGTTATTTTTGATCACTTCCAGTCAATAAGAAGCTGAGTAACAGTAGTTACTCGTATGTTTCTACCGCAGTACTGGAACAAAACGTTTTACTGAAAAACTATAATCAATGGAAATAAATGTCTGGGGTCTTGGTTCCTTTATTTGATAATTAGTCCTCTAGCTTTGGTTTATGAAGCTATGACCTTGGTCCAGTGGTTAGTGGGCTGGACTTGTAAACAAGGCAATCCAGGTTCAAATCCCAGTCACGGCAGGTCATTTTCAGCCATATGTGGAGAAATTGCCAGCTCCCTATAGAAGGATAAGTTAGTACTGGTTAATATGCAGTCCAGGAAAACTGGTTTGCTAAATCAGCTGAAAATTGAAAAATTGTTGAAAAATGGTTTTAAACCAAATGAAAAAAAAGTCAGTTTTTAAACCGGTTTCAAGTTTAGAATAGAATAGAATAGAATAGAGGCATTTACCAGGGATATTTCTGAAAACTTCCTTCTAATACATCTCTATAATTGTATTAATGCATCCATCAGTTTTTTGTTTACGTAGTGGCAGTAACAGGAAGTTCTCTGGGTCTGGGGATTGTGTAAGAATAAGAATATCGTGAGATTCTTTTAAGTACTTTGTCAGGAAAAAACAAATTCATGTTACATATCGTTATTTAATTATTACTTATGATATAAATGCATGGGGATTATTTTATGCAATGTCACTTGTGCTTAACGTTATTAGTGGATTTTTGTGTATTTACGTTAATTAACCTGGCCCCTTATCTGTAGGTGAAGTATGACTTTGTTAAGGTATGATTAATATTGTATTAAACTTGTAGTATTTTAGGATTCCGTTGTTCTGTTACCATTTGAAACACCTTCGTGTATTGAAACTTTTATGTTCTCATGTCAGGCCTTTTTTATGCCATTTTTTGGGTCTGGCATTCGGCCCCGTTCCCCAAGTAAAAAAGCATATATTTTTCCCCATCAAAAGAAAAAAATTTCCCCATAATTAAAAAAACTTGAAAATGTACTGTCATCATATACTTAAAACTCTTTTTCCATGGAATTAATCATGTAAGATATTGTGTTAAGTGCTCTGGTAAAAATAGATTAGTTTAGACATAACTTTGTGTTTTGTTCTTTCATAATTATAAGCCTTTGATAATTCCCCCAATTTGGTGCTTCCCTGTCAAAGGGACCTAATACCTGTTCCCCAAAACCATAAAAAAGGGCTGCATGTGCTAATTGATGTATTGAAATGAATTTATTGTTGTACAATGTGTTGTTGGGATGTATGATTTTCATACTTAATTTTGTAATTCCATATGATGATAAGGATGATATTTTTTGCTATAGGTAAATTCCTCATGCAAATTTCCGCTACTGATGTTAAGGCCTTTGGTAATATAATGTCAGTTTTTCAGTTACACTACCCAACCTTCTAACAGTGAGTAGTTGGGTAGGCATTTTTTTCATTAACATTTTATGCTTGTAGTAAAAACAAAAAAGCTAGATAACATGCTAATTGATGAAGAAAGAATTGTCAAAATTGCTGAAAAGTTCTTTGGGTCAGAAGATTTTGTTGTATTGAGTTGGCTGCATTACTGCAAACCAATGATTTTCAAGGATCACCTTGTGTTCCCTTTTTGTCACAAAAGCTGGATATCTACTCTGTCTAAGAAACATGTATTGTGTATTTTTTTCCTGAGTACGTGAAAGGTTGATGTGTTGTTGACAAGTGGTCTTGTTTATCATGTGTTTCAGGGGAAGAAGATGTACCAATGATGGCTTGACTTCATCAGAATTGAGCTCAAGTAGGGAAACTCGTGCGCTGTTAAGACACAGAAGTGAAGGACAAATCCATAAACATAACGTTTCATCGCATAAACGATTGACAACTGCTAAAAGACTCGCGGCCGGTAAATCGGCTCAGTTGAATCAGAAAGAATGTGGAAATGAGAATGAGAAAAGTGGGTCGTCATCGTCATCTCATGCTGAGGCTGGTCCTTCGGCTGAAGATGGGATATTAAAATCATTCCTGACCCCTGGTCCTTCACTGAACCCCACTGTAGGTGTGTCTAAGGCTAATGGCGAGAACTCTTCAGTATTGGAGGAGGAAAATGGTATGGAAGGAAGTGATAATGATATGAATGAGTCTGGAGATATTGATGAACTTGAAGATGATCACAATGATGATGACATAGATTTTGATGGGTCAGATATTTCTGACTCCGTCTATAGCTTATCATCAGGTCAGAGGTCAAGAATACCTGTCCCCATATCAGGGACAATTACAGCCCATAATATTGTAAGTATTTTACTTGTTTTGGTTTTATAAAAGTTAGAACATGTATAAGAAATGACCATTTTTCTGGTATTTCGGTGACATTGCAATATATTGCAAACAAACATTATTTATAAAGTAGACAAAAAATAGTCTTCTCATTTAGATTTATTCTTTCTCTGAATGTTGTACATGCAATTTTGGTCATCATAAAACTGTGTTCTTTTCATGTTCAGGGGAAAGGTGATGGGGCCCTTAGAATAGGGAAAAATTGTATTTTTGGGGAAATAAGGGGGAAATATGACTAAGCTTGAATATCCTTCCAACATTTGATTATTAATAGGTAACCTTAATAGTTAAAGACAAAGGAGCTACTCTACAGGTTTATTTGGCAATTTTTTTGGCCATTATTGTCTTTAAGGGAATGAAACTCAATGGGAGGGAAATTTTTCATGATTATAGGGGGAAACATACTTTTCAGACAGTGGAATAGGACCAAATGTTGCCCCTAAGTAATCCCACTCCTCACGTACACAAAAAAAAAGCTGTAAAAGTTTTTTAATTCAGAAGTTTTGTTTCTAACCATAAACTTCAGGCTCATACTATAGTTGTACTGGAAACAAACATGTACAAAAAGTATTCAATATGCCTGGCAGGAAATTTTAGGAAAAATATGCCTATTTGACTGCCATTTTACAATTATTTGTGTATGATTTAGTTGAACTATACAAATACAGGTATTTTCTGACCAACCTCCACTCCGTAATAATTAAACTTGATAATCAGGCCACCTCTTTATTAAGAACAATTTTTCCCAAAGATGGTCTGATAATTGAGGTTTTACTGTATGTGAAATTCGCAGGTTATGCACTCTAACAATTAACTGAAATTGCCTGTGTTAGAAATAAACAATTGCCTTTTACAACCAGTTGGTCTCGATTCACTGGTGGTCTTGAGCACATGTTGGGAAGGTTCCTGTTTACAAAATACTTAAATGTCTCTACTATCTTAATATTATCTGTTAAAAAATGTTGGTTTGTGGTGACAAGACACAGACGTTTTAACAATTAGATTTTTTATGCTTGTATTGAAAATGAAAAGGTGGAATAAAATATAAAAAAAATAGGGGTGGGGGTAATTAATCTGCTGCTTAACTGCGAACCAACAATATTTTAAGGATGGACTTAATGTGTGAATTGCTTTATTAATTACACAATGATGAAAATATTCTTAGTGTAAGCTACAATGACAAATTTGAAAAGTTATTTTTTGTAGGGTTGGTCCTTACCTATTGTGTTTGTGGATTGTTTTTCACATCCAGAATTCATTTTTCCGCATACATGTCGACTAGCTCATATTTTTCTCATATATATTTGAACGATTTTACGATGAAGTGTATTCGTTTTGTATGGAAATTGCCTGGAATATACCAGTGTGTCTAACCTGAGGTCTTATCTTCATTTAGTTTTAATTGAATTTTATTTGAATTGTTTTTTTTTTGATAATTGGCTATTGTGTTTTAATTTGAATCAAGCTCAAAATTTAGTTATTTAGCTATATTCAAGTGATGATTTACCATTTAGCATGATTTTTCATTAACTAAGTCTGATGTTTAGGCCTTTTTGATACATTTTTATTTTGCATATATCTATGATGTTAATACACAAGGATTGGCGATATAATATTGATTCCTCTATTGGTACTTCTGAAGTAAACAGGCCAATTATGCCTCTTTTCTCATGTTTTGTATAATTCAGTATGTAAGTTTAAGAAGAAATGAACAGTGAAAATATTTTATTTTTCTGTTGTTCCATTTCTGGATTGTGGAACAAAACATCCTTTTTGAATTATCCAAAACAAATTTTTTCCCATTTTGAAATGCAAACATTAATATTTAAGTTTGTACAATAATTTTCAGTCGAAATATGGATATTTTGAAAAAAGTGTAGAAAATTGATCGGAAAAAAAATTGTTAATGTATTGATATTGATGACTAATTGATGACATTCCTATCTGGTGCAAACGCTCATACTTTGTTTTTTCTGTGACCTTTTGTCACTGGGGTTTAACGCCGTTTTTCATCAATTTTTCAGTTGTATACGGCGACCAGTTCACCTAACCAGTTTTCCTGGACTGTATACTGACCAGTACTAACTAACCCTTCCACAAGGAGCCGGCAACTTCTCCACTTATGGAGGAAAATCAACATTTTTGTCAAATTTTCATAGAAGGGTATGACTTGCTGCAACCAGGATTCGAACAGAGATCTCCATCTTACAAGTCCAGCGCACTAACCACTGGACCACGGCAGCGGCCACACTCATACTTACTGAAATACTTAATTTGAAAAAAATTCTCATGAAAATTTTATTTTTTTCAAATGTCTGATAATTTGATATCTTTGGACTCAAATGTATGTAAAAATTAATTGGATTTAATAAGTTGATTTATATAGCAAAAATATCCTGGTATAATTTATTAATTAAAGATATTAATTAAATTCTGAATTACGATCAAATTTCATGTGAATCCATATATGGTAACATAAACTTACCCTCTGTGTCAATTACAGATGAAAAGGAAAAATCATTTACATCGAGATGATCATTTATTGCCAGCTGGGAAAAGGATGTGTCGGTTAGAATCTTCTAGGTAAGTCTCTTGATTAGATTCTTCTTTATAGGCGTACAGATAGTGAATTTTCTGAGGCTGGTTAAGGCATAAACAAAAAAAGGTTTGTTTCCAGTTACATGTCCAAAAAAAATATGGGTCGTTGGTAGGGATTTTTTTCTTTAACGTTTTTTTATACATATTTCAGCAACACTGTTGTGAAAATTACATTATAGCACTTCCATTTGTATGCCGTAAAAACTTTTGAGTCGGCAGGTAAAAAGATGGGTCGGTCGGGTAACCGGAAAAAAACCTATTTTTTTTTAGGCCTATGGTATATTATCTCTAATACTGTACTTATGTATTTATTCAATGCTATGCAAAAATGTTGATATTACAAAAATAGAATGGCGCAATTATCGTCATTTCTTTGATGGTTACCGTAGATATTTCAATTTATTTTACGACACATTTTGAAAATTTTAGAGAAATATTAATTTCTGTTGATATTGCTTGGTGAACTATATTTTCTGTATCAGATTAGATGGATGCTTTGCTTTTGCATTATTTTTCGAGACTTTTCATTGAAATGGATCTTCTTTTTTCTTTAATCTTTAAAAAAAAATGGGCTACTCCCATACACTTCAGTACAAATTCAAAGAGAAATCAAAGAATTGTGAATTTTGGAAAAATCTCATGGTTAATCATTTTCTATCATTGACACTAGTCCTATAAAAAGTACCGATGTTTCTAAACACCTATAATAAAGGTACTAATGTTTCTAGAAATCTGTCTACTTCAATTCGAGATAATAATGTTTGGCATTGGGGATGTAATACCTTGACTTGATTTGTACTTTTTTGACATGTGTCTAGCATAGCATGTACATCATCGTTTAACAACATCATTGTAAATATAGATTTTTCTAAGTTAAGTTTCATGTTTAGATCAATTTCTTTATGATCGTATGACTATTATCCTCTTAGCGAGTTATTGAGGCCATATTTTTTGTAATTCAACTTCATTGAAATGTCTTCTAGGAGACCGTTTTTCTTAGATTTTTGTATCATGTATATATGGAAATTTTGCGTTGTTTCTAGTTTCAGTGAAATATCTTCTTTATTCTGACTGTTTTAAATCATAGAGGGTTGGGATTTTTTTGTAAAAGATACTTTATCAATGTTTTTAGTATCTAGATACTTTTTCAATATTTTTAGTATCTATCTGAATGTGGTTAATTCAATTTTAAGATATTAGAAAACTTGTAATCTCCTGTCTGTTCAATTGTTCTTCTTGTTATAAAAAAAAAAACAGTTTTCTTCATAAAATTCTTGAGGTGTTTTTTTTCCGATTATCTATATGGATTGTTTCTGTATTGTATTGTATTACTTCAATTACTGAACTGAACTAGATGATACAAGTTGAACAGTATTTTTTTTATTTTTGAATTTTAGTCCTCAGACAACGTATAGTAATTTGAAAGCCCCATTGAAGAAGGCAGGGTATCACTTTCATCGACAGAGAATCCCATCGAAGGAAAATCCTCCTCATGGTTTGGCAGAATGGCTCAAACAGTTTCAGGTTAGTTGAATAGTAACCATAATTTCGGACAAAATATTTTCGGACAAATTTTTTTCAACGAAATTTTAAAGTCATACAGAAACTCTAGGAAAGTGGTCTGTTGATAAAATTGTAACCAGAAACAAACTAAAATCAAAGAATTCTTCTTTAATCATACTGAAAATTGATTTGTTATTCCGTATGTTTTTTTTCTGTAGTGGAATTGTATAATGATGTATGTTTTTTTTATATATACCTTCTTAGTAAGCTTTACTAATGTTGTTTTTTTTTGTCTGAAGTTTTAACTTAAATTTGTCGTATTTCATGGTTTGCAGCCATCTAATTTTCACTCGTTTTGTTATGAAAAACTCTCTCAAAATAGTTTTCATTTGTAATAAGTTTGTAAATTATGAAATTAGTTGTATAAGTACACATATTTTAGAGAAACTGTCAGTTTTATTACAAAATGGGGCTACTTTGTAACTAAGTAATGCTACTCAAGAAATATATGTCTGAAAAAAATGTCTGTTCGACAATCTGATGTTGAAAGAATGCATTGGTTTGATATCATGATACTTCATACTGTATACAGTCAAACTTGTGAACAAGGGCCACCTTTGAAAGACAAAATGTGGCCTTTATTGATAGATGGCCTTTATTTGGAAGTCAGTATGTTCTAAATAATCAGTGACAGTTTTTCAAAGAATGACCTTTAATAACAGGGTGGTCTTTATCCAGGGGTGGCCTCAAACACAAGTTTGACTTTCACATAAAGCAAATTAGTATCAAAATCAAAATTGTTGCAAAAAGGACATAGAATGTATTTGTTTTCATTAATCATAAAACCTTCTCAATTTTATTATTTTGCATTTTTTTACTCATAAATCTAGCAAAAATAATATACTTGTGAAAAAAAAGAGATACACTGTAAACGATGACCAAGAAGCAATTTTTACATGAAAAAAAAGCTGTTGATATAGAGGATATAAAAGTTTTAATATCACATTTTTTTACTCAAAAATGCAACCAGCTCAATATTGAGTCGGATTTCTTTTGGTTTCAAAATGGGTCTTGATTTCAAGGTTTTCTCGTATAACAATTTTTGTAATATTTTTATGATGTGTATTTTTGTAGGATTGGGGTAACGCCGAGCGTTTGATGGCTGTGGATGAATTAATCTCACTGTGTGAGCCAACACAAGTACGACATATGATGCAAGTGATTGAGCCACAGTTTCAACGAGATTTTATTTCACTTCTACCTAAAGAGGTTGGTGTTATTATTTTATCTGAAATATGACGTAAATTCGTCTCTATTTTATCAGTCTGCGACTCTGATCATTTGCTAGACCTGGAAATAGCGATGATTGTCTTTGGCATTGGAGAATTGTCATTTTTTCTCATTAACTCATTCAGTGCTTGACACATATTGCCAACACTGTACACTGCATCGCCAGTGAATTTTAAATGAAATAACAGCATTAATGGATCCCCCGAATGAGTGCACCCATTTTGTACAGATGGTTACACGTGTCTTATTGGCACCGACCAGGTTAAATATATTGTAGAACAATAAAATTTAACAACTTTCAGACAATCCGCTTCAAAAGCTTGTTGGACATTGTTACACAAAAGTCTAGTTGTTTGCATATTAATACTGTGAATTTGTGTTTACTGTGGTCTAATTTGAGAGATAGATAAACACTGAAATAGAAGTCCGTTTTGATTCTTATGAGAAATGTAGGGGACCAGGTTGGCTCTTGTCTCTCAATAAAAGTCTTAATATCGAGATTGACAGCTACTATATCATGGAATGACTTACAATGGTGAATGTTTCCAACATATGCGGGAGTTTCCATTTTTTTCTGGTCCAGACAAAACTGGTTTTCATTGTTTCTGTGGCACCAAGCGTAAGTTTTCTGGGGTTTTTTTTGTTTTGTTTTTTTCAAAATTTACTGCTGATGAATTTTATTAATGTTGTTGTACAAAATGTCCAGAAATTGCCTCTCACATATGCAAGCTTGTCATGAAAAAATTCTTAAGACTTAATTGCAATGTTAAATGTGGTAATGAAGTTATGACTCTTGATTAAACTTGACTTTAAGTACTCATATCAACACACTTGCTTACTATTTACTTACAGTTAGCATTATACGTGCTTTCATTTCTGGAACCTAAAGATCTGTTACAAGCAGCTCAGACTTGTCGTTATTGGCGTATTCTTGCTGAAGACAATCTACTTTGGCGGGAAAAATGTAAGGAAGAAAGTATCGACGAACCGCTTGTGTTTGGAACAAATCGTTTACGTCGACGCCAACCTTCCCCGAAAAGTCCGTGGAAGTCTTTATACATGAGACAACATCAGATTGAGCAGAACTGGAGAACTGGACCATTAAGATTGCCCAAAGTATGAAATTCTATGTTTTATTTCACGGACTGCTCTATACAGTAAAACCTGTGCTTGTAAACAGAGGCCACTTTAAACCAAGGACCTGTGGTGTCATATTCATTACAAACAGTTTCTAAGGACTTTTGGTGTCATTTTCTTTATAAACAGAGAATAATGTTGTAAACCCTTTGTCTCATAATACCGCATTTCCCCGCATCATGGTGCCATTTTCATCATGCACAGAGAATAATATTGTAAACCCTTTAACCCTTTGCCTCATAATACCGCATTTCCCCGCATCTGAAGCAGACGACTTTTGAAAACATTGTGGAAAAAGATGTCATTGCTTGTAACGAATAATTGCTTCTTTTTCCACCGTGCTTTCCACTCTGTCTGGGAGAAATAACCCAATTTTCTTAAATAAATTAATGTTTTATATATTTGCTTTGAATTTGGAAGAGTCCAAAGTATGCTTATGAGGCAAGGGGCTTATGTAGACCAATTTTTGACGCTCCTAAGGTGATCAATTTGTGACAAGTTAAACTGTATTTGTTCCTTAAAATATCTGCAGACATTAGGGGCTACTGTAAGATAGCAATCTTAACTGTAAGAAGAGCAATGGTTGATCTTGGTAAAAAAATGCAGAATTTATAAGAAATATTGTATGATCTGCTGTGTGCTGTGGCTTAATACTTCTCTTCTAAGTTGATGTGTAACTTTTAAACATTGTTTTATATTGCAGTTATTAAAAGGTCATGATGATCACGTTATAACTTGTTTAGAATTCTGCGGTACAAGAGTTGTGAGTGGCTCTGATGATAACACACTTAAAGTGTGGTCAGCTATCTCTGGGAAGGTAATTAATTGGCTTGTCTTTTTCACTTTTTCTTCATTTTGTTTATTAGGCCAGAAAAAAGAATAGTTATGTTTATGGTCACTTGATAAAAAAATTAGGCAAAGTAGGTAGAAAAACGTTCTCTTTTTACTAAACATGCCTTCTGAGAATATGAGATATGGCTCATGCCAAAATATTATATAATTTGCTGTTACAAACTAAAGTTGGTGCCAGAAAATAGGGTCTGTTGGGTAATGGTAAACACGACCCATTTTCCTTGGCCTTATGATTCATTTGGTGATAGGTTTCAGGGTCTAACCTACATAACCTACATTATACATGTGTATTGAATGATTTCAGTGTTTACGGACATTGGTAGGACATACGGGTGGGGTATGGTCGTCACAGATGCAAGGTAACACTATAATCAGTGGATCTACGGATAGAACGTTAAAAGTCTGGAACGCTGATAGTGGTTTATGTATGTATACATTGTACGGACATACATCAACGGTTAGATGTATGCATCTGTGTGGAACCATGTAAGTCTTCTATAATATACATTATACCATTAATTCTGCCGGTATGAATTTTTGTGCAAACACTTATAATGACGTATTCGCTCACGCCCAAGTTAATTAATTTTAGTTAAGAATCATTTTAAATATCATATGAATACAAGGATGTCAGCGTTGTTTTAAATTCATGCATTGATCTGAGAGCGAAATATTTGAAAATTCTTTCTATGCAAAGAGTAATGATACTATAGTGTTAAACTACATTGAAATTCTTTTTTTCAATTTTAATACATCTTTTGTGGTTTATAGAACAAATATCTGTCTTCAATGAGAACAAAAGTATGATGGATAAAGAATCTATGAATTCTGGTTTTAGTTTCAAAGTAAAATACAGTAAAATCTCAATTTACGACCATCTCATTATCACAACCACTCAGTTTTGACCATTTTTCCTTTATTCTTCTATATTTAAACTTGATAGTCAGACCACTTCGATATTAAGACCATTCTTTTTGAGTTAAAATGATGGTCTTAATGGCTAGATTTTACTGTACTGCTTGATTCCAGTACCAGTAATATATAAATGTACAATTTTCAGAGTTGTAAGTGGTTCGAGAGATGCTACATTAAGAGTGTGGAATGTAGAGACTGGCCAGTGTTTGCATGTGTTAATGGGGCACGTTGCTGCTGTGAGATGCGTGCAGTACGATGGTAGGCGGGTTGTCAGCGGGGCGTACGATTACATGGTGAAAATATGGGACCCTGAATCAGAAACGTGCTTACATACATTACAGGGACACACAAATAGAGTTTACTCATTACAGGTAAATTATAGGCTTATCAGTAAAAGACTTCACTCACAAAGTTGTTACTTAACTTTTATGGTATGGTTACAGATTTGATAAGTTTATGTATTTGGAGAACATCGGTGATGTTAAGTTTTAAACATACTATTACACTGGATCTTGTAAGTATATTATGCTGTAAAACTTCATTATATCAAGGGGTCATCGGAACAGACTAAATGTTCAAGATAAAGGTGGTGCTCGTAATACTCATGTATTTGATTGTTGGTCGAAAATTATTCACAACTAAGAACAAAAATTGAAAGGACTTGCGATAAGCCGGGTGCTTGTGATATTGATGCTCATAATGACGAAGTCTTACTGTATGCTGTTACATTATATGTGTAAATTTCAGTTTGATGGTACTTATATCGTTAGTGGCTCTTTGGACACTTCTATACGTGTATGGGATGTCGAGACGGGTAACTGTCGACATACATTAATAGGTCATCAGTCCTTAACCAGTGGACTGGAACTTAAAGATAATATTCTAGTCTCGGGCAATGCTGATTCTACGGTCAAAGTTTGGGATATTACAACAGGGAAATGCTTACAGACTTTACAGGGTAAGTGAATTCCTCAGAAGTACGATATTATCATATTTTATCTGTTTTGTCGTATAAATTTGCTGAACTGTATTTGACTGGGATTAGTACCAGAGCTTAGCTGTTAGTATCAACGTTACACAAGTATGAGGAATGGTGGCAAATGTTCGACTATGTTTTAGTTAAACTATGAATGAGGATTTTTCCTGAATTTCATAAAACTAGCAGTGCACACTATTTAATTATGAGATTGTAGAGCATAAACTGAGATGGCTTCACTGTTTAAATATTTTATATCAAAGCTTTTTTATCTGCATTTTGCATTAATTATTTACCCAACTGTGAATTTCTTCTTTATGATTTAATTATATTAATTATCTGGGTAATTTGTGATCATTTGGATGTTTAGAAACTGTTCTGAAAACCCATGACTTTGATTGGTTGATTTTGCATATAAACTGTATATCGACCAATAGGAAGCCAGCATCTGAGGCTAGTAACTAAAGTCAGTTTAGTATCTTAGGACTACAGTTTTTTTTATTAAAGGTCATGTGATTTACTTATTTCAGGGTCAAATAAACATCAGAGTGCTGTGACTTGCTTACAGTTCAACAAAAAGTTTGTGATCACATCTTCGGACGATGGAACTGTAAAGATTTGGGATTTAAAAAGTGGCGAATTTCTCCGCAACCTTGTAACGCTAGACAGTGGTGGTAGCGGGGGTGTTGTGTGGCGTGTTAGGTGTAGCAACACTAAATTAGTGTGTGCCGTCGGCAGTAGAAACGGTACTGAGGAAACAAAATTACTGGTGTTGGACTTCGACGTTGAAGAAAGGAAAGAAAAAATGCCAGTGATAGAAAGGATGTAAATGTTTAAATTGTTGTTTAAACCCAGGATGTAAAAAATCAAATAAAATGTGCAGATGAGTTTATGTAATGTGCTTGTAATGAATGGATTTGAACATCGGTTAAAACATTTTTACAGCATTATGTTCTGGTATATGGAATTGATACGGTTTAAAGTGGTTTTTTTTAAAGTAGTTATTCAATTTCTGTGGTTAAATTAAAAAATGTTTTAAGTTGTGGATAAGAATTTTATTGATGTACATCGGTTACGACGTCTGTATTTCACAATGGAATCGAAAATTCTTACTGTGTTACGTGTGTACCTGTTTTATAAGTAGTCACATCGAAAACACCTGGATGAGTGAGAATTTTTTAAAATTTTCTTAGTTTTGTAAGATTGTATCTAAAATCCTTTGAAAAAGGGGCAGTATCTTGAGAGCTTGTTTTTACAATGTACAAAATATCTTCGAATCTGAGTGATAGTGTATTAACAATCAAAGTTGATAGTCTTTTAAAAATTACTAGAAAAATGCTCAAAAGTGTGAAGTGTTTTTAATCCCAGTTTTTATGTTTATGTGTGATGTAAATACATGCTGGTTTGTACATTTGAGAGCAATTTGTGAGAGTTAAATGATTGTGATAGCTACGCTTTTGGACGAAAGATTGAACTCAGAATTCTGGCTTATAAAATAATCGTGTGGTTCTGGTTCCCTATCTGGTCTCCTCGATTTTCCATGGTCTATAATTTAATCATATTTAACACAAAAATATAATAAAATGTTTAAGAAGTTGGTCATATTTAAAGAGTTTCATTTATTTTGACTCATGAAATGTATATCATAATGTTATAATTCCAAAATATTCTTCAAATTTCATTCCATTTACCTGATTATAAGTTTCTTAATTATGGTTATTAATGATTTGGATGTTAATAAGTCAACTAGTTATTGTGTACTTAAAAAATCCAAGTTTGATATTACATGAGAATTAGAGTTGGTTCAATTTTAATTTCAAAAAAGAACACGAACGAATTGATACTTATCATACTTATCATATTTCAATAAATTCAATGACAAATCAATACCATTCAGTTAAACGGTCTCATTTTATACTATTTTTAAACAGGGAGGTGTGGAATATCAAATATGGGTGTTTTAAAGTCAGGCACAAAAAAAAATGCAACACATCTAAAAACTGATAACTTTGAAAAGGCTACTGTGCCAAAATATGTATTGATTTCCTAATAACTGTCTTAGATATTTTTTTGACCACGTTACCTGAATTGCACATTATTTTACATAGCCTCATACATATATGTATTGTTGTGAGTTTACATGTATCTGTTTACGTGTCTTGTTTGTGATAATCAGCATTTTTGATTTTCTTTGTAAACTGATGAAAATGGCATTACTTTCTAAGTATCTATATTCAATTTTATGTACCTATAACAAATTACTGTCAATTTGTGATGTGCTCCAAAATCCAGTCAAACCTGTGTTTGCAGCCCCCTCCAGATAAGACCACCCTGTGAATAAAGGCCATTCTTTCAAAAACCATCTCTGATTATTTGAAACAAATTAAGCTCCAAATTTGAAACAAACTTACTTCCAAATAAAGGCCATATTTCAATAAAGACCACATTTTGTCTTTCCCAAGGGTGGCCTTTGTTCAAAGGTTTGACTGTATTTTTATTCTCGCTGCTAGATTTATTTGTTCTGCCGTCTTAGCTTTCTTGGATGGGTCACTCCTTATATAGTCATGTTTTAAATTCCATGTTCTTTTAACAGTTTTATAAGCAAGAATTAATCTTAAACAACAAAGTATGATGTTGAACACAATTTTGTCATTGAGTGTTTTCTATGAAAAGATTATTTAGCTTTTTTTATATGATTCATTTTTTTAGGCATCATGAGCTGTTTGTATGGAGATTTAGAGTATGTTTTAAAAATTAATTGATGCATCAGTACCTGTAATTCTTAAGGTACTTTATTCAGGCCATTGTTAAAAAATGTGTTTGTGTGCTGTCTGTTGATTGAGTCATTGGAAATGCTGCCATTTTTAATTGGCCTACCTCAGACAAGAATTTGTTGATAAAATCGAGTATCGTATACCATTAACTGTTGTGTCACGTTAACGCTGCATAACTTACAACCAGCTTGCTTATAACAATACCCAACCTTCTAGGGACTTATAGAGCTTCTTAAAAGACGAGTCTTACAACAGTATACATTTCTTCTGCTTTATTTCCCTAGGCATTTAGTTTTTGCTCGTCTGTTTTGAAGAAAAAGTTGAGCTATTATGATCGCTGCAGCAGCAGCATTGTCATGCAAAAACTTTTATGTAGCCCAGTACTCAAACACTTTTAAAGATATCAACACGACACTTGGAATACACAGTTACGAGACCAGAGGCATTATTTGGAAAGCTATATTTTTGGAGTTATGCCCCTTTTGACCTAAAATTGCAGTCAATATTGTTTATTAAATTATTAAATAAAATGATGTAAAACAAACAGGCATTTGCGCCGCTCTGCGGAGCTCTTGTTATTCTGAAAAAATCTTGATTATATTGTAGACTGATGACACAATAATCATCATGTTTACTTTTTGTCTTATTTAATCGGATACTTCTGTGTGTACTGTGTAAGCCATTTCTCTTCTCTATTCGTTTGTCTTTTCTTTATTTGTGTTATTTATATCGTAATTCTTTTCTTTCTGTTGTCTTCGGCTGCAGTTTATGTTTAAGCATAATATATTGATTATTGTACTGGTTGAATCAATACGGTATACAGTGTATTATTTGTAACCTGTGTATAACTGAACAGATTAGCCTAGTTTACTGTCATTGATGAATACAGTCAAACCTGTGTTTGCCGCCACCTCTGAATAAAGACCATCCTGTGAATAAAGGCCATTCTTTGAAAACCTGTCACTGATTAATTAGAACAAACTGACCTCTGAATAAAGGCCATTTGTCAATAAAGACCGCATTTTATCTTTCCCAAGGGTGGCCTTTGTTCACAGGTTTGACTGTATATGAATTCTGAAGTACCTTTCATATGTATGTTAAGTTCTTGTTCACACTATTTTTATTGTAACATGAAACTTATCTGTTACATATAACTTACTATGTGGA
This sequence comes from Lutraria rhynchaena, assembly GCA_008271625.1. Lineage (NCBI taxonomy): Eukaryota > Metazoa > Mollusca > Bivalvia > Venerida > Mactridae > Lutraria > Lutraria rhynchaena. The sequence continues at coordinate 75,223 of VIBL01000348.1, forward strand.
TGTATCTGCTGTCGATGTTTCAGAACCGAGTGTAAAAACCGATCTTACATAATGATGTTCTCACATGGTTAAAAGTTTTCCGAAATTTTCCGGAACCTTCATTATTTCCCAGGTCCGGACCCTACTGGTTTTTATTGTTTCTGTGGTACCGAGGTTAAGATTTCCAATTTTTGAAAATTTTCAACTTATACCCATGCTCTCATTGGTTGATTGTATGACTGTACTCTGAATTAACCAATCAGATTAAAGAAGATTGTGTCAGGTTTCAAAACATGTCTAAAATTTCAGACTGTCTTCTATACTAGAGTTAAAGTTTTAGCGTATTATAAATTCCAACTTCCCCTTTTGTGAGTTTGTTGAATTTTTTTATGAAATGGATAATTTAAATATCCTAAAAATCTTACATACTAAGTTTTATGATCATAAAGTTTGTTCCAGAAATGTTTTCTGACACACATTGTTGGTTATCTATCACATTGTATATGTAAATATTCGGTATCCAAGCCTGGCACTTATTAAGGGTATACATTTTTAGTTTAAAACAAAATGCCGTTATTCATTGCATCTAGCATATATTTATTAATAAGTAGCCTTGCCATTGGTCAATATTAAGACTCTGCTCTAGGCCAACCAATCAGATGCTTGAATTTTAGACTGGCCCCAAAAACTCGAATTAAAACCTCAGGCACACATTAAGTTACTGTAATATGGTACTACACTCTTGTAATACTGCACTTTGCCATTTCAGCCATGAATGATAAAGAGCACTGGCTTATCCTTGCAATTTTTTAACAATAATGCCTATTTGAATATTTTTTTTTTCATCTCAAATCAAGAAAATCTAGCTTGTGAAAATAAATGTCTTTGCTGTGTACTGTGTAGTTAATACATTTTTTAAGTTATAGTTACATTGTCAATGATGAATCATACTTGTATTTTCACGGAAGGTACTGCAGGTATTTGAAAAAAAAAATCTACCTACCTAATCTAATCTACCTATTTTTTGGTCACTTAACCAGAAACATGAATTTTTTAAGCCTTATTAAAAATGTTAATATTGTTAAATGGATATATCATGTAACACTATTGAGTTTTTCTGCATGGAAATTTAATAATTTCAAGAAAGAATGGCCCTGCTTGGCTAAGCTAGTGCTCTAGAACTTAACGTGGTCAGAAATCAATACTTTCTAATATATAGGTGTGCTAGGTCTGTTGCGTTATAACAAAGACTGCAGTGATCTTGTCCTCTGTATAAAGTATTCTATATTGTTTTACATTAGTTCTATAGTCTTGAAAAAATGAATTATTTTTCTCTTGGTGCTAATTTCATCTGTTTGTTGTTTATGTTATAGGTTGTTATAAATAAAATTTGTCACGTGTTATGTTGTGTAAAATATGTTAATATAACTTGGATACCCGGCAGACTGGTTGTCAGGTTTTGTCCGTTTGTGACGGAGTCCAACATTTTCTAAGGTCACAGTCTATATTTATGGGATTGGTGACTGTTATTTTAGCCGAGGTTGTAAAACTTAAGATTGATCTCATTATTCATCTCTAGATTCTGTGTTTCAATATTCTCAAGATATTTATGATGAAAATTGTATTACTATCTTAACACTTCATTATCTATGTGTCTTTGTGTGTGTGTGTCTATTAATTAAGATATTTACTTGCTTGTATAGCAAATATACGTATTAATCGGAAATAATTAGAGGACGGAAATGAGATTTGAATTTGGAGTCTGATCTTAAGTTTTATCACCTCAGCCTGGTTTCTTAATGATTATTGAATTACTGCAGTTTTTCTCCTGAATTGTAATATTTATGATGTGTTAAAAATATGATATTTAGCAACAACAACTCTAGTTAAAAAATAAGCTAATATTTTTTTACTTAAGCAAATTCTTCACATCTGATTACATGATTGTTTGTTTAGACTTGAGAACAATTTAACCAATTCTTTTTAGTTTAAACAGCTTTTTTTTAATATTACAAGCTACGATCAAGACTTTGTTTCAAGTTAGATATATTTTGTTCAACATATTGATTCCTAAGACATATGTGTTTGTGTCACAATTTTATATATCGGTATATCTTGAAGTCAGTCAGATTTCCAGTAACTCTGACTCAAGTTAATGTTTCCTTCTAGTAATTAATATTCAATGATAAAAATATTTACATGTCACTATAGGTGGAAAATCATTTTACTTTTTCATCAGCTATTTTTAAGATTGTCTTGAATTTTAAAAACATCAGTTCTGTTTCATACTGTCGGCACTTGGCTATATTTCTTAACAGTAACTTTTTTGTTTATGTTTTTTTTTCTGACAACCATATTCAGGAAATTCAAGGGATAAGAAATGAAACTAGATTTTGAATTCCAGTATTGGTTAGTAAAGTTACGAATTGAAATTTTGAATAAACCGTATGATTTTGTTTCACAGTATAATATTGTGTGTTTTATTGATTTAATAATTGTTATAGATCCAAGTTTAAAAATCATAAGATTGTAATTTTGAATTGCTTATTGTTTTTTTTAAGCCGCAATTTGTATAAAACAGAATTTGACAAAAACGGTTGCCAAAATGAAAACTCATCCATATTTCCATAGAAACGCTAAGCCTCTTTCATACTACAGACTTGTTCACAGTTTTCAAGATAATAGTTTGACCAAATTTTTTTCTGATTGGCTCTGTTATGTTATTTTGTACACTGCGTTAGGAAAAATTTTTCTTCGTAATTCTTGAATTCGTGAAGTTTTACGAAGAAGTTATTAAAATGCTAGCCTTGTTGCTTGTTTTTACTTCATATTTGCCAGTACAAACTGTTTGTTTGTGTTAATATAAAACTGGTTAATGGATATTAACTAGTATATGACTATTAAAAAAAGAATTAAAATATGATCTCTTGTTGGTTATTCTTATTTGCTATGACTAACATTTAATTCTTTTCCTGACATCAAAATCATGTTTTAAGTCCCTTTGAACATAATACGAAGCAAAACATTAAGAAGTATTTTTGACAAAATTAAAAGTTGATAATCTTTCAAGCCTTATGGTAAAAAAATAATACTCAAAAAAAGCGGATAATATAGCAAGCTTTATTATTATTAATAATATTTTATTATTAAATAAAATGTATTTATCTGTTTATAACATAAGTATTAAATATTCTGCAATGTAATATAACATATATTTCACAACAATATGTATATTGCTAAATGACAATGATTCATGAATATACAGGGTGGGATATTTAACAAACCATGCATGATATGTAATGTATTCTTACTGGGACCCTAATCGGCCCCTTCCATTCAAAAAGGTAGTTTAATCTATGAACACAAATATATATTTCCACAGCAGTAAATTAAAATATTGACAGCAAATCTAACCATAAAAATATAATTAGTTATTTAATCGGACTGTGCATTGAACAGAGTAAAGCAGTAATTCACAATAAAATAAGATAAATCAAAGGGCTGAAAGTACCACAAACTGGATGGAGCAAGAATCACAAATTTTGATAACCAGCATGAAAAGCACAATTATTATTAAAATAATGAAACTATTTTATTATAATGAAAACTAACAAACTTCCTATACATCGTTAGTTAATAAATACAGCAGATTGATAAATCATAGAGTGTAGGATATCTATTTTTAGAAGATAGCTATTGTCAGTGCGGCATGTTTTCTAGCCATGTTAAGATGAACAAAAAAAATGAGAATACATTCATACTTGATAACGATTAGATTATACATAATTACTTTACATTCCTTTAACAAAACAAGCAGTCTTACATATATCTATATGTACATATTCTATACAACGACAATTAACAAGGGGACATAACTAATGAGAGGAACAATTATTAATACAGACATTAACAAGTTCACATTTCTGATATATACAGTACATTCAAAAAAAGCACAAGCCCCAATATTTCTCCCCCGTTAAGAAATTCATTTTTCTTTTTCGCCGAGGTAAAACGTCGCACCAACAGCCAGGGTCATTAGATGACCTTCCAGCCTTAACAGTGGAGGAAGACCTCAGGTTCGGGGAGAACCATTAACATTTCATACGCTAGGAGGACAACTTCCTCACATGGGAAACTTGTCCGCCCCAGAAGCGATTTGAATTTGCAGCAGTGAGGGGCTAGTGATAACCAGTAAACATATATTTTAATTTTAGTTCTGAGAAATAGTTCATATGAAAATGAACTTCTAAAGCATCTCACATTAGTAAATGATTGAAAATTTGAACAAGGCAAATTGCTTTTGGTTTGAAGTTAGCTATGAACTGTTAAAGGCCCAATGTAATGACTGACCATAAACTGTTAAAGGCCCAATCTAATGACTGTGACCATAAAGAAAGTCTTCAAGGATCAGCGGGAAAAAATAGGACCAGTGTGTTAGTGTAAACAAGCTTTTTGTGCCTAAGGGTTTAACATCAGATAATCATTTTTTTGCACTGTTGTAAATAATATTTCACTAAACAAATAAGGTACTGCCTTTTTTTCTTCAAAACAAAAATCTCAATTCATCATAAAATAGTGCAGGACAAAAAGATTAATAGTCCAAAAACTATGCTTTTTTAAATGTGCTAAACGTGCAACAAACAGATAATACAAAATAATTATACTGCTAATAGACTGAAGGTTTGTCAAGTTTTATCCGTAATACCAAGACTGATTCTGAGAATATTTAACTGATTTGGCGACCAGTCTAAAAACCGACCAATGACTGGACTGCATTCAAAAACCTGAATATCCAAACTCAGTTTTAACCCTTAGTCCTAGGTTTCTTGATCTGAGATTAAAATCAAGTTTACATCATAGTAGAGTAATTTTCATGAAGTGTAAATAAAATGGTTACACAATTTTGAGTAGGATTGTTATACAGAATTAATTACCTTAGAGACAGAGATGTCAATGAATCACAAGTTATAATAGCCTTATTATAAATTTACAAAGATTAAATATTTCATTTTTATCAATACATTAACACAAGCAAACACAGTTGTTCATAAAATTAAGACTTCATTCCATGAAATTCAAAATACAAAGGTCAGAGTTCATAAAAACGCTTTAGTAAGGAGACCAGTTTCAAATCTCCAACTGAAGTGGAAACTAGAAATTTTCAAAATTAGTCCATAAAACTCAAATTTTAGCTTTCAGTAACATACTAAAAAATATTCTTAGATGATAATGGAAGGGGTCAGTGCTAGATAGTACCTATCACTTCCTTTGTCAAAATGGAAACAGGCCCCTTTGGCATTCTCTTTTTCATTTACAAAAATGATTATTTATAGAATAATTGTTTAATTGTACTATCAAAAATGCTCAGAAATAGCTTAAGTATGATTGTAGAAAATAATACATATACATGTACACTGTAACCATGGCAATGGTTTTTCAAATTTGACACAAAAATGTGGTATGTGAAAAACTGTGATACACTCCTAAATTGCACTAAATCTACATATATATTTTATTACATTAAATATAGAACCAGACATATACATTAACATATGATGTTATATCTAAGTAAAAAAAAAAATGAGTCCGTAAGAACTTTGAAATATACATTCCTATCTATACTTTAATATGAAATAATTAGTAAAAAATAAAAAAAAAATGAAATTTCAGATTTTTCGTTCAATTTCCAATAATGCAACATTCTGAAGTGTATTTTAAGCAAAATTGCAATAATTCGATCATTTTCTTCATTCCAATATTCATTCCATTTCTGACAATATTTGTTTAACCTTAATAACATTTCACATCATTTCTTTTAAATCCATACTTCCACTTGCAGTATCTATATTTCTGTACAGTTTATTCCTTTGCGCAGGACACAACATTCCCGCTTATTTCAAGTTTGTTTATAATAACATGCATATATACATATATATAACATATTCTATACAATACAGCACATTAAGATGGCTTAACAATATACAGTTATGAAAACTATAATAAGAATGTTCATTTGCCCACATATCAATATAATAATCATTAATTAATATTAAATCACATTCTATTGGCTAACGTATATTCAATCACGTAGCAATGCAATCTCTCAACTAGCAACATTGGTATACATCCAATTGAATAGCGACTCTTGATTGCTTAGCAACACATTTCTTTGTTTATGAATATATTTCTTTGCTAAGTAACACATTCCATCACATAGCAACACATTCAATCACTTAGCAACACATTCAATCACTAAGCAACACTTTTCCACCATTTTGTTACAAGGCTCTGATCTGTGCATTGATTCGGTTTTTAAATGTACTCATTTCTTTCATAAACGATGAAATATTTGCAATGAAGATAGCACTGACAATCTAACGGTCAAGTTGAATACATGTACACATAATAACAGTACTTGAATACATACAATATATATCTGTTTGTTCATAATTATCTACCAGAAAGATAATCAAGTACATCACATATCAGCGTAATTACACGAATAGCAAGTTATTGGTTATCAAAAAATGGGTGAATAACAAAGGTGGATGTTCTCAAAATAGGTCCGTCTGTATGCAATGGAAGGCGTCTGGTCGTAATTCTTTTTAGTCGATACATTTGTCTACAAAGTGAAGGCGTCTAGTCGTAATTCTTTATCGTTGATACATCTGTCTACAAAATGAAGGGGTCTGGTCGTAATTCTTTATCGTTGATACATCTGTCTACAAAATGAAGGCGTCTAGTCGTAATTCTTTATCGTTGATACATCTGTCTACAAAATGAAGGGGTCCAGTTTTTCATCAAACTTTGCTAAATTTCAAACCAGCTGCAAAAGAAATAAGAAAGAAAATTGCGAGAAATTTGACAAAACAATAAAAAAACAAGAATTGAAACATGCATATATGCAACATTTGTGTGTAAGTCTTTAGCGTGAAACACATTAGTTTCTTTTGACAAACATCTTAAAATTTGAGAAGTAAGCAATATTTGCCTGACTTTCTCATTTTTGAAGAAAAATGATAATACTGCATCAATCACAGAATCCAAGAAGTTTAAATGTTTAAAATTATCATAAAAATGCTAATATATTTTTATCTCAATTAGTGTCCATTCCACACGTGTTTTCAGTAACTGGTTAATAAGCGTCTGATGCATTCATGTATATAAGCAGACGGACACATGGATGAACTGTTGTTTAAATTTTTTCAAGGATATTTATATAAAAGTTAGCATTTCTTTTCGAGTACATTTACATGATGAAAACCAAAGCAAAGATAATAAACATAAATATTTATAAGAATTTAAAGACTTTTTTAAAATAAATTTACATTTATAAAATGTTATTTCCGGATTATTGTATGATATAAGGGATAATAATATTAACAAATAAATATACCACATCCCAAAATATACTCAGTCGTTACATAGAAACACAATCTATGCCAAGATAAACCGCACACAAATAATACCACACAATATTTTTTAATTAAAATATCTTTCTACACACCATGCCACATGGTCCCCCTAATGTGAGGTTGGAGGCCCCCACATTGACTTATCTAACTCTTGATAAAAAGTTTTACTGCCTCTACAATGATATATCTAACTACCGTACCAGTATCCATAGTCAAAATAACTATAATTTACATAAATCTATGTCAATACCCCACCCACTACAAGATTAAAAATAAAAAATCTATTTTACAATCTAAAAACATAAGATAATTCACCTTATACATTCTTCCAATTGTCAGCAATTTAATGAAATATTTCACTATTTATAGGATTGTCATCAATTTTCAATTGAAGACAAAGTATTGTAAAAAAACAGCTGCTAAAATTAGTAAAAATTTCTGCATTAAATTTAACATCAATTTTGTTATTCCCATACTTAGTATTTGTCAATTACACTGGCGTCAAATTTAAGAGGCAAGTTTGTTCAATGATATTGAATTATTTAAATGCTTAAGAAGATATTAAAATTGAATTTGCTTTGAAAAATTTTCTGGATGCAGAAAATATGAAACTAGGAATGGAATAAAATAATCACACAGCACTATTATCATGCCTTGTTTAAAAAATCCAAGCCAGCATTATCTCAAAATATTAGATATAAAACATTGAGTAAATTTGTGCGGCTAAAATGCATTACAAGAAGTGGTTACAAAAATGTACGTAAAATGCAAAACCATGCTGTTATTATTATAAAAAAATATTCCCCATGATACTGATTTTTTAAATGAGCCCCATTAGACATTTTACATAATTTATGATTACCACTGTTTGTAAACAATATGTTTATTCAAAATTACATCAATTAGGCATAACGATTATTTGGATATTGTCATCAATTTTAAGTCTTATGTAAGATTTAAGTATTAAAAAAATAAACAAAAGAACAAATAATCAAATAATCTACAAAAAAAACAGTACATGTATCTGTCTATACTTTAAGCCAAACTATTTGATTTTCTACTGCAATCAGACCATACGTTATTTTGAACTCATTTAAATAAAAAAAACTCCCACCTCCAAATTTTCTAAATAATCTTAAAGAGACAAAATTAAAGTTAATATATTTTTTTTAAAAAAAATGGAACAAATAAAACTGCATGCTACAGCAAACCATTCCGGAATTCCGGAAAACCGGATGTTCCGCCATTTTACCTACACATGAGAAACCGACATGGCATGGAGTGCATTATCTCCCCTTTATTTTCTCAGAACACGCCCAAGAATTCAATTTCGGTACCTTCATCGTTACTGTAACAATTTTTACAATGCAACTTGTTCACCCGGACTCGAACATCTGTCCCCTCGGATCCGTTACCAAGGGGCATATGGCAGACGCAACAACAAAAACACTGTACATGATAATATAAACCAAGGGACTCAATGACCATGGCAGCGCCGAACCCTGTCAATTAAAATTAAAGCGTTGTTAGCGAATAGCACATGCTAAATATACGTAAATAAATAGCCGATGGTTATATAATCGTAAATCTAAAAATCCAAGGTTATATGCTAATAATTTAAGATCCATAGTTGATCCAAGTGTTATGAACAACAATCAAGAAGGATTGTAATCAATTTGACAAACTCAACATTGTTTAATACTTACTTATAGGAAGAACTCAATCTTGTTTTTTTTATTCAAAACAACAAATCTAATTTTAAAAGTACAGTCACAGAAAAGTAATTTTAGTCTAAAATAAGAAAATGGTTACCATAGTAACTATTGGTAATTATTAAAAATTTCAGATTTTTTTATAAAATATGGATCAACTAATGGACTGAAAAACGCTAGCACGATAACCTACCATTACACCACATTATACAGCGATGTTTCACTCCATGTTAATGGTCAGATGTTTTAACTAAAGCGAGGAATTCAGCCAGGTGATATAAATTGTTTGATAATAATGTGACGTAACATTGATCAACAATAAAAAACAAATACAGGAACATGATAGCAACACATTTTAAGAAGTCTTCCAGAAATAAACAATTATAACGTAAAAAATGCTTTTTTAATGAATTTTCTCCAAAGCCTGAAAGATTCACACTTAATTTTTTTTTGAATCTTGTATCTTATTATCTTATAAAGAATTATAATGTCTGAGGTTGTTCACCAAATAAGTATGCTAGAAAAATTGAATGTAGAATTTACTCAGTCAAAAATTATCGAAGCTACCTGCAAAATGAAATTGTGACATCTTGTTCATGGAATCAAAGTATCAAAGAAATAATGCCAGAAATTTCAGGAAGATATCTTTACACTAATTCTGTGACATTAGCGCCACATTCTTTGATTTCCTGACTTGAAGGATAATTCTATCAGAAATTGTGAAAATTTGATTAAAATCATAAAATTTTAGCTTTAACAAAAAGTTGGAACGAATAATTAAAATTTCCATATTTTTTGAGAAATCATAATCGTAGAATCAGAATAAAAAAAATTTCACTTTTTTTTTATAAAAAATGTCAAAATCCTAATATTTCCAAAGTTAAAATTTAAACTTTAATTTTTAAGAAGCCTTTCCACATTGTTCCAAAGCATTAATGTATCATATCTTTTTAGCAGGAGATATGAATTCCATTGTGACTGTAGAAAATTCAGTCGGCTAGTTAAGATTTAAAAGATAACAAAAAATACAATATTTCCAGAATTTCTATAAATAAAAAAATGGACAGAATTATCCTTCAATTATAATTAAACGATTGAAACGAATAAATTTATTAAATACGATGACTATAAATACATGAACTAACCATTATTTACGTTTTTACGGGCATAGTATATAGTTAACCCTTCACACAAATTGTCATCAAAAAATACCTTCCAAAAAATCACATTGAAGATGGTTCAAGTTTTCAACTGTTGAAAACAACGAAACTTTTGTATAAACATGTACACAAACACGGGAAATTATTTCCTCTAAATTCTTGCATAGCATTGAGAATAAATCGGTGAAAAATATAGACCGCTACGGTTCATGATAATTTTTATCACATTATAATATTTTTTTTTTTGTAATCGCTGGTTAAATAAGAAAGCAATTATAGCTATGAATGTTTGAGATTAGTTTTTTTTAATAAAAAGCAGTCAAGTGTGACAAATGAAATTAAGCATCCATATGAGAAGGATGGAATATTCTTGAATAAGGGCTCAAATTTGGGTTTTTAGATTGAATGTTCATTTATGTTATTTTCACTAAACCATAATGTGAAAGAAACGCAAGTTTGCAATTTCAAAATTACAACTTTGATCAGTAACTTTTGTACCTCCAGATGAGGAGAGCATTCTATATGTTGCTATAGTAACCTACCTAGTTCTTCACCACAATGTGAACATTTCTGCTTGCCACTGACGGCAATAACTGGACCAGTGTCGTCGGAGAGTGACCTTGGAGGTTTCACCGGTGAACTTCCATCTTGACCTCGAATATTCGCATTGAAACTGAAATTTTGCGGTAAAGTTTGTGATAATGATGGATTGCTGGCGAAAGTACTTGGTTGAGTTTTTGCACTAAATTGTGTAACTTCTGGTTCTTTATTGCGATTATAAATATTTGAACTTGACCCTCGCATTGTTGGTGAAAGACGTAAGTCTGAACTATGAGCAGACGGATATGAATATCTGTTACTTCTGGGTGGCGGCTCGATATCTCCCCGGAACCTATTAACTAATGAACTTTGACTGGGTTGCGTGGGTCCTGCACGTGCAGTTACACTTTCACTATTGTCATATCGACCGTTTCTCTCAGCCAGTCTACGTTTTTCTGCCTCTCGAACGACCCAATGATCAGATGGATTTGAACTGTCTCTTTGATGTATAAGATCTGATCTTTTTCCTATCACAAAGGGTCTCTCGTTTTGCGTACCATTTGGAACGTCTTCATCTTTGATCCAAGCAGCTGAGCTGCGGAATTTCTGTTTAGGAACAGCATTTAAAGAATGTAATTCCCCTTTTGAAGGAGCTTCTCGTGTCGTGGGCGACAGGCTACCGGACTCGCCATATCCACTTTCCGATAAATCCGGTTTAGTCAGCGGTGTTGCTTTACGATTCATCGCTAATAAATCTTCTCGCGTAAGTCTTGCTTTGTTACTCTTTTCCGGTTTTGGCGCTGTCGGTGGAGGAGCTTTCTTATACTTTGGATCAAGGGCTGGTGGAGACTTCGGAGAGGATCCGGTACTTCCGGTGGAAGATTTTGAATTGATATATAAGCTACTACTGGGTGAGTGATAACTGTAATCTTCCTGTTTTGATCTTTCAAGTAATGCCTTTTCTTGTTCAACACGTTTCTGTTCTCGTAACAAATTCTCCCTCTCCTGTTGGATCTTCTCCTGTTGAAAAAAGAAAAAAACTAAATTATATATCAAATAAGGCCAATTCATATACATTTGACACTTACTGTCTCCATTGCATTGAACTTAAGTTTTCAGGTTCAATTTATTCAAAGGTGTTTTATGGAGCATTAACAACTAGAAGTCATGTAGCGCGTATTTAAATAAAAAGTAAAGTTAACAAGTATTAATCATGTAAAAGGATAATAAATTAATAACAATGAAGGTTAACTGATATAAATTCTTTAAAACTGATTTGTATAAGGTTTCAAAATTTTCAACTTCCACCCATGGATTTGCAAACTATCATTATAAAAAAAGCATAAAGGTTGGTATGGATAACAAACTGTGAATTCTTATATTTTAGTGTATGTAGGGTATATGATTTATTAGCAGACGCAAACCTGCTGCAGACGCATTTCCCTCTCTTGTTCCTCTTTCCATCTCTGTCGTTCCTCTTCAAACTTACGTTTCTCTTCTTCTCGTATTTTAGCTCTTTCTTGTTCCAATATCTCTTGTTGAGAAAGAACTGAAGAAGAAAAGAGGAAACATATCAGTTTTTGTAATGTTTCCAAAACGTTACCTTCTTGCGAAGACAGCCTCCGAACAAGGGCTGACAAAGGGAGAGAATAAATGGGACTTTAATGCCAATTTGACCTTGCTACAGACTGTCCCCAAGAGGTACCCTATGTGAGACTGTGTTTTGTCCTCCATTTTCTGTATGGTCCTATGGGTTGAGGTGGGTAGTGTTTGGGGGGTATAGTATTTTAAGGAAGGTGGGATGTTTTATATGAGATTATGAGATTTTTACTAGGAATCATTTTCTAAAATATATTATTCAGAGATTTATTTATATAGGACCATTCTATATATGTTAAAGAGGCAGCCATTTTTGACATGGCAACTTTTATTCACAGGAAGTTGTTATGACTGCAATGACCAATATCAGAAAAGCACAAATTGTATTTCACTCTACTGAGGCCAAGGATGGAAGTAAGGTCATCCCGAGCACATGCAGATTTGAAAAATATTTGTTCTGAATAATTTAGCCTATTATTGCTATGGTACTAATCAATTCACACACTTTAACATTAGTATCTGAATGAGGAATATTCAGAAATAGGATCTATGAACAAATATTCCATGCACTCATTTAAAGTCAACAGCTTCTATTTCAAAATAAGTATGATTTTTTAAACAATTTTTACCAAATTTCAATTATACTGAAAAAAAAACCTCCCTAAAATATAATCATTTAGGCCCCCACACTATTAGCCCCTGCTATACTCACTTGGCTGGTTCAGGGTGCGCAAAGGAGGAGCTGCTTCTGTTTTTGGAAGATCAACACGAAAACTGTATTCAGGAATGTTGCTGTCCCTAGCAATGCAAAAAATACATTTTGTAACTTTAAATTGAAGAGTCTCACATAAAGGGCAATAATTAGAAAACAGAGAGACAAACTTTTATGCAATCAAATTTTACATACAGACAGACAACATAGTCATGTCAGAATGATTTTGAAATATCAGAACAAGCCATTGGTCAATTTTGAAAATACGCTCAGCAACAACCAATCAGATACTTGACTAACCTCAAAGTTCAGTTTTATGACCTCTGACCCCATACAACTGAAAATGTCAAAGGGTAAAGCAATCTACATAACCTTATAAAAAAAGGTAAGTATTCTTACATTTTCTCTGACTGATTTCTTGGATCTATCATCAATGGTCTGCCAGAACTAGATGGAAGCTGAATTGTCATTGGTTCAGAGCTGAACCTTTGTTCTGTACCAGGCGTTCTCATTGGTTCATTGTTACTTTGGCTTTGATTGAATGCTTCTTGTTTTGTCTGCAGTATTTGGGCTTCCATGTTACGGAGGAATTTATCGGAATTCAATGCTTTACTTTCCTGAAATCAGAAATGATTGAAATGTCAGCTTATTTAAGTTAAAATGATAAATATTGATGTAAGGCCATCCTTAAAAAGTTGTTAGCAGTTTCATGACCAACCCATAAAAAAATTTTTTTTTTACTAATTTTGGCAGTTTTTTTCTTTATCCCAGCTTTTTTTTCAGAAAAAATATGTTTATAATGTAAACAAACAAACAAATGCCAAAACTACTGACCGATTGCTAGAAGTTTGGAGGGGTTGACCACAAACCAACATTTTTATTCAGGATGGCCAGGAATTAATTTTTGAAAGCAGAATGTGTCCATAACATATTTTTTGAATAACAAAATTAAAATAATGATGGCACTCCTTAACTGACATTGTGTTCATTTTTAATCTAATTAATTCTTAAGTCCTCAACTATGAAAAACGAACGTGAAAGTTACCTGCTCTTGTTTTAGTTTCTCCGCTTCACGAGCGCGTTTTTTCTCCTCCACGTACTGTTGACGAATTCTCTGTTGATCTTGTTCAAACTTTTCCTACAAATTAACAACACAAAACGAATAAAAAAAAACTATAAAAATACTCAAAGAGAAGGGTAAGTTTAAGCCATATTTATTAATTTAAGCATAATAATAAATTACCTGTAATTAGTGGAGGCTGGTACAACTTTAAGGCTAATAATGGGAAAAAGCAAAGACATATGTTACCCAGTTGACACTTTTTCAATGTTGCTCAGCCTATCAATGGTGGAGGAAGACCCGAGGAATATGTCTAGTTAGAATGACTAACTTTGCATGAGCGAGCTGGACAGCTTCCTCACATGCGATTTATTCCTGGTCCAGTGCCGGATTTGAACTAATAACGTCGAGGGGCCGGTGATTACAAGTCAGAGATCATAACCACTTGACCAGAGCCCCCATCTGATGTAATGAGTAACATTACTTTAATGATCATACAGTTCAGTTCAATTCTGGAATCTTTAAGATTATGAACCAGTGTATCAATACCATGTTCATATATATTAAAACCATATGAAGTGTAAAACCTTAGTTTAATGGCACATAAGTCATAAACATTGATTTACAGACAATATTGTAGTACATACTTTAACAAAGTCATTACTTATTTTCAGCTAATTAGCTAAACCTCTCTATTTGTACATAGACATTTTATTAAACGATTTGTAACCACTTTCTGACTCAATGACTGATGTGTGGTAATGGCTCACAATAGGAATTCAAACTCAAGACCTCTGGACCTCATGGTAAACCTACCACCCCAAAACCAGTCTGCTCCACAGTCAATTAAATCTCAGGTCACCAAAAAATCGTCATAATAAACCTGATTCAGACTATATACAGTCAAACCTGTGTTTGCAGCCACCTCCGAATAAAGACCACCCTGTGAATAAGGTCCATTATTTGAAAAAACATCACTGATTTTTTAGAACAAACCAACTTCCAAATAAAGGTCATCTGTCAATAAAGGGCATATTTTGTCTTTCCCAAAGGTGGCCTTTGTACCCAGATTTGACGGTAAAATTAATTTCAAATCAATTCATGTTTAAGTAGGTAGCCATTTACCGAAGTAACACAATCTAGACAAACCCACAGCATGCGTTACACTATATGAATCAAGCCTACACATAAATATAATCTTTTAAAATCCCCAAATACGTCATAACATCCAAAAGGGTAAGCTGTCATCAGATCAATATTAAATTATCAATAAATTGACAAGAGCATTACTGTACAATGTCAGTAAAATTTATGCTAAATCGTCTAAGAACCAAAGTGAATAAACGATATCAGATTAAATCGTAAATTCTTAAAAGAATTTCAAAATTATATGAAAAATATTTTTTTTTTCAAAACAATGAATGAATTGTCTGATCTTCGATATTGATTCTTAATTTAAGTTTATACCTATCTAGAATTTAAAAAAAAAATTGATAAAAAATCTTGTAACATAATAGATCGCTTTTTACACAAATATACTGGAAATTCTCTTGTTACCTCTGACGACAACGGTGGATCATCTGCTGGTATACCTAAATCCACTACGTAAGGGGCCTCAACTTGACCTACTTTCGGAGATGGGGCTGCAGACTACAAGAACAGACAAGTTTGTGATCACGTGCACACACCAAACCAAGGGAAGCAACCCTTCACACACAAACGTGCGATAAAACGTGACTGCTCAAAACATTTAAATGATAATTTGATCGTTGTTGTTGTTTTTGTAATTATCATTATCATCTTCATGGCTATTATCATTGTGTCTCATTTGAACTTATTTTCTCTCAACCAGTTTTCAATTTTCAAAGTCTGTTACCAAAGACAACAATTTTCAAAAATGAAACAATCACCACAAGTAATTTTGAAGTTTTACATTCTAATGATATTTGAAAATATTCGAATAAAATAGATAGTCAGCAAACATCATTTTACAGCATTTTTAAAATGTTTTCGAAAGCATATCAAAGTTCTTGACCATGAAAACATTAATAACAATTTTGCTTAAGTATTTTGCATTTTAGCGGTAAAACAGATATAAAAGTATATCAGTTTATCATATGTTTTGAGCAGTTAAATATTGCTAAATAATGACAGGGTAGCAGAACAGAACGAGAAAATCAAGCAATGCATATAAATATATATCAGGCCAACAGAATTAATTATGCTGATCTCAAAAACTTTCAGGCCAACAGAATTAATTATGCTGATCTCAAAAACTTTCAGGCCAACAGAATTAATTATGCTGATCTCAAAAACTTTCAGGCCAACAGAATTAATTACGCTGATCTCAAAAACTCTCAGGCCAATAAAACCAATTATGCTGATCTCAAAAACATATGTATTGTTAAATGTTCATCATGTCAAAAGGCTGCAATCAATCTGTGTAGATACAAGAAATACATACAGTAAAACCTCACATTTCAACCACCTCAATATTACAACCACCTTATTATAACAACCACTTATTTTCGGACCAGCTTTCAAAAACTCCCCTAGGATTCAATTTGATAATGGGACCACCTCGTTATTATGACCAAATTTTTGGGTTCCAAAGGTGGGCTTAATATCGAGGTTTTACTGTAGATCTGATGAAACAAAACAATGTCGCAAAATCAACAAAATTATTTCAATCAATATTTTAGATATACATTAGTTAATATATATGATTATATATATAATCAACAAAGTGCATAATTTGTTCTATTGGCCCCTTAAGATAATCGCCACGGTTTGATCCCCAATATTACAAAATATTATTAAAGCTATTACAGTATATATTATGGATAATATTTCAATGTTAAATTCTTGATTAATGATAATGATTTCCATAAGATTTTAATAATACAATATTTACTTGCAAATTAGAGAATAAAATTCATAAACAATTTAAATTTTTATTTTATTTACTTGATCAAGACAACTTTCGAATAAATATATAAAATATATGTGTACTTAATTATGATAATAAAATTACTTAAAACAAAATCAAATATTAAAATATTAACATATCCAATGACTTATCATTAATTTTCCTATTTCCCAAAACACTAACGTCCTTATACAATACACCATATAGACTCCACAAGCAAAATGATCCCCCAAAACAAGGATGATGAGCAAGCAAGAAGAAAAATGGGTTCACACTCCAAAGGTAGCACTCAAAAATACTCTAAGATAACTACGGGAATCTAGAAACAATCGGTACCTGAGCTGTTAGGGAATCCTCTCGCCGAATGTTAACTTCGAAGGTCGGTGCAGCATTCTGCTGAGTTTCAGGCTAAAGTTAGGGAAAAAGAACAATGCCAATAAAGGTGTAACATCACAAAATAGTAGAAAACTCAATTTGCATATCATGCATATTTATGAGTAAGTGGGAGGAGCATCACCTTTGTTAAACAGCATTTCATGCGGCTCAAAGTCAATCACACATTTTCTGTATATTCAATCATGCTGTATTTTTGCATTTGAAAGCTAACTATTGGGAATTCAGTGTACATTAAAACGAATATGTCAATTGCATACACGATGCCTTCTAAAAATTACAGTTGTTTGCTAAATAATTAAGAGAAATTATGATATTAACAGACAGTTCTTGTATGTTCCTATAAAGAGACAATGTGAGAATTCATTGGAATCATTCAATAAAAGGGTAGCTTCAGAACTTTTACACATGCTAAAAACTTGACTTTTCTTAACATCAAAATTCTTTGAATGTTAGAACTTATTTACCTTATTTAAACATTAACAGCACACAATAAACAGAAATAAGAATCAACCATACATGATGCATAGTATGCTACATTTACATGCTGCATTCCTAATAATCCTAATAAACATTTCAGTTTTTTATCCAATCAGAACACAGTTTAAACATGTTAACCAATCACAAAGCTTGTTCCATTGACAAAAACTTAGGCTGTTTGACCAATCAGAGTGAACTTACCATTCTCAGCTGATCTTGTTTTTGCTGCCACTCTTCAATTCGGGAGGTATCATTGAACTGATAACTATTAGGCTTAGATTCCACAGGTTTAGACACTGAAACTGACTCCATGAAATCATTTGACACTTTGTCCATCATAGAATCATCTTTACTGTAATCCCCAAGTGAGAAAAGGCTCTCTGAGTTATACGGTAATGTTGAACTTAGTCTTTTGTTTTTCTCGGACGTTTTGTCGAACGAAGGCGTGAATGAACTTTGATATTCAGATTTAGGTCGAGGTCGTTGCCAGCGCATCAAGGCCGCAGGAGGACCGAATCCTGATGATTCAGCAGGAAGCGTTGTTCCGGGACTTTCATTCATCTTGGTTAGTTGCGGAAGTTCAGATTTCGGAGGGGTGGGTGGGGTAGGCGATTCTCGTTGCATTGGCTGACGTGATCTTCTCATAACAACAGGAGATTCGTCTAAAAAAATAAAAAATCATTTAATTTAAACTATCTAATCAAATTCTATAGATTGGGCAATAATATTCTATGCTAATAGCATATCGAAATTCATTTTTTCCCTTCAGAAAACTAAACAATGTAAAAATCATTGGACCTTAAACTTTGATGCAAATAAATTTCTCCCCTCTATACCAGCAGGCTTCCCATAAGATGCAAGACCATTGGACATGTCAAGCAAATTTCGAGCAGGTCCAATAACTTTTTGGCGAGTACTGGACCAGATGTGCGGCAGTGTCCGGCAGTCGGGCACGATTTACAGCATTTATCACTTACTTATAATATATTCGGTCAGACAAATTTTCATAAAATTCGGTCAGACAGAAATTCTAACATTGCCTGACCAGGCAAGTATTCCAGTAGTTTAGAAAAGCCTGTACCAGCCAAATGGTCTTGCATCAGAGTCAATTTGTTCAAAGGGCTTCTACTGTAATCATAGGATACATTACAACATATTGTTAGTTTGACTGGCAAAATGGATGTAAGAATATACCTGAAAGGGCTAGAAAAAAAACAGTCAAGTTTATGGTTACTAGAACCCCCCCCAAAAAAAATTAGGGTAGTCATCCCCAAAATAGGGTTGGTTGGGAAACCGCAAACACAATTTTTCTTCTGGCCTAAACAAGTATAATGTAACTTTACAGATATTGCACATCCCATACCTTTAGCCGGTTCAGAACGCTCTGGTGTTCGCTTAACTGAGATAGTCGGTCTCTCCTCTGTCAAGGTCACATCATCAGGTCCACTCAAATCTGGAGTTCTCTCCAATGTTGTAGGCATAGGTGGCGATACCGTCTGCTGCGGAGGCGGAGTTATTTCACGTTGAGGCACAGATTTGGTGTCAAATGAGATGTCAGCTGTGAAACTTTCAACTTGCACTGGGCTTGGAGCTCTTAATTCCTAAAATAAATATTACATCAGAAATCCATAAATTTATCTGAAATGCAGACATAGCCAGAGATAAATAACACTACAATGACTTCATAATGTAATTTAACCATTAATTTTTTCACCCCCACCCACCTTTCAATAAAGCTGTAACTCCCCAACATGTTAATTATGTACAAATAATCGCATCAAAACACAGTTTCATGAGGAAGATTAGATGTTAACAAACTGCCAAAAAAACTCCATGGACGTGCAGGATTTTTGCTGCTTTACCACTTTAACCATTTGCCTCATAAGCAAACTTCAGACTATTCCAAATTCAAAGCAAATATACAAAACATCAATTTATTTCAGAAAATTGGGCTATTTCTCTCAGACAGAGTGAAAAACATTGCTTATTACAAGCAATGGCTTCTTTTGCCATAATGTTTTCAAAAACAGATTTGAGGAAATGGAGTGTTATGAGGCAAAGGCTTGAATATTGAGATTATATATAATTTCATGCCAGCAAATGTTACATTCCAGTTCATTGTAGATTTTATCACAATAAATACAAACCAAAATATGATATCCCAAGTCTTATGAATGAAATTATCCATTCTAAGTCTAAAAATTTTATTTTTCACCAACAAACAAAAATTAATCATCCATCACAAACAAGCAATTATTTCACATTGCTACACAGCCACTTTATCTATTTTGTTAAGGCCATCATTAAAAAACACGTTGGTTTGCAGTTTCGTGCCCAAGCATTTGACAATGCATAAGTGGGATTTTTTTATTTTTATATAGCATTTTATGCTTGCACGGAAAACGAAAAGCTGGTATAAATAATAGAAATTCTTTTGTTCAAAATTGCTAAAACAATTTTTGGGTGGGAAATTTGTATGTAACTACAAACTAACATTTTTTTAATGTTGGCCTAATTACGAAATTTTATTTACGGCTACATATAGCCATTAAACGAACAACACAAATTGTTACGGCAATGACTCACTTAAAATCATGAACGAAATGATGGTCCATGAACTTTCGGATCATTTAAATGTATGAATTAATTTACATAAAGTAAAATAAAACGAATGAAGAAATTTTATGTAATTCTACTGTAACTCCCACATTGACAAAAATGAGTTACAACATTCTTGGTATGACCCCTTGACGTAACGCAAAGAGACGTAAACGCAAATGATAAAACGAACATCACTCTAAATATATCATACAATTCATGTATGTGTCCTCAATTAATTTTTATGACTGGCTGAAATAAGCTTATTGCCTGTGATGAGTCATTTATTATCGATCAATGAAACTCCATTAAATTGCATAGACACGTGGTACAACGAACTTTAATTTATCATTTATAAAATAATATACAATTGATATTGGATTAACAGGCACCTGAGACCAACAGTCACCTGCAAATATACATTCATTGTTGAATAGACCATAAAACCTCTGAATTACAGCCACCTGTGTATAAAGTCCATATCACTTGTTTTCTGTTTGGTGACTTTTGCACACAGGTTTGACAGCAGGAGAAACATTATTTAGCTAAGAAACCAAAATTATATGATACTAAAAAAACACGCTTTTTTCAAACTGATATCTTGTTACACTAAATGTCATATCAGCAATGCTACAACAGGGGTGTACTTATACAAACACTAAACATAAGTTCCCATATTTTAATCCCCTGTCTTCCCCCTCCTTAGCCCAAATAAATTAAAATAGGGAGTTTTCAAGTTGACAAAGGCATTAAAAATGTAAGTTTAAAGGGAATTTTAAGCATATTAAATCAATTCTACTTATCCCTTTGAATGAAAAAGAAGTTCCACAGACAAAAGATATCCAGATAGAATAAGATGCATCATAGTATTGAGCAATAATTCCAATATGGCAAACTATCAATAAATGTAGAATTTACTCCCTTACAAATTGAATCATTCGTAAAATAATTTGTACACTTCCGACAAACTAAATATTCCAATCATACATATATGTCCATAACAATTACTCTATATCTCATGAATATAAAATATGAAACCAGTCTAGTATTGATATACATTAATTAATAAAACCAGTCAGACAATATTTGTTAGGTAACATCTGGGTACAAGTACGACTTAACGCACTTCACGCTTTGTACACAATTAATTTTCTAATAAAATCCTTGAACAGACATTGAAACCGTTCAACAAAAAAATGTCATTCTTCCACAATCTCTATATAAACCCAAGCAAAAAATCCTTTCAACACCTGATTGTAAAACATCTACCTGGTCCCTAATTTGTTACTTTTGCCTATAAATATGCACTCCCTATCTGAGCCCTTATCAAGAAAAATGCAAAATTATGCAACAACAAATGATTTTAACACTGTTGTTGGTGAATCAACAACTAACAGCATGTATTGCACAACAACATAAACACCATGTTTTTGTAACTTAACAATTCAATACCTGATTATCGTTAGACTCCCTTTTTTGTTCCTCAATCAGCTGATCCATCAAACGGGGCCGATCGTCCGTACGCACTGACATCTAAAATAAGAAAACACAATAGTAATTAATTCACCTATAGAAAAGTCTTAAACACACGTCTTTATGAGCAAAAATCACCTAAATCATATATTCACATCAAATTTTTATTCATTTCTATACATTAGGTAAGAAAATTTAGCTAAAATCTATGGCTAAATAATCCTCCAGCTTTAAAAATACAACTGTTCATATAATAAGCATTACGGGATATTAGGAAGTTTTAAATACAATACGTACACTTTGGACAGTGTGACAATAGATGTAAGTATAATGTATACGAAAAAATACACGGGTAAACAAAGTATTTCAAAAACAAATTAGGTAAACACCAACGTGTTAAATGCGTATATAACATCGGAGCAGATATAAATAATTTAGGTATTACAATAATGAGTACACTAAAACCCCAATATTCAGACCATCATAGGGACCAAATGCAATACAGTCATTTTAATAATATCTTAATAATGGGGTGGTCTCATTATCAATTTTAAATATGGAGGAAATATTGCAATGGACATAGGGCTGTCATTAATTTGATTGATGTATCTATATATCACTGATTTCATTCTGCTTATCGATAATCACCACCCATCTAAAAAATATCTAAGTTTTGGGTGTAAATTATGGTTGAAACTAAAACTTAAATGCTTGCATTTCTAGGAAAGAGAAAAAAGCAACGTTTTGGGACCATTTAAAGAGACCGTCTTGCTTCAAAGTTCTGGTAATGAATCTACATGCATATAATTATAATATATACATTGAAAAGTAAATCATTTCTAACGTTTAGTTCTGCAGAAGTATAAAACAACATTATTTAGTTCTGCAGAAGTATATAAAACAACATTGTATAGTTCTGCAGAAGTATATAAAACAACATTATTTAGTTCTGCAGTAGTATATAAAACAACATTATTTAGTTCTGCAGAAGTATATAAAACAACATTATTTAGTTCTGCAGAAGTATATAAAACAACATTATTTCAATTATTCTTATTACATATACTGAATTATACCAGTGAAATAGTCAGACCAATATCCCATATTTGTACAACACCATGAAAAACGATTCCTTAAATAAAGTGGGAACAATCAGGCAACACAAGTGTAGAAAATACACGCAGTGATGCCTCAACATTAAGACCTCTGAATGGACAAAACAGTGACCTTAGTGCTGAGGATGTCTCATTATCAAGTTAATATTAAAAAAAACAGTCTTAGGTAAGTGGTCATTATAATGGTCTTTATATGAAGGTCGATGCAAAGCGGGGTTTTACTGCATTTGTAACTCAAGTAAGATACATTTGAAGGGTATACATATTTTGGCAAAGTTTTCAAGGCTAAAACTTGTTTGAAGTGTGAAGATTTATTTTTCAATTTTTTTCTATATTACGTATCATTAAGATCATACACTGACAAATTAAATTCAAAATACACAGTGAAACGTGCTAATGCGAATAAATATCGGCAGTTTATCTAATGAATATTTGTTGACAAAAAACATCGTTTAGGAGATCAATAAAGACTTATTCTATCTGCAGACCTTAAAAATGGCATGTATGGCGTAAAATAAATCCTCGTTTCTGTTATCCTCACTATTCCTTTGTTCTGCCAGCCGTAGACATTTTGTCAGTCTGCGTTAAATTTTTCCTTGCTGGTCTTTTAATTTTCGTACGAATCTAACTCCAGACAAAAACAATTTTGCAAATTATTCTGCAAACTTGTCAACTTTATATATTTGGGGATACTAGCAGAAACTAGGGTTTCACTTTTTGGCTTAAGGTGAAAAGATAGTTGTGTACAAGTTACCTGACTGACCCTGTATTTTGGCGCCAACTCTAAAGTTTCGAACAGCCAAATTTGACGTGCAAAAATATTTGGGGATAAACTGTACCTTGTATTCTCACAATAGGTATGTTTACAAAACAAAAAAGAAAAAAAAATTTGCAACCTACCCACAATATCTCTTTTTGGGTCAAATAACTGTAAACATTAATGTTTTTTTCTAGCCTAATAAGGTCTCCATACCTGAAATGAAGGTTTGAAGCTTTCATTTTCATCCTTGTAATGGTTCCTGTTTGGCAGTCCGTCTATTTTATCATCATTGTTGTTATTGTAGCTGGGTTTCTTATCAGGAACAGGACTGTCCTCCATTGAATCATATCCATCTAAAAATAGAAACATTCATTTTTTAAAGAACGCTATTTATTTACTAATTCCAAATATATATTTAATAAGCATTTTTTTTCTCTGGCGTTTAACGTCACAACAACAGCCAAGGTCATTTGGCAACTTTTACAGCTTTAACGGTGGAGGAAGACCCAAGGCATCCCCAGGGTAAAACCACTGACCTTCCATAACCCAGCTGGAGAGTTTCCTCACATGTGAGTTTTTCTGGTCACAGGCGAGATTCAAACCTATGGCAGTAAGATGCTAATAATCACTATTTCCCTCACTGGTGTGAGTTCGAATCTCAACTGGGACAAGATTAATTTCACGTGTGAGCAAGCTGTCCAGCTAGCTCACAGAAGGTCAGTGAGAAAAAAAAATGATTGGAAAAACTATATTCTATTATTATTGTATTATACAGCTTAAATAGAAATACACTGTCAGGAAACATAATTGCATTAAATAGACCCAGTCTGTATCGTATTAATTATAGTTTTACTTAAACATAAACAATGATGCTGATTTATCAAAAATAAAAATTCTGATTTATTAATCAAAAAGGACAGGACATTTTATAATTCATTTCAATTCAGACACTATCTTTATTATCCTAATTACAATGTATATTTTATTTTGATTCTAACAAACTCCATTTTTATTTTATAATTCTAGGCATTCCTCAAGAAAAAACCACATTGTCAGAGGTAACAGTGAAATAGATTATCTTCGGTTTAAAAAAACATATTCAGCCACGTGAGAATATATAAATCGTAATAAAAATGTCAAGATATCTCCACATGAAAGTTACAAAAAACAAAAACTACATTATGATCTTATCTCACACCAAATTCTTTTCCACAACAAAGAGTTGTCATATATAAATCCATCATTACACTTCATAGGTGAAAAGAAAAGTTCCTGGTTTCCACTGAGCCAACTGGCCCTAATATTTTTGTCGACTTTTATTTTTTTCAGTCTCATCTGATTTTTTGTAGCCCGTATTTTCACAAGAACCATACCTCTGAACAAAAATGAACTTGAAAACAAGAAACCAAGAACTGTCACAAAGCTGGGTTTTCATGAGAAGTTGCACACTGAATATTACATGTGCACGAAATAAACAAGGGGCCATAATTCCGTAAAAGATGATCAAATCACAAAATCCCAACAAAATGCACTGGGGTACTTGGTGATGTTAATTACTAGCATGTAAAAGTTTCATTGAAATGAAGGAGCAGAAGACATTGTGGACGCCTGCCCTCCACCCACCAACTTTCGCCAATTTAATAACCAGGATTTTTTGTTCGAAAAATCTGCTTAAAAAATTCTGCCAACTGACCAGCCCTATAATTTTTGGGGGTGTCAGTGGAAGCACAGTATTTTTTTTGGTCTTATTCACAGGTGAGAAAAGATGAAGAAAAATGAAAAAAAAAATACAGTCAGTAGCTCAACATTCAGACCATCTTTGTGACTAAACAATTAGTATAATACTGAGGTGGTCTCATTATCCAGTCAAAATATACAGGAAATATTGAAAACCAGTCCAAAAATAAGATTTACATATAATGTGCACGTAAAATGAAGTCTTTAAATTGAGGTGGTTCTTAAGTAAGGTTTTATTATACATACAACTGGTGTGTTTTTTTAATAAAAACTCCAATCTCAAACATAAGGACTAGGATCACTTTAATCGACTTAAAATAAGCAATTTCAATCATTCACTCTTCCCAAAAATAAAGGCCACAAAATTTCATCAAATCTTAACATAACCAGCGCATAACCAAGCTTATACAATATGCAATAAAAGAGATAAAAAACATCATCTCAAATATTGTTTACGCTCATACGTAATTTCAAAACAGCTGAAAAAAAGTTTCCAGAAATTTAACCAAGGCCACCATTTTGTCTCTATCCCGTTAAAAGTGTTATAAACATTACTTACCAATGAGAGATAATTGTTTGAATAAATTACTAAGCATTTTAGCGCAATACGAAAAAAAAAAATTGAACCCAAATTTTACAATACTATCCACACGTCATTAGAATAAGTCACTTTTAAAAACATCAATACAAATACACAAACTATAGCTATATCTGATTTCATGCAAAATAATCCTGTACGCGACAGTTATAAACTTTATAATCCACTTTTCAAGCAAAAAGTAATAAAATTTCAACAGTTAGTTAACATTACACCACATTTCCATACACTCACTTTTCGTGACATGACATATTCAAATTTGCCAGCAAACGCATCTTAAAGGGACAGTAATAAAATAATTAATGTCCAAACTATTCGTTAATTCATCTATTCCACCATTTCAGATTAATTCCCAAAGCCGCTGTAGAAATTAAAAATTCAAGGGTTGAATTTCATTCAAAATAAAAATTCCGCACTAATCATGTAAACAAATTTGTTTACAATGCCTGTCATGATATCGCTGATTCAATCCTTCACAGACGAAAGATTTATAAATATTGACCACTAGAAATATTTCTCAATAATCAGAATATCATTGACCGGTACCCGATCGGTATCTATCATGGAATAACGTACTGCGACTGCTAGGTAACGTAGGTATGCAGTCCGTGTCGATCAGTACGCCTCTCTGACAGTAACCTGACAGAACGTTTCATTTAATAACATCACCTGAGCCCTGTTAACATTGTTTACTAAATATTTACCTCTTTCGTATTAAACTGTTCATGAACTTAATAAAAAATAAACTAAATAAACTGTAATATACACAAAAGATTCTAGTGTTTATCCTTAACAAAAAAAACCCTCACTTTCATCACAAAGTTTCTTGCATTTAAGTTATTACGCTAAAAATTTATTGGGTATGATCAAAACTATACACTAAAACTGGTATTTATTATGCATTAAATCTAAGCCATACAATTTCTTTTAACAAAAATTGAAAATCAAAAGAAAACAAAATTATGCTAAGAACTTTCAAGATAAAAGTGAAAATTAATTTATAAAATTTTCTGTCTAATACACTATAAATGCACATGTACAAAAGCTCGTAAGGAAGAAGAGTGCAATGGAATTACAGTAAAACACAGTTATAATGAACTCTGATATGGTGAAGAATTGCATACAGTGAAAGAAGAATCAAATACAGTGAAACCTTTATTTTCCCCAGGCACAGCCCTTCTTAATTTCATTGTTATGGAGATAATGAAATATGGATACAATAAAGTAATTATTTGGGTCCCCAGGAATTCACTATAACTGTGTTCTACTGTACACATATATATATATATATATATAAGATTACTTACATACATGTATAATACATGTCCTAGAGTCAGACTTTGTATGGCTTACATACTTTTAAATCCTGCCTACAGAAAGTTTGAGCTGAATTTGTGAGGTGTGGCTCTGAGAAGACAACCCTCAGATTTTATGAAGCACATGTACCTGACTATAATATTACAAAAATCTTTGTAAAGATTTACACTGTAAATATCATGACTGCAATATTCTTCTTCTAAACATTTTGGATTTTTAAACTAAAATAAGCATTATCAATGTACTTGGTGTTTTTATACTCAACACATTAATATAATGTGACATCTTTTCAAATACACTCACAATGAGCAGTGGAACATTATCAAATCTAGTTAACTTATAATGGATTTAGTTACATTCTTTCCACCTTTCTGAAAGGGGCTAAGAATTCACAATAGACTTAAATGAAAGATTAATTAATCATGAAGTACCATATATTTGTGAAATTTAAAAATGAAACACAGGTATGGATTTTTATAATGTAAGGAGGGCTAAAATCAGCTTTTGTTCAAATAATTCAAAACAAACTTTTTATGCTGAAATACTTGATCGTATTCATTCAGAAACAATGTAATTTGAGACAAAGTTTACAATTTCTAGGTTTAAAAAATGGTCATTTTGTACAAGAAATTGTCTGTTTGAGCCTCAAGAGCTTAGAAACCAGTCTCAAAAGTGAAGCATCTGATTGGCTGTTTCAAAAATTAGATTTAAAACTGACCAATGGCAAGGCTGCATTCTGAGACTGGTATTCAACACTTAAGTTTTACAATGCCCACTCTAAATACAAGAAAAGTAGCCTTCAATTTCATCACAGCCATTATGTCCATAATTAATGTAAGGAAAATATATAAACATGATTTTCATGTTTACATAAATACAATTATATTAGGCCAGGCAAAAAAATAGCCTTATGTATGTTTATGCGACTGACCCTAAAGTTTCAAAACCAAAAATACAAAAATATTTTGGAATGATTAACTTTGTATTCTCATAACGAAGTTTAGAAAAAAAAGTTACAAAAGTTTTTTGACCTACCTATCCTAATTATTTTTATCAAGTAACCCTAATCACGATTTTTTTTCTAGCCTACGAACAAAAAAACAAAGGAGCTAATTTGTGATGGACCTAATTTTTATATCTTTATTATGATTCTCCATTAAGATGAGGTTATCAAACGGGGCTAAATAGAAAACATTTGTGCTGTAATGTCTACCAGGATTATCTCAGAACTTGTGACAAGTGTAAGTTAATCTTTATAATGTCTGCCGCACTTTTGTAACATTAAGATGATAATAATTATCTTGGTATTATGTTTCTGCCAATCAAAATAGATAGAAATGGAGAAACAGTCTTTAGGTTGAATTTAAGGCTTGAACTAGTCCACAAGTTGTATTAAAGACTTGAATCGTTTAAAACTTGAACCAGTCAACAAAGTGTATTAAAGACCTGAACCATTCAAGACTTGAACCAGTCATCAAGTTGTACTTAAGACTTGAACCAGTCCACAAGTTGTATTAAAGATTTGAATCATTCAAGATATTTGAACCAGTCAAACATTTGTATAATGGACTTAAACCAGTCCACAAGCCGTCTTAAAGACTCGAACCAAGTTCAGGTTCTATGCAAGTGTACACCTATAAGGAGTCTTCCTCCACAGTTAAAGCTAAAGTGACCATATTACCCTAGCTTAAACCAAAGTGGAAAAAAAATCTTGTGTAGATTAAACATTTAAATTTTCCAATCATGATTATCTCCCTTTTAGCTGAACAGTCCAATTTTTACAAAATAAAAACAATAAATGAAATAACTGAATAAAAGCGCATTTCTGTCAAGTAGGAAAAATCTATATACACAGTCAATCAATCAATACATAAGATACACAACTAACAGGTGATACTTGACCTCTTGTTCAGAAAACAATCAATGAATCAGCTTAAATGTTGGAATGAACAAAAACCCACTAAATATGCCCAAGGTTGTAAAACTGAGGTTTAAGTACAGTCTCAGAGTGCAGACTTGCCATTGGTCAATTTAAAAAAAAAACACAGAATCAACCAATCAGAGCTTTACAATCTATGAGCCAGGTGAACAATCTCACAATCACTTAATGGGTTGTTAAAACATTCCTATACAAACTGCCCAAATTATATCTCATTGTCACTGAACCATTAAAAATAATGAACTTCGGCCTCCTTCCACCAATCTTTATCAATGAGTGTACATATGAGCTACAGACTGTAGCAGAAAGAATTTTGTTCCTAAATGATTTTGACGTAATGAGAAAACTAGTTTCAGCCCTTCATCCTGGCTACCACTGCTTGCCACGAGAGAAACATTTTGTACAAAGAAATTGGCCTAAGCATTACAAATTATTCTGACAAAGACATAATATATGAACGGACATATGTGCAGACACATCATTGATTTGGTACCTTTATTGATATGTACACCTGACAGTTATTAAGCTGAATAACTCTCAACAAGAACTGGCATGCATACAAATTACATTTATCTGGGAGTTGTCTGGGTGACAAATTGCAGTACATTAACTCGTAAATCGCGATAAAACATTGTAAATCAGATGCAAAAAGTCAGTCATTGTTTCTGAAATTTTTTAAAGATTTTTAAAAGCCTCTTAACAAGTGTTAAAACTTTAATATTGAAAAACTGTTGTATGATTTGAGATATCAGTGAAGATAATCTAAGTCTTATGGAGATTGTAAATTACACAAATAAGATAACAAGTATATTTTTAATTCTTTGTCAAGTTCAGAAAACAAATATTTCCAAGTACATGATATTTAAATATACATTTCACTTCAGATAAATTTAGCATATTTTTCAAGTTATTGGGAAAGTAAATGCCAGTTACGCACAGTGCTGCAGAAAAAAAGAACAGTGTAAAACTGCCTTTAACTGATACCAAAAGTGTAAAACAACCTTGAATCATGCCAATCTGCGAGTACATGACAAGGACCATCTGTTGAATGTCTAATGTTTACAAAAAACATGATCACCTTGTAATTAACCCCAAACAATAGCTTGTAGTTTACATTTTGTAGATGTAACATTGAACAAACAGCTACATTAAAGCATCAACTGTTATCAGCATGATAAAGATGGCCAGCCAAAAAACACACCACCTGTTCAATGCTGTATCTATGGTATGGTATAAATTAATTCCTATTTTCTAACAAGATAAATAGTGCGGCTTTAAGTCAAGTGGCTGGGTAATAAAGTCACAGAAAATAGCACGGAATATCAACTTAAGTGATACCAATGTTATTAAACTGATGACTACATGAAAGAACGTAAGACGATTTGAAGCTTCAAGTACGGATGGAATGTGAAGTGGTGATTTATGTTTAAGGAAGTAAAAAATGGGTGGACACAGTACAATAATGAAACTATAGGGATTTGAGACAATTCTCAGAATGCTACATTGTCATTGGTCATTCCTAGGACTGAGTTCAGCAACAGCCAATCGAACGCTTTGATTTGAAATTTGTCTCCAAAACAACTGGTTCGGATAAGACAAAACTTCATTTAGGTGAAACATTAATAATACTCATTGTATCGGTAAAATAATTCAATGCATAAAATAGTGCATAAAAAGTTCCTGGTTTCCACTAAACAGACCTACCCTACAGTGTTTACCCGTAAATTTTCTACCGACCCAAGATTTTTTTTAACTCAGCCAATTTTTTCTAGCAAATATTTTCATTTTCATATGTATGATATCTCTAAACTTAATCAAGTACAAAAAATATCTTTTAAAACAAGTTCTGCTTATTTATCTAAAATTTACTTTGGCAGGATGATAAGTGAAACACAGCATTTATTATTGCCTAAGCGACAAACAGATTTTATCCATGCCTCTTCTTACAAGCCAAAAGAAAAGTTATTACGAACAAAACATTACCTCCGTCTGTGAAACGTTTAATCTTCAGAACAATTTCTCCTCTCTTCACGCTATGATCTATAATACCCTGGACTTGCGCAAACGCCAGATTTGTTACATCTCGACCATTAATAGACACCAGTTCATCGCCTGATTCCACTTCGCATACATCCGCTGCACTACCTGTAACCATGACAACATGACACCATTACCATGACAACAAGAAAAATTAGTACTGTAACCATGGCAACAACACAATATTTGCAAAAGCATCAAGCCAAATTTAACCCCGTTTTTAAAGAACATCACTCGCAAAGCTCAAAACTGTTTCCATAGCAACAGGATAATTCCTAAATTAGAATATTACAAACAGCGCAATATAAACAAACAGTTATTTTACTTACATACACAAAAGACAATAATATTACATAAAAAGCTAACTTCATTGTTTTACATACAACTGTCATACATATATAACCAACATGAATTATCAGTACAAGCTTGGTTAATTTACCTGAATTTACTCGGAATTACCCACAATACAATTTCAAAGTCTTTTTATCAAACAATTACGTCAGTATGTGACTTCTCCATGTATTTCTAATAGATGAGTTTTTATCATTATACAATAAACTCATAAATTATGTTTTATCATTAAATTTAACACTGAAGAACAAATTTTAAATAATGCAGAAAAATCAAAGTACTGGAAGTACTGTGATGTGGTTTTACGTATTGTGATAACAATCAACTCTAAAATGCGGGAATTCTTGACAAAAAAATGTATAAGCCCAAAAACATGAATTTTAACAGAGAATGGAAAACTGAGGTTAAGTTTGGTGAGCCATTCCTGAGAATAATCATGAAATTGAACACTGGGAAGTGAGTATCTTGAGATTAGTTGTTGGAAATTCAGTTTTTAATCCTACCTAAGGCTTTCACTAAAGTTTCAACATTTTAACATGTTGAAGAAGAAAAAACTGAAACACTTGAAATTATGGTTGTCAGAGTAGCTAATTAATCAGCGGCTGAAAAAAACAGGGCTTGTTAGTTAGAAGAAGGGTTAGAAAACCATTTTATAAAGGATGAAGACTGGGGATTGTGATTTAATACAAACAGGAGAAAGCCCCAAAAAGTCCCTTGTTTCATAAATAATGCATTAAGTCATACCTTCAGAATTGGTTAACTATACTAATTCTAATTATATATCTTAATCTTATTCATCTGAATTTTGAGTTGACATATCTTTATCCACTTTTCTTCCAATAATTGTTAATTATTAAATATTACAACTAGTCTACAAAAGTTGGGAATAGAAGTTGAACATTGGAAGACCTAGAATTTCTGACTTTCAAAATTTTGCCATCAAACAAATATTTTTAAGGGCTAATTGATTGACAAAGTTGTTAAAAGTTTTGTTGAAGACTGGAAAAATATCTAAATGGCAAGAAGGGTGGCACTGTGGCTGGTGAATCAGATGAAACATAAAATGTTAATAAGACAGAGAAATGTTATGTTGCTGTTGTTGTTGTTGTTGTTGTCATTAACTTACTACTGGTGTTGTCAAGGAAAACATCATCATTTTCACTAGTTGTACTTCCTAGATAATTTAGTACAAAAATCCTATACTAACGTAATATATCCAAACATGTGACATGTTTTGTACTGATTCTGTAATTACTTCAAATATAAATGAAAAGTTAAAATTAAGGCATTCCAATTTCAAACAGCACAATTTATCCCAAAATGGCATTATAACATTATTATTATAACCATATTGTTCTTCTAGCACAGGTTCATTACATCTGATGGACTGGTTCAAGTCTTTAACACAATTTGTTGACTGGTTCATGTCTTAGATACAATTTGTTGACTGGTTCCAGTCTTAAATACAATTTGTTGACTGGTTCAAGTCTTCAATACAATTTGTTGACTGGTTCAAATCTTTAATACAATTTGTTGACTGGTTCAAATCTTTAATATATATCTTGAGTGGCCTCTGTATATAGGTTTTCTATAGAATAAATTTGACTGTAAAATTATTCAATAATTTTTATACCTACCTAGTGACACTCTCTGTACAGTAATAGGAAGTTTTTTCTCAATTCCGCCAGCAAGGAAGAAACCAAATCCTCGTTCATTGTTTGGTTTCTGGTTGATTTTGATCGTCTTTTCGGTAAATTTCTGTATAAATAACAAATAAGAAACATTTTAATAATGCAGTGATATAGACATAAAACCCAAACAAGGGAAACAACTCACAGTAATCTGAAATATTAAATGATACACTGATTACTTCCCTTGACAATGAAAATTCAAAGCTATGACCAATGTGTTAGCATGCATGTGTAAACATTATATAATCCCTGAAAAATTAGCATTCTTAATTAATTTAAAATTGATTCAAAATGATCTTTTTAAAATTATTTTATAATCATTTTTGTTACACAAAGAACATCAGCATTGTAAAAAATTGTATTTTATACAAAGAACTGTAAACATTGCATTCTTATTGCATTGATATCCATGCAAAACAACATACAGTCAAACCTGTAAACAAAGGCAACAGCAGGGAGAGAATACATACAACCTTTATGCACAGTTGGGGTCAAGGTCATAAAACTTGAGATCGGTCTCCGAGCTCAAATCTCATTTTTATCCGCAACCTATTCCAGATACACATGTTTGATTGTAATAAGTTTTAGCAAACATTTTGGTCAATTTGCTTCTATATTGAATAGTGCTTGAAAATATTAAGCATTATAAACTTAACTTAAGGTAGCGTAAGTGGCTACAAACGTAAAAATAAGCGAAAATGACATTTTAAGTTATTAACAATAATTAAATATCATACTATCATACCATGCAACAAAAAAATCGATCCGAATATGCAAAAATAATGTTTTATCGCGATAAAAACTGCACCCCCATATCGACTCCACTTTATCAGCGAGAACGATCTAGAAGGCGGCGTCGTAAGGGGCTCCTTAAGGGCAATTTTGAATCAATCGATGTTAAATTTGGTATCGCTTGCCGTATGTTAACATAAATATTTGAAATTCGACAGATTATCAACATCAAGCGGATTAAAATGGGAAATAAGAAAAATAAGGCTAAGCAAGGTGTTAGAGTGTTCTCAAAAAGTAAAAAATGTAGTTAGAAATCTCTTTCTCGCGGAAGTTGGTTTACGAATGCTAAAGATACCGAACTGCATAAATCTATATCAAGTAAAAAACTTGACCATAGTGACGTGATATATTGTGAAAATGGAAACTTTATGGTGGAAAATTACGTAATAAATATATAACTGCAACAATCATTTGATGTGCAAGAAAGGTGTGAATTCATTAACACCTTGGTCGATTGGACTACTAGCATCTAATGTACTTTTAATATGAAATATATGATGAAATAACTGATCCGGAACGGTGGTCTTGTTGAAGTGTGATATCGATATCATACTCTAACGCCTTGTTAATTATACTATCAATATGGGTCAATTTAGACCTTATATATGTCGCATCACATATTTCTTTATGTTTTGGCGGGAGATATAATAAACAGCAATATGGTATGCAGACACTTCATGCACCTTGCAATAAAACGCACACGATAAGAAAACGAGCTGTCAAAGATTGTTACCCCGTTAATGTTATGACGAACCATTTTTGCAAGTTTAATTAAATTTATATATTCCAGAGTCAGGTTTCAAACACAATTAAAGTTATAAAACTAAAATATATTTAAATCGCCAGTAAATTAATACAGGGAGACTGGGTCAACGAAAATTATTATTTTCGCTATTTCATTGATGTAATCAATAAAATAAAGTTATTTCAACGTGCACTTTTATTAAGCAACTCTGTATATTTTGGTAAAGTATTAAAAAGCTATCAAACAAACAATAAGATGAAAAACAGTAACGCCTAATGGACATCGGACGTGCATGTTTTTCGAGAATCTTATATTATTCCGTTATGTATCCAATTACCTCTATATATTAGTATGTTTTTAAATGATTACATTAACAGACATAAAACATAGACACTTTTCTACAAATCAATCACATCTTAAGTTCTTATTTTTACACTAAATGCATGGCTACATTTCATTTAATTTATACAGCGGTTTCCCCAGCCATCTTCAACTCGATTTCCCAATCAGCCGTTTTCCCCGTTGAGAGCCTCTCGGTTGACGAGAAATCTGATGTAATGTGTATTGCATCGGTACGATATGATACTATTTTGACAAATAATTCGTAATTAAGCTCTTTAGAGTCATCTAAAATGGTGGGCGGTTTCACTAATTGATCCGCTAACGATGAACGAATTTGATTGGTTATCAAATTTTAGTAGGCTGTATTAATTTATAGAATAATTGTTGATTACACAAGGTGATAATGATCTGACACTTTATTGTTAATTTCTCGCTTAGAAAAAACGCAGTGGGTGCTATTTTTGAACAAAGATTGCCGCCTTATTTGAAGATGGATTTCAAAGCGGTTTTCGGTATTTTGTAGCGGAAATGCTTATCTAGGGAACCGTGTCACAGAATTTTGATATTTATTTTCGTTTTTTATCTATGACGTATTACGTAATTTTCAGCGGGGTTCAGGCTACGGAATTTCTTTAAAGTCAAATATCTATTGAATGGAGGGCGTTATCAAAAATCTGTGACACGGTTCCCTGCATGATAGCATGATTGTTATTTTAAGTCTAATTGTTGTAATATACCCTTATATACAGAGTAGTGATCTTTATTCAAAAATATGAAAATTACGTGCGATATTGGTTTATAGAAGACAGACCAAGTACAATATTTGTTTCAAATCACTTGCAATAGACTCTGTATAGTGGGTTTATTAATGTATACAATTATGGTTGACTTTTTAAAACTGTAAATTAGTAAAACTTGATATCACCATATAGCCACTTACGATACCTTAAGAATATTGAAAAAAATTGAGATTTGAGCTTGGAGACTGATCTCAAGTTTTGTAACCTCCACCTCTGGGCTTTATTCAGAGATTTCTATCATCTCATATATCAAATAAAGGTTTGCTAACAAGTGAATTTCTTTCACATAGTGGCCTTTATTTACAGGGGGTCATTAACTCAGGTTAACCCTAGTAAATACAATATTGATCATGCTGGCATTCAATATTTTTGCTGAACATTACTAACTTACGATAAAACCATATACACCTCGATTCATGTAAAGAGCCAAACAATTGAATAATAATCAATTGTGTTGCTTGTCACAAAAAAAACATTTTTTAAAAAAAGAAACATAATAAAATACAAATAACTATCAATAATCTGTAAATGACGGTAAAATTTCTATGCGATTCTTATTCAATAAATTACTTTTAAGTGAGTTGTGTATTATTCGATAATATATTTAAATTGCAGTTTAGGAAAATATTATCTGGGTTATTAAAACTGGGTTAGGAAACTAGTAATGTTTCTAATAGAATTAGATGACTTTGTGTTCATGTGTTAGGGATTTTAACATTAGCAGTCAGATACTGTAAAGATTATATAAAAATTAACAGCTGTTCATACTTAGGCCATCATTAAAAAAATTGGTTTGCAGTTACAAATGACGAAAAAAATTCATTCTCTATTTCAGCGTGCCATTTTCAGTACAAACATAAAATGTTACCAAAAAAAAAATTCCTACCTATCTTCTGATAGTAAAAACTTTGGGTCACGTAACTACATCAACATTCTGTTAAGAAAGGCCTTGTTTAAGATTTTCAATAAATTCAGCCATTAAAAATTTCTGTTTGCATTTGTAAGTTGGACGTTTTTAAGTGAAATGTACCCAGGCACTGATATGAGGCTGAGCTAAAAATACTTTGTTTATTCGATATGAGGCTGCGCTAACTATATTTGTTTATTTGATATGGGGCTGAGCTAAAAATATTTGTTTATTTGATGTGGGGCTGAGCTAAAAATACTTCGTTTATTTGATATGGGGCTGAGCTAAAATATGTGTTTATTTGATATGGGGCTGAGCTAAAATATTTGTTTATTTGATATGGGGCTGAGCTAAAATATTTGTTTATTTGATAAGGGGCTGAGCTAAAAATATTTGTTTATTTGATATGGGGCTGAGCTAAAAATACTTTGTTTACTTGATATGGGGCTAAGCTAAAAACATTTGCTCATTAGAAAACTTGGAATATGGGAAATGTATTTTTAAGACCACATATAGCTGCTGGGTATGAACTTTTTAATAAAATAATAAAGACATATCTATTTCATAGAAAGTCCAAAATATTATTAATATTAATAAGGATTGTATAGTAATTTTTCAATTTATTATTTTATTATCAAAATATTAGTCAGCAAAAATGATTAAAGACTAACTACAAGCGTCTTCGATAGTACAAAATTCACAAATATTTAATAAGCACAGACAGACAGACAACAGACAGACAGACGGATGGGCAGACAGACATAAAAGTTCATAACCCAACACGTATATTAGCAGGTAAAACATTGGTTATAACGTGAACAGGAAATTTGATGTGCGAGATAAAACAATCAATTAATATAACAAAATGCATTGGACACATTATTTGATCAAATAAAGATTATTAAATCCACATCCATGATTCATAAAGATTGACAAGAAACTGATTACTTGAATTTCCAAAAGAAAATCCAATAAAAAAAAATTTCAAAAGAATAATTCACTTCAATTAGACGTTTGATATTGTTCAAAATGCATATTTCATTTATCATATGCACACATCACCAAACATGCATGCATGAATGTTTAATATGCGCATAAAATTCTGTAAAAAAAATATGTCATGATTCACATTTCAGTAGTTCACAAATTGGTAATTTTCATTACAAAAACAGCTGAGAGTATAAAAATGGGGGGTTGAAAAGACAAAATCATACCTGTTTATAAAATAATTCTTAATAAGGTATCTAACAATTCATTTTTTTAATCTAAGAAATAGATAAAAAATATTGAAAACAACTACATGCAATTCAACATCTCTCACAATGCTGACAAGTTGTTAAATAGGGGAGACAACTATCGGTTAAAAATACATAAAACGAGAGGTGCATAGTGACAAAATGGTGTCAAGACATTCTATGTTTATTTGGTTGACTAATGTCGGGTAAACAGAAACTGAAACTTGCTTCGATATTGTTATGCGTAGGCTCAGCAGACGGCAGAACACCGAAATCCGAATCATGTCT
Source organism: Lutraria rhynchaena (assembly GCA_008271625.1). Lineage (NCBI taxonomy): Eukaryota > Metazoa > Mollusca > Bivalvia > Venerida > Mactridae > Lutraria > Lutraria rhynchaena. Next base: position 113,927 of record VIBL01000348.1, read on the forward strand.
CAGATTCTGATCAATTTCTGGCTCATCCGGAATGTCCTTTGCATAGGGTTCAGGAAACACAAGATTTCTGTTCACTTCAGGGTAGGTACCTCCAAGGTCATGTTGGTTGTTTGTCACATTGGATAAAGCTGAATTGTTTGGAAGTTCATGCGATGAATCTATTATTCCACTGACAATGATGTCTGGGACGGCACTTGAGGGTAAGGCGGGAGCCCTGGGTGATTCAGGTATATTTTCATCTGAATATTCACTGTTAAATGTCTCGGCTTTACTGTTATTATCAAATTCATTGTCTTCATTTGGCTCACTTGACTGAAGTTGTTTGGGAGGAATTTCTTCTTCAAAGCTCTTCTTATAGGAGACGAGTTTCACATTATTTTCATTCCTGACATTCTCAATAACACTATCAACAATTTGTTCAGCAATATGTTCAATGTCACCATCAGAGCTGGCGTCATCGGACTCTTCATACTCATCATTAGCCTCAAAAATATTAGCCTCATCAACACACCTTTCAGTATAATCTTTATCATTAGGTACAGTTTGTAATGCTTCAGTCGTACTAATGTTTACTTGGTCCACAATCACTTCATCTTCAGGAATATCTTGCAAGTCACTAAGTCTATTAGGTCGTCTGTTACTTTCAGGGTCACAATCATCATGAGTATTTTCAACATAATTCTTTAAGCCATCTTTAGTATCATCAATAGTGTTATCATGAGTATTATCACAGGCATTAGAGTCATTTAAGTCACTTGGAATACTACCATCATCATCATTATCAAAATTCAATTTCTGTTGAATCACTGATGAATTCATGTCACTTGAGTGTTCTGAACTGCCATTTTCTGATTGTATTTGTTCAAACATAGCTCTAGCGGCAGCTATTTTAGACTTTGATGGTTTTGGTGGAGTTGGCGGTGGTGAACGTTTAGATGAGACGTCTGAAGATGCCTTTAATGTTAATGCAGTTGATTTAGACAAAGAATAAGAAGGAACAGGCTGAGAATACCTTGAAAACTCACTTACTGACAGCTTGTGAAAATAAAGAAACAGAATGCATGTATTGGAAAGGTATAACTTTATAGAATTACTGCAATAATTGTATTAATTGTGATAAATATATATATTATGTGCCAAACAAGTGGATGGCTGACAATTACTTATACGAACATTGCAAAGTAAATAAATCATATTGCAATGTAATTACTGGGTAACTCCTATTTTAAATATGTTTAGTTTATATATCTATAGATATTCAATTTAGCAGAAAATTTTCCCAAGTAAATTGTGCCTCAACCCTTTGCCTCATAATACCACATTTCCTCCAATCTGAAGCAGACAACTTTTGAAAACATGGTGGCAAAAGAACCCATTGTTTGAGATGAGTAATAGCTTCTTTTGCCACAATGTTTTCCACTTTGCCAGAGAGAAATAACCTAATTGTCTTAAATAAATTGATGTTTTGTATACTTGCTTTCAATTTGGGAGAGTCCAAAGTATGCTTGTGAGGCAAAGGGTTAATATATCAGTCTGTAGTCTATTACAAACAGATACTGTGCCGCATTGGGAAGTATATTCGTCATTAATTTTACCATATTTAGACAATGAATTTAGCTTTATGTAATGAACAAATCCTTAAAAAAAAAAGCATTTTCAAAATGAGATCATTATATAAAATCAAGGTAAAATTACAAACTGGACATCAAGTAGAACAACAACCTAACATGCCAAAAAAATCTGATTTCATTTTGGAAAAAAATTCAAATTAATAATACAGCTGTTTTATAGCATTCTTTTTAAAACCTGAATTCTGTTCGTTTAGCCTCCATTCACCTCAATGTATAAACAGATCTGTTAAAACAAACTTAAGATAATGCAGTGGTAATTAATGATATTGAAGACAAAGAAGATTAAATTAATCAAATCATGGAATTGATTTCTGACAGTAAGACTCATAAAACAAATAACATAAAAGATTACACACAGTTAAACTGGGTCAGGAAATAATCTTCATTACAATCGCAAACTATCGGAACATCGCAATAAAGTTTTAACGCCAAAATTAATCAGTATGAGATACAATATTGTTGCCCTGATTCGACAATATCATTCCAAAACAATACACCAGTGTTCAATACAATATTTTATTCAAATCAGACATACCAAGATAGACTGGTACAACACAATCGATCACTTTGTATGTCATACAAAAAAATATCATTATCTCAATCGGAATATATAATGACAAATGGTAAGTGATCCATTTATGTAAAGGAAAAGCATTTATGCTGAATGAAAGAATAGCAATCGACGAGGAGGATCTTTTACAAATTTGTTCGAGTGGGCTTTGAATGATATGTACATAGATCACTTACAGTCAATATATTGAATATATATGAATAATTGATTTTCTAGACTTTGAATAAAATGACCTTCACTCAATGAAAATAATTAGTCTAAATTGTGCTTATTTTTCTAAATCCTGCCAGATGTACTGTGTCAATTTTGTTTTTTTTTAGACATAACCCTCAATATAATTACATCTGGTTGACATTACCAAAAATGACATGATACATGAATGAACTATATTTTAACAGACACTTCATGTTCATAAATATTCAAAACTTTTAAAGGAAGAAAGACAGAATTATTGTCACCATTCACTCCAAAAATAAACGAATAACAAATAAAAATGTAGACAAAAGTAAGGAGATTGTTCCAATGTCTAGAAAAAAATCTGGTTTTTCATTTTTAGTTTACATTTTAAAAAAGTACCGTATAACCTCACTATCAAGAGAACCATAGTGACCAACAGCATTCAGAGTAAAACTGACTGTCGTTACATCTCATCAAGTTGAAAATTAAAAGAAACAATGAAAAACATGCCCCCAAAATAAAAGGTTGATATATTGAGATTGTCATAATATTGGGGTTGTCGCTAACTAAGCTCCTACCGCACATGGAGTAAATGGTGGCCATTTTTCAGATCTGAGTCAGAAGGTGCTTGCATTTGGAGACCAGTCTAAAAATATAAACCTTGCAGTATATCAGTCTGAATTTGAATTTCCTTCAAATTGACCAATCACAAGACAGGATTCTTAGACTGGTCAACCAACTTAGTCAAGTACACTCAGGCCCACCGCTAGCTAATATCAAGCATTGAAATCTATGAAACCATAGTCCTGAAACAAATTGTTAAAACTATCGATACTCAAAACACTCACCCTGTTTGCATTGTTCTGCGTAGAGGTCATTCGCTGTGGACTTTCGTCGCTTTGAGAAAATCGCTGTTCCCTGGGTAACAATGCTTTGGGAGCATTTGGCGACAATGGTGACGATGGCTTCTTATCACTAGGTGAAAACGGTTTCGAATAACTATGATCATTTAAATCCAGAGACTTCGAAAGTGATGAACGATTAAATTCCGATCTTCTCGTTACTACTGGAACAGCATTGGCATCTTTATCCTTCTTTTCGTAACTTTGTGTGAGAGTTTTTATTTTAGCACTATTATTAGGAAGATCTCGAACTTTTTTCTCATCTTTCTTTTGAGATTCGTTCAAATTATTCTCCCATAACTTTCTACTATCACTGATCGGTTTTTGCGCTGTTTTCACATGTCCGGATAATTTACTAGACAATGCCTGCGGATTAGTTTTTTTCACCCATGAGTCATCATCACTTAAAATTTTACTGGGTGTTGATTTGTCAGAGAATACACTATCCGTGTCACCTGATTGGTGGCTATTATTAGTCTCAGAATCTGATTGGCTATTATTTTCTTCACCACTGGAACCTTGAGCCCATGGTGCAATCTCTGATTTAGACTTCTTGCTCTTAAAAAGAAAATCATACCGAAGTGAAGCAACACCAATCCTTCATAAGTATATAAAAATAACAAACCAGAAGTTTCAAAAACCCACTGTAGGAGTTACCCCCATCAATATCAATTTTGAGTATTGCTTTAAGAACTTCAAGAATACTGATAAACTATAAGTTGAGTATTCAGACAGGCAAGTAGAAACAAATATTTTTGAAGCTTCTGTAAGCTGAAAAATATTTATCGTGAGCTCATCTCATTTTATGACACTTTATTAAGACTATGTACCCATAAATTCGTTTCAGAATGATTCCAACAAGGATTCATAAGCTTTGAATAAGGAGGATCTTATACTACATGAAAGTTCGGTACAAAGTATTGTCACAAAAAACCTGTCCATACCTTTGGTGTTGATTCATTTGTCTTGCTGGTAGACTTTGTGATGCTAGGTTCTTGTACCTTAACACCTATACCACTGTCATCATCTTCCATTGGATAAAAGTTCATAGCTCCTGATTTTCTTCTTTTGTCTCTGGAAGAGTGTTGTATTTACAATAAGCTCCAGAATGCATAAAACAATTAACTAATTAAAGAGTGCACAATGTAAGGAAAGGGTATTGTAGGAGCTACTAACAGTTTGAATATGGAAGAAGCTTCTAAGAGTTTGGGTTTGGGAGGGGCTACAAAGAGGTTGGATGTGGGAGGGGCTACTATGAGGTTGGATGTGAGAGGGGCTAAAGAGGTTGGATATGGGAGGTGCCACTAAGAGGTTGGATGTGGGAGGAGCTACTTAGAGGTTTGGGATATGGGAGGTGCTACTAAGAGGTTGGATATGGGAGGTGCTACTAAGAGGCTGGATGTGGGATGGGTTACTAAGAGTTTGGATACGAAAGGTGCTACTAAGTGGATGGATATAGGAGGTGCTACTAAGAATTTGTATATAAGATATGCTACTAAAAGTTAGGATATGGGAGGAGCTATTGAGAGGTTTGGTACTACTGCTGGAAACACACATCAATATTTGTAATAGACTGAAATGTCAACAGAAGAAATTACTTGAATTTAAAAAAAAAGTACATAATTCCCAATTTAGCTGGATTTGCCAACAATAAAACTTTCATTTATAATGACTTACTTTTCAGCCATTATTTGAGAGAAGGTTTTTTGTGGCCTCTTCTCAGGCTCGTCTTCAATTTCGTCACTTAGACGCGCATACGCTGACTTACGACGTTTAGTTTTCCAACTGTTGAAATTCTGAAAATAAATCCAAATTATAAAGAAAATGATGAAGACAACATTGTTTGAAAAATGGTTTGAAAATGGCTGCCCTAACTGAAATTGTATGGTTTGGTTGTTTGCTTTTTTCCATGTCCCTGCACCAACCAAAATTCTAAGAAACATAAAAAGTGGCCATTTTGGCTCACACTACATATTTCTCAATAGCAGTACATTTCTGTGCAGTTACAACACAATATTGTTTACAGAACAGATTCAACACAAAAATAAAAAAAATCTTATTTAAGTCTGGCGCAATATTCAGCACATTTTTTACAATGTTCAACACTAACAAAAAAAAAATGTTTCAATCAAAATGAGACATTTCACAAATAACCTTATCAAGTACATTCTAAATGTCTTTCTTTGAAGTTTAAAGTATTTCTTTACAATATAATTATAGAACGAAATATTTTTATAACAAAAATCTATGTTTGAAAATAGTATCATCAATTCATGACCGATATAACATATGGTTAAAAAGACACAATTCCAGCTGTGTACATATTTGCCAAAAGTGCACAATTCATTACTTATACAATACAGAATATAAGAACCGTTTACTCCTCCCAGTAGAAGAATTCCAAATATGTTTACATCCAATCAACGAGATGTGTCAGTCAAGGCAAAATTAATATCAAGGTTATCGCGATGTCTCATAAAAAACTTGCTTAGCAACTTGGGTTCATAGATAAGGCTAGAAAAATTATAGTAACGTTTATGGCTACTTGAAAAAAAACAGGGTAGGTTGGTTGCAAATTTTTTTTTTCTACACATATCTTTCATACTATATAGGTAATATATGTTCCTTAATATTATTCCTAAATAATCATACACTCAGCTGTTGGAGACTTTAGAATCAGTGCGAAAAAATGGGGTCAGTCGGGTAACTGCAAACATTACAATTTTTTTCCTGGCCTAATATAACGAGTGTTTATCCTGACACTAGTCAGCTGCTCACAAAAAGCGACAACGAACACCATCATTTTCTTTCATCGTAAGTGAAGCGAAATGAGATAAAACGTCATACTTTGTAAACACGTAATAATATTTCAATTAAAATGACGAATTCAGACATCTGACACATGAAGCCTTTAGCATATATTCAAAATTTTATGACATAATCAGCATTTATAAGCAACCTCAAAACATTAGCCCCAACTAATGATTACTTAATTTGTCATTCTACAATAAAATTTTCCATGGTAACAGTTTTAATCTGCGCAAATTTGAAGTTTTTTGAGTCACTATGGGTCCAAGTTTTAAATAAATGTTAAGTTTTTATAGTATGATACTTTTAGCATAATTCGACAGTATTTATGCAATGCATAGTGGTTTAGTTGACTTAACCAATATTCCTTGGTTACCAACCCAAACTAACCCATTCCTCCGCATGCGGCAGACAATTTCTACATGAAACAAATAAAACAATATATGATGTAAGAGATTTACCAAATTTGTGTAAGACTTGCTGATTATATCCAATTGGTGTTTAATAATCACAAAAATGTCGACAAAATCCCGTGCAGCTGCTGAACATCAAACCATTTAAACAACACTATTTGTGGCATGCTTTGGTACGAACTGACTGAATTTAACTATATATTGAGTATGCTGTATGTTCTTTGAACAAAATCACTAAATACCAGTATAACAATAGGATCTTTATGAAAGTACCAGCCATTGATACCGCCCAGTGGGAGGTGTTTAATTCATCCATTGAGATCTATCATCATTCTAGCAACTTTATTCAACTATATAGGTCAATTAAAGGGCACTTTTTTCCAAAAATCTGTCGAAATTCTATCAAATTGACAAGGAATTTTACCACTTGCATCTAATTACATGATTAACGGGAAATCTGTTGTACAGAAGTTCACCATGCAGTCAATGAAGCAACTGGACAATATAAAATGGACGCCCAAAAGAGTCCTGCTAAAATATATCACTGCATGGAGTTTAACATCACACCAAGAGTCAAGGTCATTTGGTGACTTTTTTCAGCTTTAACAGAGGAGGAAATACCCAGACTTCACCTGGGTGGGGACCACTGACCTTCTGTTAGGTAACTGTACAATTTCCTCGCATGATGTGAAATTTGGTCGCCGGTGGGACTCAAACTTACACCAATGATGGGCTAGTGATTTCTAGTCAAAGACAATAACCACTTGATGACTGAGGTCCAACGAAAATAAATCATATTACAAAAACTATGTAACTAATTGACCCCTGTTACACAACACAATGTTATATCACTTACGAATTCCCTTAATTACCATATCAGCATAAAAATCAGTCATACAATGTAAATATATGTTAATGAAGTTTCTTACGAATTCTAAACGGAAGATGTCAATCGTAATAAAACTTCATTGATGAAGTTCTGTGAGGTTCATTGAAGCAAAATAAGAACTAAATCTGAATTAGAACAATATTTAGTTCCAGGCAATAGATACAAGAGACACTCGGGAGATATTTTCTTTACAATAAAAATTCATCTTCACATAACAACAGCCATTTCAGGAGGTTTGAAGTACTAAATATACACTATAAAAAGATGGATTTTCTATCAGCGCAACAAGATTGGATCTTCTAGTCACAGAGGTACAGTCACTTATAATAGCAATGAGTGTGCTCTGTGAATCACTTTATCAAATGCCTAAGGCCTAAAAAAAAGGTTGTTTCCGGTTACCCGACCGACCCAATATTTTACATGCCGACTTGAAAGTTTTTATGGCATCGAAATCTTGGTGCTATATTGTAATTTTCACAACTCATCAATATTACAGTGGACATTTTCCCATACAGTGTTGCCAATATATGTAAAAAAAAAATCAAAAAAATCCCTACCAACCATATTCTTGGGGCATGTAACCAGAAACAAACCTTTTTTGTTTAGGCTTAATAAAAAGATGTAATTATCTTTCTTAAATATCAATTTACATTTACCAAACAGTTTGTATACCTCATTTTTACACATGCTTGAATGCCTTTTACGAAAGCCAAGATGCTCAATACGGATACTGCTTAATTCTAATGCAACATTTTCTATGAAAATGATAAATTTTTACACTGTAGTACAAATGATTCACACCTGGCAAGCAATTAAATAGAGTTAAAAGCATACACAAAATGTTAATATCCAAACAACCTGTGTTGAAATATAATAAATTATGTGAAATTATTCATTATAAGTTTGACAATAGACGAAAAAGGGACACCTGTTGTCAACAGACGCATCTAGACAGAAGGTCCTTTCTCCCAACACTATAAACTTTTCTACTTTTGAATCTATTTTGCACATTCAGACACAATTAAAATAGGCCATAATAATTATAACCCTTAAATATACCAACCAGTCTTATAATTGTGTGATGCAATAAAGCATAAAAACTTAAAACACTGAAGCAACTATTAACGTCATTTTGAAGCCATTTAAAGCCAGAAACAAAATCAAGGTCTTAGATAACACTTACAGATTGCCAATCCGGTTCTTCCGTCGTAGAAGAAGTAGAATCAATCTTTCCTCTCATAATATTTACTTCCTTAGTGGCTTCTATTTGTTTCTTTGCTTGCAGTGCCAGGTGGTCAGCGGCCTTTGATTTAACAAACTGCAAAGGATCCGGCGCAGATGTACTTGTTTTCCTTTGTGCACTAGATGACAACCGGCGGGTCGGATATTCCGAACCACCGGATGATTGCCTAGAATGGTTGCTGTAGTAATTTCCTTCAGCACTGTCGGTTGATGATGTCCGTGCATGAAGCTGTGAACCCTGTGAGAGGTCGGGTGAACTTTGATACAAGCTATCATGTTTGTCGTCTGAAAATGTTGAATCGCCACTGGCTGTCGAAAGTCTCAGATCACGTTGCATCGACAACGAGCTGGTGCTACCGTATCTTCTCATTTCCCTCATGTCGGAACGTACGGGCATATTATTTCCACTACTATCTAATTCATCAAAGCTTGATTCAGACTCGCGTTCATATGAGCCTAGAGAATCATAAGAACTATCGCGTACATGTCTGTGATTGGCTGAATTTGATACATTGTTACCGTCTTTAGTTAATGGACTTCCATTTTTGAAACAATCGTCAGATATTATATCCTTATTTCCATGTGAATGAACGATAGCCCCAAAGGCACTTGCGTCTAAAGCAGGTCCGTTGTACTTGTTTGCAACAGCTTTACCAAGCCAGAACACAGTCACTGCAACCTGGAAACACAAAAATATGATACATTTAAAATAAAAAAAAAACAGTATGCATATCATATATTTTAATCATATCAACTTTCAATCCTCTTTCATTAATATTAATCTATTTATATTTTTATTGCTGAGACAACAGAATGCATCTCTTAGCACAAACATTTGAGATGAAAAAATCTTTGAAGAAAAACCAATCAAAAAATTCCTCAGCACAATTGACCAATCAGATACTGCATACTTTTATCAACAAGAAACCAATCAGAATGTTCCTTTGGACAAGAACCAATCAGAAAGCTCCTCAGAATAACTGACAAATCAGAATCAGGATAATTTCACCAATAGGTAACCAATAGAAAAATATCATCTGTACATGAACCAATCAGAATGCTTCTCTAGGCAAGTGACCAATCAGGATCAAGATGTTTTCACCATTAACCAATAACCAGTAACCAATAAGAAAATTTATCCGTACATGAAAAAATCAGGATGCATCTAATATTGTTTTTACATTTATTTGACATACTTACAATAAAAGTGTCTTAGAATCCCAAATATTTTGGTATAAAAACAGAGATTATGTATAAAAGTGTCTCAACACTTCTGTTATCTTTTACATTACAGTGGCCATATTTACTTGTGAATACATTCAATACCAAGCACTGAATAGGTAGGTAGGGATTTGTATAACTTACAATAGACATTATATGCCCACAAATCTAAATTTCGTCTTCCATTCTACAGGAACAAAACTTATAAATATAGAATGCAATCAAAATGATAAAAAATTAAGCTCACTTTAAATCATTATCTTTTTTAAATATCTTTAAACTTAATGTAACAAAAAAACCCTATTTTTTTCAAGAACAAAATTAAACCTGTCTTAATTAAATTTGAACATTTCATGAATAGCATGTGATTGGCTGTGAGCTGGATTTTATGCGTAAATCAAAATAAGTATAATTTGTCATTGATTAATGAGAAAAGGCTAGAAAAAAATGTCCTGTTTAAGGTTTCTTGATCCCCCAAAATAAAAGGTTAGGTAGGTTAAAAAACTTCTTTATTATTTATTTTTCCTAACACTTTTTGAGAAAAATACAATGTGATTCATTACCAAACATCTTCATACTTTGCAGCAGGAAACTTTAGTGTCAACTCCAAAAATAGGGTTGGTCGGGTAACTGTTAAAAACAACTATTTTTTCTTGGCCTGACACACACTCATGTTGTCAAATGTGAACAGTAAGTAAAGTGTGATACATCATGAAACCAAACAGATTGACACAATGTTATGATTAGGCAAAATAATTTATGAATAAGTACTGTATTTGGGGTAAGGCCTAAACTAAAAAATGTTTGTTTCCGGTTAAATGCCCCAAAAAACATATGGTCAGTTAAAGTAGGGATTTTTTTCTTTTATGTTTTTCTTAACATATATCAGCAACACTGTTGTGAAAATTACAATATAGCACTAAAATTGGATGCCGTAAAAACTTTAGAGTTGGCAGGGAAAGGATGGGTCAGTCGGGTAACCAGAAACAAACATATTTTTTTACGCCTAAAGCTATCATAAAACAGACAATGTATGATATATGGCCATACTTCCTTAGGTGACTTTCCAGCTATAAGAGTACAGGAACACCCCAGTCATACACCTGGGTAGAACCACTGACCTTCCGTAAGCTAGCTGGACAGCTTCCTCATGGGTGGGATTCAAACTAATAGCAGTGAGGGGCCAGGGGATACAAGTCAGAGACCATAACCACTCGACCACTAAGGCCCCTTCCCATACAACCTTATATGGCGTATCCAGAACATAGTCATTCTTAACAGATGAACATGTATGACTGAACCTGTGGATAATGGCCACATTTGGCCTCCATTCACAGGTGGCCTTTATATAAAGGTTTATCTGTAACAGGGAAATTACGCAAAGAAGGGACATTTATTCAGATTGGACTGTATATGTTGATATATGTACATTTTACATTTTTTTAATAGCATAACCACAAATACAGTACAGTAAAACTTCACATTGCAACTACCTAAATATTACATCCATCTTGTTATAGTGACCACGTATTTTCGGACCAGCTTTCAATAACTCTCCTATAATTCAACCTGACAATGAGACCATCTCATTATTATGATCTATTTTATCGAGTCCAAAAGGTGGCCTCATTACTGAGGTTTCACAGTAATTTTAATACAATGGCGTCATCATTAAATTAATTTATCTCCTTTCAGTAAATGATCAATAAAATTCATAAGGAGTGGCAGCACAACCAGATTAAACCTAAATAAAATTAGCGTGTACATTAAACAAAAGGATCGTAACCAACAGGAAATTATTAACAACCAATAATTATGATACGCTGTTTTACTCTGAAGAATACAAGACAAAAGTCAGAAAATTTCATGAGAGCACAAAGGTTTGAATTTCAATTAAGAACATGACAGCAGCGTAAGTAAACAAAACAATATGGAGCACTTGGTATGACATTACGACCATATTTGGACATAGGGGTATATCATATGACTAAGTCATACCGATCTAATCTATAATCTTAGTATAACTATTTTGTCACATTTTTACAAGGTGTATATTCAAGTTTTGTCACAAATTGTCTCAGATACAGATCACAGGATAGCGTATAGACTGGTTCAGCACGCGATCCTCGGACATGACTGACTGGTTCACAATTAGCAGATTTACCTTTGATGTCATCTCTCACCTCGTGTAACTAGGTCAAAATGTATTTACATAAAACCATAACACCATTAATAAACCCATTTTATAAAGAAGCAAAAATGTTCAAGTAAACATGCCATAGCTTTATATGTAAATATTTTGAGAATGTTTACAACAAAGGAACAATTATTTACCAAAGACTGAGAGAAGTTACTTATTTATTGACCTTTAACCTCTATGCAGCAGGTTAATCCATTTCACAGAATTGAAATCAAACAGCTTTTAAGGTGAGAAATCATGAAAAAAAGACAAATCAAATTACCTAAGAATAAGTAAGGAACAGTCAGCTGAACCATAAATTGCATATTTCAGGAAAAATTACAATCCACAAATAGATCAAATACAAGACAGGGTCCACACACAGTTGCAAATCACTAAACTTATCCGATGTGGTTCATTGACAAATAGTAGCAGTTTCAGTAGAGATAAACACTAGACGTTAAATTATGATGATAACAGCTGAAATGTCATTTTCTCGGAAAAGAAGGTAACAAAACTTGCTCAGAAAAATGATATGAACTCTCACATGGGATAAACACATGTGTTGATGAATCAAACATCCATCAACTCTTGTCAATTTTTTTTCAATATATCCACCACTAGAAATCAATTCAAAAGAATAAATAACTAAACATTAACACCACTCACATACATGAATGTATATTTAACACCATCGTGATAAAAACAGAAATGATGAAATCGAAAATACACCTCGAGGAAATTTGTCACACTCCTGGCCGTCACATTTCGCAGGTAATAATTGTCCAAATTTCAACAACCAATCAATAATATCATTACTTACTTAGAGGTTAAGTTTTCAACCTGCACTTAGTAACGTAGACAAATTTCACGCATCTTTTTTTGTGGTAAATATTTTACCCACGGATTACGACATGAAATCAATTATCTAAATATAAATATAGTTTATCTATCCAGTAAGAATGTTCCACCCAAGCAATTATTCGACAAAACAAACACTAAACATTCCACATACAGTACGGTTTTTACGACTTCCGTAATGACAAAATTGTTCAAGAAACAAGTGATAACACGAGATAAAGCTAGACTTTCGTCACTGTCTGCCACTTAAACAAAAGCCTACAATAAACAATAAGACGGAAATTTGTCACTGAATACAGTAAAACCTGTCAACAATGGCCACCAAAGAAAAATATTGTCCTTTGTGCACAGTTTGCCTGTATTTAGCAAAGAAAAACAGAATATTATCCCTTTTTGTACAGTTAGTCTGTATCTACTAAGAAAACTGAACTTTGTCCTGTTTTTTGTACTATGGTACTTTGCCTCATAAACATATTTTGGACTCTTCCATATTCAAAGCTAATATACAAAACATCAATTTATTTAAGAAAATTGGGTTATTTCTCTCTGACAGAGTGGAAAACATTATGACCTTTATTCACAGGTGGCTGGTAACTTTGACCCAAAAGAAAATAAAATAAGGAAAATAATGTTTTGGGGACAAACATTATAACTTATACCAGAGAATTAATTAATATTTTGAATTTTTTATTTGGGGTTTGACGATGCAACAACAGCCAGCGTCATTTAGTGACCTTTAACTTTAGGTAGAACCATCAACTAGCTAGACAGCATGCGAATTTTGTCTGGTCCTGTGTGGGATTCGAACTCACAGAAGTGAGGAGCTAGTGATTCTTAGTCAGAGACCGTAACCACTCAACCACAGACACCCCTACTTGAGAAATATGCTGAGACAAATTAATGTAATACTTAAATAAATAAAGATCTAAAAAAAGGTAAGAATTAGACAAAAACTCAGAAATGTAATGCAAGCACAGTCAAACCTGTGTTTGCAACCACCTCCGAATAAAGGCCACCCTGTGAATAAAAGCCATTCTTTGAAAAACTGTCATTCATTATTTAGAACAAACTGACCTCTGAATAAAGGCCACCTGTCATAAAGCAACATTTTGTCTTTCCCAAGGGGTGGCCTTTGTTAGCAGGTTTGACGGTATTGCTATACATATTAACAATAGTGAAGGGAGTCACAACAATCTACAATTGCCTATCATTACTAGAAGTATAGGTCATAAATATCTAAACTTCAAAAATCTTATTAAATGAATTAAACCCCTTGCTGTGTATAAATGCTACATACAGATGTAATCATTATATACCGAACCAATCGATTGTGTTTAATGTCTGAACCATGGCCTGGTATTTGTAGGAATCACGATTTTCTATTTTTACACCGGAAGATTTTAAAAACTGGGTATCATGAAATTCAAATTGCGGAGAAAATAAATTGCAAAACATTTAATGATATAAATTGTGTTCTGCTAAATGAAAAATCATGCGAACAGAACATTGTATTTGATGCAGACAATTTTACAGACCAGAGATTTAACATTTTTAGCTTAATTGTATAAACACAACAGTGATAAATTCACAATTATTCTTAATTTACATTCACACAATAAAGGCACAGTATTCCGCATGATGTTATACAGTATAAACCAACACTGCACCTCAAAGTGCATTAATTATAATCTGTGAAAATCATAACTGAATTAAGGATCAAGACCTGTGTCTCAAAGTGAATTATAATTAGTGTTAAAATTATACCACATAAAGAAATCAGTTTTCAAGCATTACCATTTTTTTTTTTTTCACTGAATTTAATGCTGTCTTTCAACAATTGTTCAGTTACAAACAGTGGTCAGTTCACCTAACCAGTTTTCCTGGACTGTATACTTACCAGTACTAACTAACTCTTCTACATGGAGCCAGCAACTTCTCCATATATGAAGGAAAATCAACATTTTTGACAAATTTTCATAGAAGGATTATAACTTGCCACGACCAGGATTTGAACCTGGATCGCCGGGTTACAAGTCCAGCACACTAATCACTGAACCACAGTCAAAGCTGACAACAATTGGTTGATTTTTCTTTTCATGGAGTTTGGTTGCATTTTTTGACCATATTTGGAAATGCATGACAGATAGTTCATATGAATATCTTCATTCAGGCCAAATCCAAGTCCATTTATTATTGTTTAAGCCCAATCCCCACAAGACTTTCATCAAAGTGAATTTAAAATACAATGTAACATTTTTTTTCAGTCTAAGATTTTACTTATTTGCCACTTTCATGGGAATGTGGAGGGTCATGGCCATCTTAAATATGAAATGTTATAAATGAATTATATGTACTATTAACCTCCGTGAATACGGTTCAATGCACGTACTTGATTTTTCATCCTCAGTAGAATATATTGAATAAAATGCGTAAGAAATGATCAGATTAATATTAACTGTGAACTTTCTACATAAAAGATGTCAAATTTACATCATTATCCAATAAAACTACAATCACGGAGTCATACGGCAATCAATTTGTCATAAAAATTCACTGAAAAAGTCACGCGACAATCAACTCATCGTAAAATTTATTGAAAATACATCCGAGTGAAAAGTAATGCGTCGCTAACGTCAACCTATTTATATTTTTACGTACCTATCTATTTATCTATAGATCAAAGCGTACACCTCAACATCGACTTACGAAGTTATAAAGATTGTAAATAAATACTTAATGAAAAAATTTCAAAGGTAGATGATAGATACTGAATTAATTACCTAGGGTATTAAAAATCATTCCACGCGCTAACTATCATAAGTCAACACTAACTTACACTTTTATTTCCTCCATTTCTGAAGAGCTTCAAATGACATCACAATTTTTATATCCGTATTGAGTACACACTCATACACACACACAGACTGATTATCGGAATTAAAAGTAAAAGGTAAGAGTACAAAGGTGTGTTTCACAAAGAATCTGTTAAAATCGTATGGCTTAATTCCAGGCCAAAATTAAAGTACGTTTGTACATTTGTACAATATCACCAATGCTTAAATTTCAAATGATAATCATTGAACACCGAAATCTTGTGTACAAAAATCATTCCAATACTAGTTAACACTTATATCCAAATAAGGGAATAATTTTCAAATCAAAACATTTAAAATATCTATACAGATACTATGTATGTTAAGCAAGACCTTCCGACAAGGACCAATCAAAAAGCTCTCACTAAAAGAAAGAACTTGGTTACTTTATTCAAACTTAGTAAAATATTCCCGGAGGGTTTAAGTGAAAATTAAACCCAAATTCTACTATATCTGGTACCCGGCTCAATGCCGCAAACATTTATTGATATCATAAGGTCAAATCAGCTGGTAGGGAAAAATGATAAACTTTTAACCGCATACCTATAGATAAATAACATTCCATACAGGATAGACAAATTAACGATCGTAATAAACTCCACGTATATCCCTATTTATATAAATCGTGGTCGCCTAAATGTTAGTTTTAAGAAAATCCCTCCATTAGGGGACTAAATAAAATTTATCAAAATATCTGACACCTACGTTTAATATAAACAGACTCCACTAAATTTTAAGAAAAAATACCATGAGAGGGACGGTAATGAAGTAAACAAAAGAGGGACTGTAATAAAGTAAACAAATCCATTACTTAACTCTTGCCAATCATGGACCAATGAGTGGGTAGTCTGACAATGAACAAAAACATTGCTAAAGATTAGGCAGTTTTTAACCAAACTGGAAGGGGTTGATCAAAAAGTTATTTGATCCATACCCAAACATTCAGTAAACAAACAGTGTGCAAGGTTTTGAAGGAAATTAAAGAGTAGGGCTCCAATGGCCCCTTTTTGTAAAGTTAAAAAAATGAAATATTACTCTGGTGAAAGCAAATCAGTGATTTTCCCTCAATATTATTCCTATCTATAACTGTGTGACACATGTTTATCAAACAACAAATATGACAATAACAATAGAAAATAATCGTAAATCAAGAGAATAACACATGTACATTTATAGTAAATATACAGAAAACAACAAAACAAGTGTTGCCACGAAGTGATTTAGTATTACTTTGAAGTCATTGACTATATTTGGGAAGTACATGAAAAAACACACTTGTATATACATGACATATGTATAGAAACATAACAAAATTGCACTTAAGGCCACACAAACTTAATACATGCAATTATGCATACAGAGACATGGCTCTAAAATTACAAAGTCACTGACTCACCATAACAGGCACAAAAAATATACACAAATCAAATATAGAACTCAGCCAAACAAACAATGCATGAAGTCCAGAGATAAAGTTCATATGAAAACAGCAATTTTTTCCCATCTTTGTTTGGGACCGGTAAACGGACCCTTCCCAATCGAAAATAAAGACACTTTTTCCTAATTCCTGGCCTAAAAATTCCCAATTTTGGCATCACACCACACATTTTTTCCCCAATTGAACTGGACTCAGACACTTTCCCAAAATTGCAAAAAAATCATCAGAGAATGTGATCACCAAAGCATAGATCAGCATACAAGCTGCTGAAAAAAGGTCCACATGATATTTTACAAGCAGAGAAGACTCCGATAATTTCGGGCTGGCTATACCCACACATGGAGTATGACTGATATGACTCTAAACTCACAATGTCACCATAGCAATGTAAATTGATTTGTGTATCAAAAACTTACAAACTTTGATAAAATCGTAAGAACAAGCCTTCTACATGAATTCAGTCATGTTAAATCCATACCTGTATTCAAACAGGTCATAATTTCTTTTCATAGAATTGAGTCAATCATTATAAAATTTAATGGTAGTTGGAAACAATAAGGCTACACGCCAGAGATCTACATTATCAATTTTAAACTGGTTTAAATTAGCACCGTAAGTTACTCATTAAGTAATAAAATCCTACGACTTACTTTGTATAGACTAAAGTTTGGACGTGAACCAAGAAAAAAAACAATAAGTCACACATTTAATCGATTTCCAATCCATGATTTTTCAACTCCACAAAGCAATTAGATCAAATGGACAAGCTGCCGCCCACTTATGATAGTCTTTAAATTACAGCTGACATAAATAAATGAATAAGGGCCTAAAAAAATCTGTCTGGTTTCACTTATATTTAGAGTACTTTTTCCCCATTGACCGTGGATCTTTTTTCAGTCTCAGATAATTGCATATGAACTGTATCCCTGGACTAAGAAATTCCGCTCAACTTATTTTTAGGGGGACGTTAGTGGGAAACAAGTATTAACTTTTTTGGCCTTATGGATAAGGGAAAGGTGATTAATTTTTTTGTGTAAATACGCAAATAATGCAAAACTTTGACAGAAAGGTGATGTTTGATATCGCTGGATTTGCTATGAAGACATGCGCATTAGAATAATGCACATAGAATTAAGGTATAAAAGATTCTGTTACTGATAACCAGACCTACCCTAATTTTTTCCAGTGACCCACGACTTTTCATAAAACATAAGGAAGGGTACATCAACTTTTTTACCTTTCTTCATAAAAATAATCTCAACAGCGGCTTTCAAGAATAATAAAAAAAAATCTGAAACAAAAATTCCGTACTTAACTATATGGCCCCCCCTTTTTTAATCAGCATGTAACCAAAAACAAACAATTTTTTTACGCCTAACAGCGAACACTTTAGCAACACGCGCTATATCTGTAACCAGGAGAAAATAGTCTCATTTTCAAAGATAATTTTACCTCTTATTGGGGCATGCCAAAAAATGTTCAAAGGCTACTTTGAGTTGAAATGCAAAGAAAGAAACTCAACTTAAGTTCCCTGATATAATAAAGGTCAATAAATAGGACATTAATTGTAGATAGAGGAATGATATGAATGTGAAAGCGAATAGCACTTTTCCTCATTACATAATATACATGTATTTTACTATCAGTACATAACATCCATTAAACATTAAGTTAACAGCCACCTGTGATTAAAGGGCACAATGTCAACAATGACTCCTCTTTAGCATGTTTTAATTAATACAGCAGTCCAATTAAACCGCAGAGTGAAGGTCAGCTGCGCGTAAAGGCCACATTTCATCACTGCCTTTGGTGACCATTATTCGCAAGTTGAATTGCGAAAAAATTCAGCTTGATTGTCATGAGAGCATTCAATATTTTTGTTGTTGTTTTTTTAATGGTGTTCAATGTCACACCAACAGCTTTGGTGACTTTTCTAGCTTTAATGGCGGAAGAAGACCCCCCGGCATACCCCTGGGTGGAGGAGCCACATATCTCTCGTAAGCTGGACAGCTTCCTCACGTGTGAAATTTTGTTCCAGATCACCTCTTGTTAATTTCAATAATTAAGCAATAACCTTTTTAAGTTGTCATACATATCAATGAATTATTACGCGTATAAAAGTTCTAAAGTCATTAAGGACATATAAGCTACATTGTTGACAGACTGGTTCAAACAATAAAGACTCCAGGGGGAGATATAGCACAAAACAAATAGTGCCAGTCTGCTGTATATCTCCCAAGATATGTCCATACACAGAGAGAATTTGACAACAATATTAATACCGTAATACTTCACATGTCAATCAAGATGAAATTAATTAGTTCTGAAATTGACGAGAAAATCAAAACATTCAGTAGAACTGTGGGAATTTCGGTAAAAAAAGTCACTTTATCTTATTTAAGTATCATTCAACTTGGCTTTGGTGATTTAGCAAGTTCGGAGAGTACTAGATTGATGAGCTAGGTTTTAGGTTCAATACCAAGACAAGACAAGTTTCTCTGTGACAGTATGACGCAAATAAATTTCATCCAAATGATTTGTCTTCCATCTTGCATTCACAAAACATGCGGGTGGAGTAGTTACTTGCAGAATGTGGGGGAACAGGTAAGTACAGTTAAGTAACTACAAATTCCTTATGACTGATAAACATTTGTAGATGAACTTGTATGATGGGTGTCTGGCAAATAATTTCTTTGTACAGGATATACCAAAACATTCTATTACCGGCACAATGACCATAATACGGTGTTCCACTTAATATCATATGCTATAAGACAAGTATAACTGTTCATATCAGGTATGTATCAGCGAGAGAGCCCAAGAGAACAAAAGCATTTCATTTTACAAAATGATTTACTTTTAATATAATGAAACAACATTATACATCTTCCAACACTTCAACATATCCATGATGAGTACAATAATAAATTAATGAATAAATAATTACTTACTTAAAACGCAAATTTCATCCAACCTGTAGTCAAAACAAACTTACAAAAGCGAACCAAAACATAATGAAATAAACATGAACATACGCCTTATAATTACGATCATACAACATGATAATAATCTACAGGAAATTAATTAATTTAATTATTTCTCGAGTGAATGAAATACAATAAGACAGGCAGAAAGTACAGGTAACGGTCATTCAGTTTGTGGTTATCATGTAAGATCAGAAAAAAATGCTTAAAACAGGCAGTTTTGCTTCTATCAGATTAATAAACAAATCCAGGAAGTTCCTACCAGTAATAAATACCTAATTAACATGATTTTATTACTGTGACAATAACATTTTAAACATGCATACATACAACAAAATCTGAGTTACCGGGCACCTGTGAACATTCTCATGGCCATTGTTTAGCTTATATATTTCTTATTTATATAACGAACCACAGGGGGCTAGCACATTGAAGGGAAGTTGTATAATGGTGTATTAGGCATAAAATGGCCACATGGACCAAAAAACCTATATTACATGTATACATATACAAGGGTTACAACTTCCGAAATGACAGCTTCTTTATCAAGTTTGTTTAACACTAAGTAACTTTTCCAGAAATCGCTCAAATTTCTAATAACTGGTGTCTACAGATAGCTAATACATTATACTAGTTGTAACCCTTTGTATATGTATATTGGTCCATGTGGCCATTTTAGGCCTAATACGCCATTATACTCCATCCCTTCAATGTGCTAGCCCCCTGTGTAACGGACTATATGAACATCAGCATAAAGGCCAACTGTGCGTAAATACCAACTGAGCATATATGCTACTTGGGCAAAAAGATCAACTGAGCATACAGACCAACTGTACATACACACCAACAGAGCATAAAAGTCAACTGAGCATAAAGTCCATCTTCATCCTCTCCATATGGTGGCCTATGTTCACAGGTTTCATGGTACTAAAGTTGAAAAATCAACCATTTAATCCAATAAGCATTTATTAAGTCAAAGTTGATCACAAAGGTCTTCATGTTGCCTTGAATTTAGAACAGTGCTCCAAATAAGTGATACCCTTTATTATCACATTGTTTTCAGGTATCCAAAAACAACAACATACACAGTAATTATCATTCTATTGTTCTGTTATGACATTCAAAGTATGATATCATTATTCACTAAGATGACATCACAAAGCCATAATAATCATACTATTGTACTGTTATGACATCATAATAATGACATCATCATTCTATGACATCATCACCAAGTCATAATGTTCTATTACTATAACAATACTATGCACAATTGTACTTCAGTGGTATCCAATGGCACTAGGGACAAAACAATCATATGATGTCCTTAAATGTACACCGTACATCAATCTTTTAGAAAATATCACATTGCCTGACAAGCTAAGAATTTATGCATGAGCTAGTTTGTAAACTGTGCAATTTATTGCACGAATGTTTACTCATTAAGAACTTGCAACAATGCACATCTTTTCTAAGGGAAAATGAACAATGCATGAGAAATCTATGTGTTAAATAACAAGTTCGTTTACCCATTTGCCCTCATAAATTACTCTGATGGTGCATCATAAATCATATATGCCTCCTTGAAGTACAAATTAACCGAGCTAATTAATAAAAACACCAGCACATCAGGCAAACTTTCTACTTTATACCATATGACATGATAAAAGAACTCCATATACACAATAAAATAAACAAAACAAATTTGACACGCAGAACGCGTTCTGTGAAATATAACTTTGCTTAAAGTAGAAAAAATACCACAATTTTTCGAAGAAATGAATCAAACACAGCCATAACAATGTCGTCTTGATTGTGGTCTACACAATGCTAACGAGAAAATATTAATTAATTAATCAATCACTATAAATCATTGATTTTTTTACTAACAAGATGAAAAAGCACAAAGCACTCCTGGAATGCACATAAACCTCTATTGAACATGTTTGGAAAATGTCAAATAACAATCTTCAGACAGATTCACCGTTGTGACAGTAGACAGTCCAAAATAGACTGTGGATAGATTACTCCGGTCTGCCTCATTCAGAAGTACCAAATATTACTCAATAAATGCCCCTAATATAATTATCCACTCCACTCTACCTAGACCATTGTCGAGAAAAATGAAAAATCATGACACTAGCCATCCGTAAATAATTGTTCTTTTGCAGTAATGCAACCAACTCATAGCAAAATTCTGATCCAAACATTCTTATAGGGATTTCGATCAAAAATTTTTTTCCTTCAATATTCCAACTTTTTGTTGTCAATACAAGCCAATAATGTAAGCAAAAAAAACAGACAAAATTCAGACAAAAAAATTGTCCACCTACCTACCACTGTTAATGTTTAGGTCGCTTAACTGTAAACCAATTTTTTTTCAGGATGGCCCCACCAAAATATGTTCTGATGTTGTCCCTTATATTACATCTAAGAGATCCAAATTTATTCAAACAAATTAAATAAAAAATCCTTAAAATGTACATCCTGAGGGGGGGGGAACATTCACTATCAAGTCACAAATTTCAACTGTATTAGTAAAAATCCTTTTTAAAAACCTTTAACAATTATAAATTCCATTTCAATAACGCCTAGCAAAACTGGAAAACGAAGGAATTGAGATAAAAGCAACCGAAAGTTTATTTTCTTGGTGTCGAATCAATGGAAGGCTGGTTTTGTATCAAGTTTTTGAATTACAACAAAAAATAAACAAATACCACTTTATCATCTTAAAACAAGAGAGATACAGAGGCAAAGAATGCTACCAATTTAATAAGCAAACATTTATTTCTTAGAACAATTAGGCAAATAATGCAGCTTTTAATTCATGCAGTTTTTAAACATTTAATTGCGCGTTTCGGTACACAAATCTTCAATTAAATGCGCATATTTTGGACAAAAAGCACTTGCAATGATGCAGTTTCTCAGCGAAATTTCAATACAAATCTTACGTTATTATTTTCGCACAGAACATTCCAAATATGTTCAATACACTAGTATAAAACATCCGAACAATGTTGAGTGGACAGGTATTTCCGACAACAGGAATATTATAACACAGTTCACAGCAACATACCAGGTCGAAGGACAAACAAGATAGACTGGTACACAGTTTATTATGGACACAATGATTTACACGAAGGAATGTCTCGGCTTCCCCCTACAGGCAGTAACAATAATACTACATGAATGAAGGACAGGGATACTTGTGAAATGTTCACTTACATATACCATTGGACAGACTGTATTTATCACAATTAATGATGACACTGCTTGGTACAAATGATGAAAATAATACAGTCATACCCAACTGTAATGTCATATTTGAACATTGAAAAACCAAAAATACTTTACAGCAAATGTCTGTTTTGAGTTTAACAGGTGATACAACAAAACCAGTCCGTAAAAGCCAACTTCACCATTATAGAGACAGTCAAAACCAATCAATATTAATTGAGATGAAGAATACAGTAGCACAAGGTTACAGTGAATTCCTGGGGACCATAATAATAACTTATAAATATATACAATGTATATATATGTATATATCCATAAAAATGAAATAAAGCAGTGTGTATTTGGAGAAAATAAATAGATCACTGTATCTTCCTTATATCATAATCTACTGTAATTGTGCTTTTTTTACTTTACTTTATTTAAATTGTCATATATTACAATACTACAATTTATAACAAGGTGGTTCACAGTTTGAGGTCTGTCTAAGCTAACAATGTCTCACTTGGAAAGAGCAACAATTCTTTCCAGCATAAGGAGCTCCATGATTGAGTGGTTATGGTTTTTCACAAGTAATTGCAAACCCCTCACCTCTATGAGTTTGAATCCCACTGGTAGGTTAATTGAAATAGAAGTGAGGGGGTCTGAGGGTTCTCAACTGTAGGAGGCAAAGGGGCAACACTTCTTTTGCGAAAAAAGTAGCAGGTGAGAAAGCTCAAATAGACTGTCGATTTTTTCGGCTTCCAGCTCATTTCTACGCCCCCATACAGTACAAAAAGAATTACATATAAGGCAGTCATTATCATAGGTTTTACCGTATCATCACATATCTAGGAGTGATTTAAATACTGTAACATATGATCAGACTGTCAACATATTGCCCTTAGCACAACAATCAATTTTATTTGATATACATGCCATAAATAAATGCAACTCATAACCTTGTAACCTTTGACCTCAAGTGATCTAAACAAGGGCTTGCGAAGGTGTAAAATAAAGGATCATTAAGGGATTTAACAAGGAACAGTTAGATGAGAAATTACAGTAAAACCTCAAATAAAGACCATCTCAATGTCACAACCGCATTGCCATAACGACCACTTAATTTTGGACTGGCTTTCAATAACCCCCATATAATCCAACTTGATAATGAGACCACCTCATTATTACAACAGATTTTTTTGGTCCCAAAGGTGATCTCTTCATTGAGGTTTTACTGTATGTGTGCATGGTAAACAATCACCGTCTTGCCATCTCTGTGAATACTGATTCTCCATGTTCACAGCCTAGAATTATTTATACTTGAGGATCTATCTGATGGCCTCTTTGTCACAATGTTTTCAAAAGTCGTCTGCTTCAGATGCAGGGGGGGGGGCTGCAGTATTATGAGGCAAATGGTTAAACTAGTATGTTTCGATAGAAAATCAAGCACCATACAATCCTAAGTTTTGCCTAACTGACTTATGACCAAGCTCGTACATAAATCAAACAACAACGAAATGTGCGGTATCACAATCTATTGTTGATTCCTCATTTAACAAATGATTAAGTGAAATTTCACACGTCTACATACCAAGTCTCATCATTTTTTAGGTAAAACATTATAGTCAAGTCATCCAATCAATCATTCGTGCAACTCAAATTTCAAAGATTACTTCGTAAGGTCACGACCAGATTACATCCATGGTTCAACATTTGGGCCCCATAAAACATCCCTTTATGTGAGACGTGTTTTGATATCCGATGCTTCATTAATATACGACAAATTTTGTTTATATCATATTTCTGATGTGAATGTTTCATTTGTTGTAGTAAATCTTATATAAACATTGCTTGAAAATCAATGTACCTATGTACATCTAAACAATTTATTATTTAGAAATATGAGCAGTTTTAAAAGAAGCTTTAACCTCGGGTTCATAATGCCAAACAGCAACTTGCATTAAGGAAGACATTGCTGAAACATCCACACTGTACCACCAAGAGAGCTGTGACCATGATCCAGTGGTTCGTGCACTGGACTTTTAACCCAGAGATCTATGTTCGAATCCCGGTTGCAGCAGGTCATACCCTTCTTTGAAAATTTGACAAAAATGTCAATTTTCCTACATACATGGAGAAGTTGCCAGTTCCTTGTGGAACGGTAAGTTAGTACTGGTTAGTATACAGTCCAGAAAAACTGATTAGGTGAACTGGTCACCATATATAAATGAAAAATTGTTGAAAAACGGCACTGAACCCCAGTGACAATGTAACATGCAAACAAATGAAGTGCCATCAAGAAAACACATTTTTCAATCTGTAATTTAATCTAATAATGAATTGTTTAAGCAGTGCTTAATAAAAACATCACAAAGCCCGCTTCCTTGAAATACACAAGTTGCTGACAAATGATCAGATATAAACATGCCCCACTTTGGACTTAAAAGGCACTCAGGCTGACAGGAAGTAATGTCCCATCTCATAAGCTAACTGTTCCTGTTCTCTGCAAATTCTACCAAAAAAAAAAATGGTTAAAGTAATGCTGAAAATTAACACCTACACTCAGACTTAGGAAATACAACATTCAAGTGACCACTTCTCTTAGTTTAACCCTTTGCCTCATAAGCATTAATTTGGACTCAAAATTCAAAATAGATATACAAAACAACAATTTATTTAAAAATTGGGTTATTTCTCTCTGACAGGGTGGAAAACATTGTGGCAAAGGAAGCCATTACTCATTACAAGTAATGGCTTTTTTCCCACAACGTTTTCAAAAGTCGTCTGCTTCAGATGCGGTGAAATGCAGTATTATGGGGCAAAGGGTTAACCACTTCTTCTTTGTCTAGTATTTGAAATTTTTCTCCATTTAAATACAAGCAGTAACAATGTTTTTCGCCTTCATTCAGACAACAAAACTGTCCTACATAAAACATTATGACGAACTTATCTGCAGTGTAAGCTAAACAGTCATCAATGGTATAGAGTCACTCTCTTTGAAGTTAATTGTGTTTGTTGATAAAACTGTCTAATTTCAGCTGATACAACAATTTTTTTTGTGTGCATTAAACACCATTAAACATAGCATGCCTGTTAATTTGTTTGGCCAATCCTTGTTTACAAAGCAACAATAAAATGTTTACTGATGTAAACAAGATCTCTCAACTTTTTGTGCTTGTTAAATTTAGCATACATTGTGGGAGTGATTACAATACTTGTAGCTGTCAAAAATTGCAGAAAAATACACCATTTAACATTACTGATGGCAAAAACGAAGTTGCAGTTATCCAATCAGGACAAAGTATTGTGAAAACAATGACCTCTGTCATATACTGGTATGCAACAGTAACTCGAATATTAAATGATACATCACACATTGAAGATATTCAAATATTATTTTAGAGAAAGATAAAATCTTCCAAAGCTCTACTACTTTTCTGACATTAGTAATAATCTTAAGTTATCCTTAGCTCATGTACATTTCAAGTGAAATGAAATTAGAACAATTAAACCTAAGCACATGCTAGGTTCATAAGATAGAAATAACAGACATTAGACAACCAGCCAGCAATCAAAAGTACTTCCATTGACAGACTTAGTGACCAATCAGCAATCAAAGATACTTCCACTGGCAAGCTTGGCAACCAATCAGCAATCAAATACACTTTCATTGACAGACTTGGTGACCAATCAGCAATCAAATAAACTTCCATTGACAGACTTGGTGACCAATCAGCAATCAAATAAACTTCCAGTGACAGACTTGGTGTGACCAATCAGCAATCAAATAAACTTCCATTGACAGACTTGGTGACCAATCAGCAATCAAATAAACTTCCAGTGACAGACTTGGTGTGACCAATCAGCAATCAAATAAACTTCCATTGACAGACTTGGTGACCAATTAGCAATCAAATAAACTTCCATTGACAGACTTGGTGACCAATCAGCAATCAAATAAACTTCCATTGACAGACTTGGTGACCAATCAGCAATCAAATAAACTTCCATTGACAGACTTGGTGACCAATCAGCAATCAAAGACACTTTAATAGAAAGGCTTGGAAAACAATCAGAACCAAAACAGATTGAATATCAGAATAGAAAAAGCTATCAACTACTTATGTCAACTACTTATGTCAATGGTAAAGATTCACTTGATAGAAAAAGAACACTCGGCTTACACCAAAGACTTATCTGTTAAAAGCCTTGAACTTCAATCATCTACTAAAGACATCATTGATAAACCAGGAGAAATTATTGCAGTTGGACTAACAAAAGAAACAAGGGAAGAAACTGGTTAAACAAAATTCTTGAACGCTATAAAAATTAACCACAAATGTCATTGACTGAACTTAGTTACAGCTTATAGAAAGCTTGTATTATACTGATCTTCAAATAATGTACAAAACAAACAAATAAAAACATCAGATAAACGTGCCACATCAATCCATCGAATGGATTTCACCATTTCCAAAACACATAAAATAAAACACCTTACCAGGCTTCAAAGAAATAAAATAAAAATGACCATGGCGGAGATAAATATAACTGTCTGGCAAAACAATTAAGTAGAATAAGTTAAAAGAGCCAAACTGGCTGAACGTCCAAAATAGCGAAGCTCTTCAATGCCATGGTGAATAAAACTAATTTTATTTCGTCACATAAAAACTTACGTTTCTTGCACGTCTGTCTACTTCTTGTTTCAACAAGTACTCACTTCTGAAATGATAAAAAAGAGAAAATATTCAATTCAATGCATACAAAAAAGATTTTCAAGGCGTTTTATAGTTTTATACAGTGAGTAAACAAACGATTGTGCAAACATGACGCTATAACATTATATGTAGATACAGGTTTTTTGAGCGCCAACTTGATTGAGGTATCTTATTACTGAATTACATGCTGTTGATAATAAAATGACATTCACCAGGCAATATAAAATTGTATCATAGTGTCACGTCTTTAATGGATAGAAAACAGTTTGATCCCAAGGTCGACGTTACTAACAAAGAATTAAGGGATAAAGTTAAACAAAATTTCTTGTCTTAAAATATTAATGAATTTTGTACCGTTATCATAAACCACCTGTTTGATTTAGATAAAATTTTCATTTCATTTCCCAAACTTTAATATGACCACCCATGACATATGTTAGAGCCAAATACAGTCAAACCTGTGTTTGCAGCCTCCTCCAAAAAAAGGCTACCCTGTGAATAAAGGCCATTCTTTGGAAAACTGCCATTGATTATTTAGAACAAACTAACCTCCAAATGAAGATCATCTGCCAATAAAGGCCGCATTTTCTTTCCCACTGGTGACCTTTGTTCACAGGTTTGACTGTATCTTATTAAGGCAAATATCTTACCAAGGGCATTTTGATCAAGGCGGGGGAGGGAAGGAATTGAATGTTCAATATGCACAAACAATTTTTCATGACACTCATAGAATGGATCAACAAGTAACAAATTTATCAGGTATTTACATAATCCAAAATGTTTCATCACAAGATTTCACAAATGTTACAAAACAGGTGATAAAACCACAAAATTATGTTTGTTTCCGATAAAACAGTAATAAATATAAGTAAGCAATAAATAACATGTGGCTGGTAAAAATGTTTGTGAATTGAACTGACATTCTGAAATGATTTCATTTTCAATTGAATTAACAGATTCAGTTTTTTCTAATTTCAGCTCAGCAACATTCATACAACAGCCAAGGCAGGGGCAGTAACTCTTGCAATTCATAGAAACTAAAATCTAATCTTCAGAATGTTTATTCCTATCGAAAGATGCGTAAAATTCTTTTATGATAAATCGACTGAGTGTATTTTGGACAATTATAATCAAGTGACAGACTTAAGTTAAAAGGATTTCTTATCAGCAATATTATAGTTTTATGTTGGCTAAATGTACTCCCATTTGAGGCTTTTCAAATTACACATTCTTTCTTCACAAAACATGAAAGGACTGGCTAGATACATATATACAAACTCTTAAATTATTCACAACAGCATGTGAAATGCTATCAATGAATATTGTATAAGATGCATACCAGTCTATGTGATTTATGCCCAATCATAAACCAGTCTATACCTTAATATGATTTGTGCATGACTGCATTTGTATAGGCTGTAATTACAATAAAAGTCTCGTCAAAATATTGTGTGAGATACTGAACATTTGCAAGCTATTTTGGCTAAAACTGTCTTGCTTTTTTCAACGGGGTTTAAGGTCACACCAAAAGCCAGAGTCATTTGGCGACTCTTCCAGCCTAAATGGTGGAGGAAGACCCCATGCGTACATATGGATAGAACCAATGACTTTTTGTAAGATAGCTGCAGGAGAGATAACACACATGCGAAATTTGTCTGGTCCCCAGTGGGATTCAAACTCACAGCAGTGAGGTGCTAGTGATTACTAGTCAGAGGCCTTAACCATTCCACCACAGAGACCCCTTTAAGACTATCAACTAAGTTATAATTGTTGAAAAAGATATTGAAGAAAAGACTGCACTGCGTAAGTCTCTCTTTGGGCATACAGTGTAGGGAGAAAAAGAATGTCTTTATTTCAAATTGTTAACTTCGGACTAATTTAAATGCTTTTCCCCCTTTTGGCAATTTTTTACAATTTGTAAAATGGCAGTATCTTCTGATTTCAGCAGTCCCAGACATCATTTTACAAAAAAACTGAAGTCTTATGTTATTGTCTTAACTCAATACTAAAACTAAATAGATTGATATGTTTTTATGTGACTTATTGCCACTGGGGTTTAACGCTGTTTTTCAACAATTTTTCAGTTATACACGGTGACCAGTTCACCTAACCAGTTTTCCTGGACTGTATACTAACCAGTACTAACTCACCCTTCCACAAGGAGCCAGCAACTTCTCCACATGTGGAGGAAAATCAACATTTTTGTCAAATTTTCATAGAAGGATATGACCTGCCACGACCGGGATTCGAACCCCGATCTCCAGGCTGCAAGTCCAGTGCACTAACCACTGGACCACGGCCGCGGCTAGGATATGACCTGCCGTGACCGGGATTCGAACCCAAATAGATTGATAAAGTTAAAGAGGAAGTAAGCAAAATACAGAGTTTTAGCAAAACATAAAGACTTGATCTTTTATGAATCATTAGAGCCAAATCAGGTAAAACATGTTTTCTGTTTATTATATATGGTAATAAGAGTTAATAATAATGGCTATTGTGAACTATTCACCAGATAGCAAGGTATGACAGACTAGACACATACTGTTAGGCAAATTCTTGTCCGGTCAGACGCACTTCATTATGGTAAAAACTGAATGTCAAGTTACTGATGAAGTCTATCTTTCTCTAATGCTTAATTATTCATCATCTTAATTATTAATTGAGGACCAGTATCATGCAGGGGGGAGGAGGGGGTGTATCGAACACAATATTTGATGCCAGAGTTTGGAGGCATTATCTGGGTGCTTAAAGGGCCACAGATTTAAATAGGGTACTTGGTTTTGGCAAGTTTAATTGGACAATGAGGCCCACAAAAGTAGGATTTTCGGCTTAAAAATCTAAAAAAAATATTACTGGACATACAGGCCAGTAACAAGAGATTTTTCCATACCAATCAATGTTTGACTGGTCAGGCACTTTTTGAATGTCGGAATCATTAGCAGTCTAACAGTTGCAAAGACTTGATAGCTTTTCACAACCACAAGTGATGTTCTTATTTTGAGCTCTATTTCTTGAACTTGGTCAAATGTAAAAGACATTATGGCTACAGGCCTGTATTCCCTACCATGAAAATCAGATATAACCAAAATAGACTGTGTCTGCATTACATCAGTCTAAAATAGAATGATTAATATTTATTTGTTCAATCAATCTGTATTTGATTTCTTTAATGCCAGGAATAATTAATTTGAAAGGGATGTTAAATAAATTATGTAGGAAAATTATAAGAGGTAAATCCTAAAAAGTGTTTGGTTTGCAGTTACGTGACTAACTCGTTCTAAAATGCCCCCTCCCAAAATTTTTCAACAATTTTCATCATAATTTTGTTTGTTCTTTACACCAGCTATTTTTATGTAAACAAAAATGATTTTTAAAAAATTCTAACCTAGATTCCCTAGTGGTATAATTTTTGGGTCGCGTAACAGTAAACCAATATTTTTACATGGATGTTCTAACCAATGACATTAATTTGAACATAAATTCATTGGGGTGGGGGAGGGGGGTATCTGAAAATTCTTAGCTGCTCTTGAGCTAGAAAATTAAATGTATTTTTGGACAATTTAGTAACTGTGACAAAGAGGGGTGAGGATGTGGGAGTCACTAGGGGTTTAAGGGTCAAATCAGAGTTTGCGGAAAAGAGTAAAATGAATCATTCGATTGTATATTTTTAGCAAACTGGTTCGTCATGACACTTTGGAGACATTCACAAGGTTTATATTAAAATGAAAATATTATTCAGCATAGATTGGTGGGTGGGGGGTTGGGCCACCAAAAAATTGTCAAGAATTAGGCATCACAAAGTATCTGCTTTTTATGTATTCTGCAAAATATTCTACACGTAAGTATTAGTATTATAACCAATGTACCACGTCTGGATAGGCAGGTGAATTTAAATCAGATGAAAGATTTATAACTAAAATACACTGAGTGAAGTCAAATAAACACAAAATAAATGTATGATATCGAAAATGAATTATAAATGTAAAATATGCAGAATTTACTATCAAATTCTAATCAAATTCTGAACAAAAATACAAATCAGAAAAAAATATCACACATATTTCATTTCTATATAATAATTGATTTTTACAAAATTTACACATAAAAACAGCGACAATTTTTTTTTACGATGATACCAAAAAAATAAAAAAATCTTTACCATGTAAAACAAAATCAATTCTCTATTATCAAAATCCAACAATCCATGTGGTTTATTTCATTTTGAATAACAATATTGCATTCAGAATGTACGTTAAATTTATGTTCAAAACTTCTCAAGTTCCAACACACATGAAATTGTAACTTTATAAATCAATTTCAAAATACTAGTATTGATTTTTGCTGCAATATCATAAAAATCACGAAGTATTTAACACTGAAAATTAGCGCAGAGTAAACTGATTCAACTGTGAATTAAAAACATAAAATTATCCGAAAACTTAACACATAAATAAATCCAGTTTAAACAATTTAATCCAATTACGATACACCAAGTTTAATCAACACTAAACGTCGACTGGCTCGTCTATTAACCACAGATCTCGACTATGGTGTAATAATACCGACTTACAATTTGCGACACACACCGACACACTCCGACACACACCGATAATAATAGCGGTGACAGTGAACACTCGAAGGCTTAACAGGTACCTTAATCATGTGACAACGAGACGAAGGTATGCATAAATTAAAATATGTTATGGATTAAATAGAGAACATATTAAAAATATACGTGCAGGGTGGATTTGCGATAGAATGATAAAGTTTTGATAAAATCATGAAAATTAAAGACTATTGATCCTTCCTGAAAGTGCTGACTTTATACATAAATTTGAAAAAAATGCTTTATGTTATGAAAAACATAGGTTAAGACATCAGAATTATTCAATAAAAACTCATTATTACAGAGTTGTGTCAAATGCATCACAATAAATCTGATGCGATTTTTTTGGTTTATTCATTAATTTAATAAAAAATACTCATATTTTAGACAAGTTTAAGTGAAATTAAAGTCTTTTGAATTGAAGTCAGTGTGTGACAAAAACCACTGTTTGATGGACAGTCACAGACAGAACTGCCACTTTTCAAGCCTTAACAGTGGAGAAAGACCGCTGGCACGAATCGGGCAGAACCATTGACCTTCTGTAAGCTAGCGGGAGAGCTTCATTGCATTCAAAATTAGTTCACGGGGAGGGGGGGGGATTTGACCCTACAGCAGTGAAGGGCAAGTGATTACTTGTCTGAGACTATAACCACTTGACCACTAAGACCCCAACCGCATAAATATATCAGACCCCGATTGAAAATCCCACTAACCAACAGAATGGAAATAAGGGGTTAAAGGGGGGTAAAATAAGCTGCTGGTAAAATCCTTGTCAATTCTTTTTTGATTTTTTGAAAGCTGATAAACATTTCACAGAGATTGTAAGATGCCTCTGTTCCCCTCAGTGTAAAAATAAGCGCATATACTTATATAAAAAATTACAAAAATATATCTTTAACAATGCAGATGTTTTTAATGGTGAAAAAACTCCCAGGCGACTATAATAAAATTCATTCTCATGGCAAGTTACATCAAAGTAATTATGTAAGACATGAAAATTCATCAAGGCATTCATAAATGTTAAAAAAGAAACTTAATATTTTTAATACACCAAGTACATTAGCAGACGACAGCGATGAAAAGTTTGACAACTTAATACCGTGATACATGACATCATTAGCAGACGACACTTGCACCCACCCTATAGATATAGATTCATAGACACACTTAAATGATACATCTAATTTATCAAGTATACAGTGACCTGACAGGAAAAAAAAATAAAAAACAGTTTTTATATCATACTGTCAAACATGTGAACAACTACCTGCTTATAAAGATCACCTGTAAATAACACTCCTTACAACAAACATACATGCATGAAAGACCAGGCCCTAAGGTTATAGAAGAAGGTCAGATTTGAACTGCGGTAAGGGGTTAGTCAAAGACTAACACCACTTGTTCAAGGAGGCCCCCACCTCAAGTTTTACAAAAAAAAAAATCCAGATCAGAAAAAAAGTAAAATGACGCTTATTTAGGGGAATTCCAACAAAATTAATCATCCAAAATTTTTTAATAAAGATGCTACAAAATAAGGATGAGACAGATTGTTACCATGGCAACCTAAATTTCTGGCCTAATAAAAACAAAATCTGACAGAAATTCTGACTAAGATTCATTCTTGTATAGTGCATCATTTCAGTCGAGATATTTCAGTCGTTAACCAAGTACGTCTAAATGTTTCACCAAATGGATCTGAATTTAAATCGGTGAACATTTTGGTCCCGTAAACTTACAAGCACGTCAAAAAAAGAATATACATAAACACAATGAAAAATGCTAAAGGAAGCCCACAATTCTTGTCACAAACTTTTAAGACAGTTTTATTGAAGTAGTCAACATTATTATTAAATGAATAGATTTATTACATTGACGTTTATAAATGCATTGTGCAACAAAATATTTCGCTTGTAATTCATCCCAAGTGAAATTTTATGGTTTTTCGTGAACAGGTTTGCATACAAACGAAAACTGAATAAAATCTACGATGAACCATATGCATCGGCTCTACGTCATTTTCTCGAATTGACCTCAGTTTCTCGGATCCATCCTGATCCCGAGCCAATTCCCACTGGCTCGCTTGTTTGGTTTCTGAAAGTTGTGAATGCAAGTTATGCTTGATTTATCCAAAAAGAAATTCACCTTGTTCAATCAAGCATGTCTTTCAAGGTATTTAAATATTTCGATTTTATTACGAAAATTCAGCCATATTCCTTTAGCAAAGAATTTGTTCGAGTAGATCTTATCGCTAAAGTTTCAACAACATGCAAACAGATAACAGGTATTCATATCAGAGACTTGAATCTCCAAAGACAAACAACTATAAATTTCCACATTTATTTACGTCTACATTACAAAAGAGCTGTTTATGCACTCAACATTTTAAAGTAATTTACATAACTTTTCAGAAATGTTCATGAAAAGCCATTCATTTTTCTATGAATATTCAATATTAAATTAGATTTTATCTATTTTGCATTTTACATCTTTTTCTCAACAGTATTTTAGTATCATACGAGAGGGCATTTACCCTAACCAGTGTTCCCGAATTCTATACCAGTACAAACCTTGTTCTCCGCAAGTAACTGCCAATTTCTCTTTATGAATCACTCAAATTAGTGTTGGAGAATGAGTGTCCTGTTAAACATAATGTCTTCAGCCAAATTATAACATAGAACATGTGACTTGCCAGAGGTTCAAACTCATTTGGGGTTGCGGCCGTGCTCCAGTGGTTAGTGCACTAGACTTGTAACCTGGAGATCCAGGTTCGAATCCCGGTCGCAGGTGATATGAAAATTTTCCTCCATATGTGGAGAAGTTGCAAGTTCCTTGTGGAAGGTTAAGTTGGTACTGGTTAGTATTCAGTCCAGGAAAACTGGTTAGGTGAACCGGTCGCCATATATAACTGAAAAATTGTTGAAAAACAGCGTTAAACCCCAGTGACAATAAGTCACATAAAAGCAAAAAACTAAATCAAACTCATTTACCTAAGATCCGCATACCTAACACTCTCGAGTCTAAATGAGGAAGCACTTATTATCCAGAGTGTAACTGGCAGCTGTGGAGCCAACTGGGTTGGCTAAGTGTATAGTGAGTTGATAGGTTGATTGAGAGGTTATTGGTACAAGTCCCAGGTAAAGCACATATTTTTCTATGAAAATATGACTTCAGATGCTGCATCCTAGTCCGTTTTTGTTTTCTATCTCTGATCAACACAACAAATACAGAGGAAATGCGGGGTAACAGGTTAAAACGAGTAAGCAACTCAAGAATTAACAATCATTTCTTTCTTTAAAATGTCCATCATACATAACACAAATACTTGTAATAAACCAAGTTTAGCCCAAAGTAAACAAACAAACAAACTGTAGATAATGGAATATTGTCGATTTAAATTTGTCCATATTAAAAATTCCTACATATACATAAATATCGACCAAATATCTAAATAAGTAGCTGACAAACGTAAAAATTCAGTATCAAAATC
Source organism: Lutraria rhynchaena (assembly GCA_008271625.1). Taxonomy (NCBI): domain Eukaryota; kingdom Metazoa; phylum Mollusca; class Bivalvia; order Venerida; family Mactridae; genus Lutraria; species Lutraria rhynchaena. Next base: position 150,143 of record VIBL01000348.1, read on the forward strand.
TGTTAGGTTGGAGTATAAAATTATGGAGAGTTATCAGATTGGTAAAATCATACGGTGGGATGAAAGTGACATGTGTGCTGGGAAATTATCAAGCCTTGGTTCGAATATAACTAAATGGTGGCAACAGCCTAACCCACTGTTGACCATGGCAGGGCTCAACAAATCCACTAGACCTTCTCTGTAATTATGAGTAGAAATTAACTCAGGAAGAGTTAAAACTGTTGTAGAACTAATTAATACTCTGCTGCACAAGCAGCTTGAAAATTCAGACCCTGCATGACATAATATCATGCTACCATATTTTTTCTTGCAGGGTGCTCAGCTAAAGGAAAAAAGGGGTTTTAAGGGGATTCAATGGTAAACTGCAAACAGAGTGCTTATTTTATAACAAAAGGCAAACGTAATCAGGTGCTTCTACGTACCTTGGACTTTCTGCTCTATGGAACCCAAAGAAAAGAATCAAAATATAATACAGCAATAAGACAAAAAGTAACAGAAATATATGTATACAGTAAAGCCTCAATTAGTGACCACCTCAATATTAAGAGTACTTCATTATCATGACCACTTATTTTCAAACCAGTTTGCAATATTTCCTGTATATTAAAACTCAATAATAAAACTGCATCAATATTAAGACTAAATCATTTGGTTTCAGATGCAATCTAAAAATCAAAGTTTTACTGTACTTAAATCTTTGGGGTTTAAAGTTGCACTAACAGCTTGGGTCATTTGGTGAATTCCAGCTTTAACAGTGGAGGAAGACCCTAGGCTTACGCCAAGGTAGAACAACTGACCTTCCATAAGCTAGCTGGATAGCTTTTCTCACAAGTGATATTTTGTCACTGGTGAGATTCGAACTCACAGTAGTAAGGAGATAGTGATTACAAGTCAGAGACCATAACCACTCGACCAATGAGGCCCAAGTATTTTAATCAGAATACAGCCATTTAATATATAATTTAGAAAGACATTATGTAGAAAAAAAAATTAAGTTAGTAACAAAACATTCTTAAATAATCCACATTTTCTTAATGTTTTTTTTAATGTTATTTAATAACACCTCTAAGTACAGATTTGTATATAACACGGTAACACCCGTACCACTTACAGCTATCAATAGCTAAGAACTTTAACGAAATTTTAACAAGCGTATCATTGAACTAAACTGTAAGTTTACCATACATAAAAACAAGCCCCGCTAATGCATTAATGTCTGCATGCCTGAGTAAATTTTTAATGTTTTAAAATAATCGCACCATAATAATGTAATCGTTAAAATTGACTTAAATAGCCGTAAACGTTTCGAACAGCAGGAAAAAGCTAACAGTTTTTTTAAAGGAAATTAAATTGAACAAAGAAAACTCCAGTCCATAAACGATTGTACAATGATATTCATCACCGGTATGATATCATGATTACGTGATTTGTTACAAGCACAACGTTGCCTGCATTCTTTCATCATGACGATGCAAAACTATTCACGTGTCAATTATACGGCGAATAAACGTAGAAATGGAATAATTACTTTAAACAGAAGCGTGATAAGTCATTATAAGTATGGTCCCACTTCAACAACAACATCGCAACATTCCAGAATTTTAATCATCCGAGAGTTAAATGCAATCAAATGAAAATGAACAGCCCGCATATGTCTAGTAATTTGTTAACACAGTTGACTGGGTACAGATGTATACAAAAATTGATTTCGTTTGAACTGAAATAAATGTTTAATAATTCAAGCATATATGCACACTACCAATTACTTCAGAGCAACATAATTGCAACCATAGACTCTAAGGCCAGACAAAAAATTGCACACTATCAATTACTTCAGAGCAACATAATTGCAACCATAGACTCTAAGGCCAGACAAAAAAATAGTCACATTTCCAGTTACCTGAAAGACACTAATTTTTGGCGCCTACTCTAAGTTTTTGATAGCAAAATACAAAGTACAAAAAACATACCTTGTTAGTATGGTAGGTATGTTTAAATGACAAATTGGAAAAGAAAATTTAGCAACCAACCTACCCTATGTTTTGGTCAAGTAACTGTAAGCAAGACTTTGAGACAAACAGAAAAAGTCATAACTGGAGTTGAGAACTTGCAACAATTATGTAACAGGGTTTATATAATGCTACATACCATTGGTCAATTCTACGACAAATCTCAGAAACAACCAATGAGATACATGCATTTAACACCAATTTCCAAAAAAGATCATGTTTATCCAAGGACAAGATCAAACATTTAAGCAATATGAAGGGAATTTTAAAAATATTTTAAAACACAACCAATAATGCTTGGGGCAAAAGCCAAATTGAACTGTCAAAAGAAAATCCGAGCAAATTTTATTTTGTTACAATAATATTCCTTTTCAAATAGCTCTCAATTGACTTATCAACATTGAGTGGCAACTTAAGTTACCAACTTCAGCAAAACATATCTGCAGTTAGCTAAAGAATTTTAATCGTTACACACAAACCAATGGCATGATTCGACAGCTCTTCAATAAAGAAGTTAAAAGTAGTTATATATATAATTCTACCTATGACGTCATAACATGACAAAGCTGATTTTTATCTAAATGCAAAACCACTTTAAACATAAGTAAAGTTAAAATTATCACAGCATCTAGGATGCACTCTTACACATTAGTTTAATTTTTTTTTAAAGATTTACAACTAATAATAAAAAGAGAAATATCAGCTAGGGGAAAGTCAAAGGATCTCATGAAACAGCACAGCCAACTTATGATATTAAATTAACCCTTTGCCTCATAATACTACATTTCACTGTATCTGAGGCAGCTTAAATTAACCCTTTGCCTCATAATACTACATTTCACTGTATCTGAAGCAGATGACTTTTGAAAACATTGTGGCAAAAGAAGCCATTGCTTGTTATGAGTAATGGCTTCTTTTGCCACAATGTTTTCCACTCTGTCTGGGGGAAATAACCCAATTTCCTTAAATAAATTGATGTTTTGTAAATTAGCTTGAATTTGGATGAGTCCAAAATGTGCATATGAGGCAAAAGGTTAAAAATCTATCCACAGGTTTTTGTGATATATGATGGGTAGACCTTACCAATGCTTCAGGACACCCAACCAGCACAAGCCCGTTCCTCCGCAAGTAAAAGCGGTAGTCCTATGGGAAAAGTGAATCTGCACTGAGAGATGAATGACAAATAACATGAGTCAAATTTTCACAGAGAAATGTGTCACACCCAAATCTTGAACAGCAAGTGAAGGTTCAAGGATCAGGTACTCTACCAGGGCATACATTGAACACGTTTGGTGTCCTATCAACAATACCTAGTCTCCCAGTCTCACATACTATAGCTTAATAACACACATTCCTCCCCCAAAAAAGAGTAACATGGAAGTTGAAACAAATTTGTGGGAAATTACTAAAAACTAAACATTAAGAGACAGATTGGAGAAACTGTAGATCTTGATGACGCCTTCGAATCAATTCGACGCAACAGATTTGACAACATATATAAAGGAAACTCTGATGACGATAATGATGGCGCGACCAATCATGATGACACTAATCATGATATTGACCAACACAATGTCCTTCAGAACTATTAGACGACAAACGACAAAAGTTACAGGAGCCAATCCAGTGGGACATAGTCGGAGGACAATGACAACTATCAGTGTAAATTTTCCATTTCAACAAGAAGGCAGTTTTATCGTAATAAATTGATTCAAACTGTCAATGAAAAACAGATTAAAATACTGAGCATTCCTGAAATACTGAGCAAAAAATGTAAACCAGTCTGTGAACACTGATTGGAGCACAGTCTAAACAACCAACTTCATGCAGAATGTAGAGAAATAAAATCTTGACAACCAGTCTACAAGACAAGATGTCCAACTGTGAATCAAGACATCATTAAAATTCCTGCCAAATCAAACAGAAATAAAAATTACTCTCAATCAAGTCAAATCTTTTCTTAATACCTCCAGCATTCACCGTGTTAAGATAATATTGAAATCTTCAAAGTTGACCTTTACATTATCGAAAGGCCCAATATTAATACCACTAAATGCTTCCCTTTAACAAAATGCAGACAGACAAATGGATTATAAATAGAATCAAAGTGAGCCCTAAAAGCGTTCGAGAAAGGTCTGATACAACTCTTACAACTTTTTCACTGAGTTTTATTAACGTCAAATCATCAGTCTGGGTCATCCGGTGTTTTTTCCAGCTAAAAAAGTGGAGGAAGACCCACCCCCAGTGTACAGCTGGGTAGGACCTTCCATAAGCTAGCTGGACAACTGACTAGTAATCTCTAACCCCTCACCATTGCGAGCTTGAATCCCACCTGGGACCAAATTTCATATGTGAAGAAACTGTCCATCTAGCTAACAGAAGGTCAGTGGTTCCGTAACGGCGTCTGTGGTCTTCCACCACCCTTAAGACTTCAAAAGTTGCCAAATGACCCGGGCCGTTGGTGCGACGTTAAAACCCAGTGAAAAAAAAAATTAACTCAAGACCAAAGTTGAACCACACAGTTTTTGACCTTACCGTAACAAGATAAGATGGACAATAGCAACGAATTTAAGGATAACTATTCAATCAATCAGATATAATACACAGTTGAAAGCGCCCAACATTTATCCTGTCAAAACGTATTAAAGGTCCATATCCATATCTATTTGAAATATTGAGGAACTCAATACTAATATAAATACATACGTTTTGACCAAGTTAAAAAAAAATTGCGCAAAAAGGATAATGGAAATCCTTTATCCGTAAATTGTTAATACCACTCTAGCAGAAATTGGCTGAAAGGATTGCTGTAGCATATGATTGATAAATATTGTCATTAAATCAAACCTACATGCATACAAATGATTCCCCATGTACTCTACTCATAAAACATGCTACTTAAGAGCATATGATGAAACACAAATGGTTAATTTATGAGACATGAAATATTTCGAATACTATACCAGGTGATGGAGCAAAGGATTGCAGTCTTTTATGTTTAACGTAACGCTTTTTCTACTTTTCTACGGTTACGGCCAGCTGTTAAATCAATATCTTTCCATGTTTCAATCAATAACTTCAATAGAGATCTAGAAATACTTATGCAGTATTTATCTCTAGTTGGATAATAAACATCCCCAACAATTGACAAAATGTCAGAGCCACATAGCAACAAATGATTGTGTCCATTGTGCTGTGATGAATGGTGAAATATTTGCCTTTAACACCCTGCGGTACCACCCTTTATCCATCGTAAGTAGTGATCATCTTAATTCATTTGTATCTTATTTCTAAAATGATGACACTCTAAGGGCAACAGGTGACACTAATGAACATCTGGGGGAAAAACTGAACATGTATTAAAATACCAAGGCACAAAAAAACACTTAGAGCAATGTAGGATCATTCCATCCTTGCTATAACATTTGACCTTTTTCCATGAGTCACAATGGTCCATGGTATGCAATATTCACAACAGCCATAGCTGACAATTGTTTGCATATATGTATATAATTTTTTCAATGAATTGATAAGGTATTGGTATAAAATTTGAATTCAGAATGTAAAACTTTGTAAGAATAGTCAAAGATAAACAGATTGCAATTTCAATGGTTCTCCACATCAAAGCCCAAAATTTTATCGAATACTTGACATTGTAGGCTCCTTTGTGCAAGAGAAAAATTATAACAGCTTACATCTAGATATCACTATTTCAAAACAATTGGTTTGGAGTTGCATTAAACATGTGGCTTCTTTCACCCCACAGTGAAAGTGCTCTTCACAACATGATGAAAGGACTACTTCGCCTGACAGCAAGAATAAGGTACCATTCGTCTCTCCACAACATATGTACAGATTGAAGCCATGTTGTTCACAAATGCTTAATTACAAATATTACAACATGCACTAACATAGATGCAAACTTGACTCTTTACCCCTTTACCTCATAAGCATATTTCGCACTCTTCCAAATTCAAAACTAATGAACAAAACGTCAATTTATTAAAGAAAATTTGGTCATTTCTCTCTGACAGAGTGGAAAACATTGTGGCAAAAGAAGGCATTACTCACAATAAGCAATGGCTTCTTTTGCCGCAATGTTTTCAGAAGTTGTCTGCTTCAGATGCGAGGGGGGAGAATGTAGTATTATGAGGCAAAGGGTTAACAGCGCCAAAAGGACTTAATCTTCCCTGACAGCAAGACTAACGTATTGTACATCACCCCACACCATTAAAACAGATGGAAGCCATGTTATTAACCACGAATAACAATGAAACACAGACCACATGCACTAAGATAAATGATCAACTTGACTCTTTAACCATTATCACAATCCATCATAATTATAGAATGCTTTGATTACTTCATTGCCCAATTAATGACTGCCAAGATTATGTTCTACTTAATCTAGAATTTCATTTAAAATTGATGCATCTAAGTTTTTACACTGCCAAATTAGCATAGTGTCACATTACAAATATGTGCAAAGTAACAAAAGCTGGTAAATAACATATTGCCGTATGCTCGAAGCGGTGTTTCATTTACCAAATCCCTTGACCAGGTCCCTACATCCTGGAAAATTAGCACCTTATCATCTGAACAAGGCTAAGCACTACCAACTATACCATAAGATTATTTTCATAACTCAACACATAGAAATGTACAAACTTTATTTAACAATCATCTTCAAATAAAAGACCATGATATGAACAAATGTCACACTTTCTCACATCTTTATAGGCTACTTATACAACAAAACAGGCCAAATATGCTGTAAGGCTGACAAATCTCCCTTTCTTGGTCAGCCTTTGCTAGCAAATTCAACAAAATTGAGAAATTTGAAAAGAAAAACTTAAACAGAACCATTTGATCAGAAAAACCTCCTAAAGATTTTTTATGCCAAGAACCCCATTGACCCTTTTAATGGAAAAACTCCCTGTTCTCCACAAAGAAGCGTTCTTGCCAAACCTTAATCACTAGTAATTAATTAATTAAACATTAAATTCATTCATATTCACCAGTGCCTGTATATACCATTAAAATAGTTTAAAACATGAATTCAAACATGGTTTTATATGTTTCTGTACGTATTTTAACATTCTATTTTATCCTACAAGTAACATGTCACGCCAAATATAGAACACACATTCAACCTTGCGTCATGAATCTGCATAATGCGAGCAAGCAACAAGTAAATTGCATTACGATATAAAATCGTTCACACAACAACAACAACAGTAGAAATTTTGAAACATTTTGATTGGCCATCATATAGACTCTAAGATCTGTGAAAGTTGCCGCGTCCTTTTTCCCATAGGTGCTGTAGTTGACAAATTACTAATGATTAAGGATTGGCAAGAACGCTTTTTTTGTGGAGAACAGGGAGTTTTTTATCAAAAGGGTCAAAGGGGTTCTTGGCATAAAAAATCTTTAGGAGGTTTTTTCTGATCAGGCCTGTCAAACTAATTCTGTTTGTTAGAAATCTTTCGCCGTAAGGACTCAATGAGCATTAGCTGCATTTAACATCAAATTATGAACTTGGTCCCCATACAGTAAGACATTCATACTGTGACGATTAGGGGCTAGGAGCAAATTCTAATATTGAACATATTTAATGACCCCTATTTTAGCCTTTTGGCAGAAATGAGCCTTTAATTAGCTAAATCATATACCCAAACACTATAGTCAAAGTTCCTTGAACCCTTTTTTAATTTGGCCCCTACATTGACATCAATACTTTGAATCAACCAGGTGACACGTTCAGGGACAAATTAGCCCCTCATATGATAAACAGGATGATAAAATCCTTAAAATTTTTTATCAGTAATTGGTCACTTTTGTACAAACCATGAACTATTCCCTTGACTGTCAAATACTTCAAAATCATTGAAATCCTTTGTGCGGAAATTGAGAATGTTTTTCGTCTAAATTACTCTCATTGTTGCGGTTATTTTACGGTAGTTATCTCCACACTTCTCATTACCTTCAATTAGGGGTCACACTGACTATTTAAGGGGCACAATGCCTCAGGCAATTGATCGTATATAATCATTCTTCAAGGCTGTTTTTGCAAGGATTTTTGTTAAAAAATGAAAAAAAAAAACAAGAAAAGAAAATAGTCCGAGATTTAACAACAAAATAATAATCAAATGATTTCATGACACAGATATGGTGAGCTTTGTACAAAAAAGCCAGTCAATCAATATACAATATAGTAAAACCTAACTTTGCAGCCACTTCAATATAACAACCACTCACTATACTTTGTTTATTTTTATGTGACTTAATGTCACTGGGGTTTAACGCCATTTTTCAACAATTTTTCAGTTATATACGGCGACCAATTCACCAAACCAGTTTTCCTGGACTGTATACTAACCAGTACTAACTTCCACAAGGAGTAGGCAATGTCTCCAAATATGGAGGAAAATCTACATTTTTGTCAAATTCTCATAGAAAGGTATGACCAGGCACAACCGGGATTCTAACCCAGATCTCCGGGTTACAAGTCCAGCACATAACCACTACCGCGGCGTTCTAACTAAGACAGGTAGAAGTATATTTGCAAAGTCAATTACAGAAGTACTGAAAAGAAACTGAACAAACAGATATTGATCTGAAAATCTTTTCAGGTGGAAACACCATGCATGCGAAATTTCAATTAATAGTTTTGCATCGATTTTTTTCCACATTTCTTGGCTAAGTATGTAACGATCATACTCAGGAAATGCATTTTCGGCTTCGATTTTTGTAAATAATGCAATGTCATGGTGTTAATTAGCCTTGTATGCTATAAAACATTGTATAAAGAGTTTGTTGCATTGAACTTGCACAGTAAGGTATTTGTGTTCATCGATTAAAATCTAATGCAGAACGCAATAAAGACGTACTTCAGTTGGATCGACTAATTGCCAGTAATTGGAACACTCGTTAATCTGCTATTATGATAGGATTCCAAAAGAGCTAAAGATAATAAGTAGGTTTCAAATTTGTTCACATGTTGGATTCAATAGAACTTTTTAAATATCTTTTCAAGGTTTAAGATCAAAGTTTGTATACAAAATCTGTTCTTTAAGCTGTGGTAGCATTGAAATTTCAGTCAACTTCAATACCTAAAACAACTTGAGTAATTGCTGGGCTTAGAACTTATCAGCACTGGGAGTTACTACCGATATTTGCAAAACATTTTTTGGAAAAAAGGTAAGTTGTGCATTCAACTTGGGGTGGACTTTAGCTGTCTAGTTGAGCATTGTATATATCATTTTACAAGACATTATGTACAGCAATTACAGTTCAACCTCTCCAGAGTGGCCCTCTCTTGAGCAACAACTTCCCTTCAACAACAGCATGATCTTTTCCCACTTTGCCATTCAACTATTAATTCAACCTCTCTATGGCAACAACCTCTCAACAACAACAACAACATAATTTTGCTTCTCCAAAAGGGTGTTTCTTTGGAGAGGGTTGCACTGTACATACATTCAATAATAAAAGCAAGGAACAAACCACACACCAATATAATTCAGTCGAATAAACTGAAATCCAAAGCTTGTATCGTAATGTAGCCTTTAAAAAATTTTTCATTACCAACACACTAGAAACCAAATACTAACCACAAAAACAACAACAACAACAACAATGGGCATGCAACATCAGCCAACTTTCTACCTTTTAAAAAAAACACCACTCCATTTTAACCTTCGATCCAGATGTATTCATCAACCGATGGCAAACAGAAAAACTCAACTTCTGCACCATAAATAATTTACAAAACACATTCCGTAAAGCAATCTAACCAGTTTTATTTTGCAAGATGGATTCGGACAATTCATCATTTGTTGCATGATACGAAATTATACAAATGGGGATTTTTGTGAGTAAATTATAACTTTAGGCATATAATGATATAAAACAGAAACATTAAAATCATATATGTACAAAATTGGTAGCTAAGGAAATGTTAAAATAATTCTTTGTTCTGTTCACAAACTGAACTTCAGTTTTTGGGTGTTTTATTTTATTTGTACCAAAAACACGAAGTCTACACAGAAATTGGGACCCCGAAATTGAGTTAAGGGCCGATATTACAGGTGTCCATATGAGATATGTATTTACGAACAAAGATCACAAATAGTCCCATTAAAGCACCACACCATAGTGTAGGCTTCCAAATTTCTTCTTTCTCTGGGACTGGAAAAGTTATAAAATGACCCTGGCTGTTGGTGCAATGTCAATAACTGTCCCCCCTTCAACAAAAAATATGTTCAAAATTCATGAAGAGTTACAGCCCTTAATTATACAATCAGTAATAAGTCAGACAGTAAAAATAAACAGAGTCTACACCTATGAGTATCATGAAAATGACCAGTTCCAGAAAGAAAGCTTGCCATTGGTCAATTTCATGAATTAATTGCAATATCAACCAATCAGATGCTCTCTAACTCTGAGACCAAAGCTCTTGCTATTTTTTACCATCTGAAACCTTGAACCTATGTTTATAACTAAAAGCTTATAGGATTAAACAGGGAATGCAACTCATCTTGTCAAAAACAAATAAATGTCTCGATTACTGTTATTTAATATGCTATTTTCAGAACATGAAAAACATACAGACAGAAACCAGACTGAAGACTGCCTCTATATCCCAGCATCATAACTTAATTAGCTATGAAACTCAATGAGATTTTATTGACATAAAAGGAAGTGTTATTCATAATATCAACCAATAAAAAACAGTTATTCTCTTGCATTTTATGCTTCAAATATTGACAAGTATTTCCCTACACATAAAACAAGATTGCCTTCAAACATTTCAAAATTTCTTTAACTGGATACATACTTCATCTTAATTATCTGACCGAATCATTTTTCAAATGAACAAAATATTCATTTTTTATGCACAGTATTACGTAATGGCTGCCTCTTACTGTCGCATTGTACGCAAGATTCAGACATGTTAGAACATGAATTTAATGACTCATCAACATAGCAAAGTACATTTTAGGCCATCACACAGAAGATGAATGTTTTCTAGGATTCAAGGTTTCATATAAATGAAATATTGTATAAATTACGAGTTTGATACTGAACAGCAAAGGAATCTGAAAACATAATGGAAAAAAGAGGAGACAACTTAAGTAATGAGGGAATGCTGGTGGGACACTGTGATGTACCAAAGGTTAGAACGCTAAAGCAAATCTATCCACTATTATTTTATCAGTTTGTAAAACGTTAAAAACTTCAGCTGTGTGCTTCAGGGCAAAGTTCTTACTTATGTTTTGAAAGATGGTCAGTCCCTAGGTAACATTCTCACTTAATGCTTTGCCCTGCGTGGTTTTTTCACTTTAATGGTTGCCCTGTGTGAGTTTTTCACTTTAATGTTTGCCCTGTGTGATTATTTCACTTTAAAGGTTTGTCTTGCGTGATTTTTGGCTTTAAAGGTTTGCCCTGTGTGAGTTTTTCACTTTAGAGGTTTGCCCTGTGAGAGTTTTTCACTTTAATGTTTGCCCTGTGTGATTATTTCACTTTAATGATTGCCCTGTGTGAGTTTTTCACTTTAATGTTTGCCCTGTGTGAGTTTTTCACTTTTAAGATTTGCCCTGTGTGATTATTTCACTTTAATGATTGCCCTGTGTGAGTTTTTCACTTTAATGTTTGCCCTGTGTGAGTTTTTCACTTTTTATGTTTGCCCTGTGTGATTATTTCACTTTAATGATTGCCCTGTGTGAGTTTTTCACTTTAATGTTTGCCCTGTGTGAGTTTTTCACTTTTAATGTTTGCCCTGTGTGATTATTTCACTTTAATGATTGCCCTGTGTGAGTTTTTCACTTTAATGTTTGCCCTGTGTGATTATTTCACTTTAAGTGTTTGCCCTGTGCAAGTTTTCACTTTTAAAGGTTTATCCTGCGTGAGTTTTCACTTTTAAAGGTGTGGCCTGAGAGAGTATCTCACTTCTTTTTCTTCCTCGACAAGAGGGTCCACAATTAGTCACAATTACACAATAACTATGCAATGATCAGACACCACTAAATGAACAGACAGTCAGCTTCAGTGTGATTTATATGTCTCTAACCACATTACATTTTGGTCTGTAAGAGTATACAAAACAAGTGTGACCTTGAACAACCCCTCATGAATAATTTATTATTGAAATAATCATACAGACAGATTCATTATGGCAAAGTAATATGACTATATATTATACTACCCCAAAATAATTACATTTTAACCTCAATGTTTATCATTAAACCACTAGACCATGGTTGAGGCGTCACATCGAAAAAACCACAAAATGCAAATATAACTTACAAAATAGTTTACCCATTGATTGTAGGAAAAAACATAAAGGTTAATACATTGTTTAACAAAAATCAAACAACCAATTATTCAAATAATGATCATAAATTTTACATCCCATCCTGCAGGATGCAATCAATTAATTATTCATCAATTAAGTCATTATTTTCTTGATTTATTTCACATTAAAATGAGCAAAAAATATACAGTAGAACACAGTTATAGTGAATTTCTAAGAACCCAAATTTTTCCTTCATAATGCATGTATCTATATTTCACAAAACTCATGAAAAGTAAGGAAGAATAGAGGACCACAAAACTATTTAAACATACATCAGAGGGATATCAAAAAAGTGAAAACATTTTGTCAGTTATAATATACCATAGCATTTATTATATTTCTAATAAGAAAGAAAAATGAATATTTGGTCACAAAAGATATTTGAAAAAAAAAAACGATTCAAAATCAATGCTATTAATGTTAAATATTTTGAAATATAAAACCTCACCAAAATGTCAGCCAAACATTTATAATATTTCTGCATTTAAATTCCACATGACACAAACAAGCGTTAATTTATTCTGAAAAAAATTCCTTCTAAATTTCCCCAACTTCAATGCACAGTGGTAAATTAGCAGTCTACACAACTTATAGACTACCATAGATAAACTGAACGACTTTAATCCTTCACACAAGAGATAACAACATCAAAAAACAAACTTCTAAACATACCCCTTTTTCTGACTTTCAAATATTTGATATACCGTAAATTGTCACATAAACACAGTCACAGTTTTATGAATGTTTAACAAAGGATTATAAGTTGTAAGGTTCAGCGATTTTAATGTTATTTCTGAAGCTATTGGCCAAGAAAGCCCAGCACAACACAGAAGTTTCAATTCCTTAGTTAAACTAATTTATTTTAGCTCGATTGTGAAACAAGCAATTTTGCTAATATTAATCACGCTCGAGTCTGCTTCCTGGACACTACACCAGTACTACACCGAAAAATGGGATTGTGAAGTTCATGAACACAACCCGTCGAAGCTGGGATTCGAACTCAGGACCTTCGGATCAGAGGTCGGACGCTCTACCTCTAGACCACGACGCCTCAATTCCTTGATATTGTTGAGACATATCATGTGACTTACCCAACCGATTGACAAATTCCTACAATGACCTCATCATTATGACATCATAAGCTTACCTAACAAGCATTAAATTGCTTCACAAGCCTGATCATTACATTTACCACAAGAGAATAAATAAAAGATTACTTCACAAGCCTGAACGATATTTTCAGCTCATAAGAATGAATCGAAGAGAACTTCAAAAGCCTGACCACATGATGACCATGCAAGAATGACAACACAACATGACCTTACAAGCCTTAACACAAAGTAACCTAATGTGCATGAAAATAACAAACCTAACATCAAGACATTCTGTAACAAGTACAACTATGATACTGAAAATGAGATTACTTCAGAAGCCTAAATATAAGATTACCATGCAATGCGGCAAATAGTGAAATTATTTTATTTCCAAAATAACAGAGACAAATGGGAAATATATAAGTTACCTAAGATTATTATCATGACAGTTTTCAAAGAAAATATCAATCCATTCACCAAAAATATATTTCGCTAAAATGATCGATACAACAGTATAACAAAAGCCGTCACCTGAGAAAACATGGAGGTATTTACACAGACTTTAATCTGATTATAAAACATCCCAATACACATATTTACAATCAACCACTTTTACTGTATAAGGTTTGACATTCTGTGTGTACACAATATGCGGGGATTGCCCTAATCACCCTTTTTATTTATCTATTCTATAATTGATGACAATCTAATACACAAGTAGATATATTTTACTTAGCATAAAATACCCAGAAATCATCCGTAACATGTCTCCATTAAGTAAATATACTATTCTATCACCAGACAACAATGCCTTTAAAAAAACTCCCCTAAACTTTTGACTGAATCAGAATTTATAGAAGCCATGGAAATTAAGGCTTGCATTAAAGATTTCAGTTTAAGTTAACCAGTTATATGGACGCCAACAGAACAAAACTGCTAACTTGCCAAATCGAATCTAAACATTTTATTTTTTTTATATTTATTTATCTAAAATCACACCAACAGGCAGGTAAATTATGCCAATTTATTCAGACTTCACAATGGATGAAGACCTCTGGTGTACGCCTGAGTAGAACCACCAACTTTCCACAAGCCAGCACAGCAGCTTCCACCCTCTGATCCAACATTGGATTTTGCCCTCACATCACTGAGGGTCTAGCAACAACAAGCCAGAGAATTTAACCATTCGACCATGGAGACCCCACAGATGCTGTCACATGAATCAGACATAAAGGGCCAAACAGTATAAACTTTATTCATTAGATCACTGAGAACAACTCAGCCAGCATTTTAGCATTCAAACCTACACTCTCCATTTGGTAGTCCAAAATACTCCATCACCCCACCCACCTGAGCCATGAATCCAAATTGTACTATGATGTCAATGGAAGTCACATGACCTTATATCAGACTGGTATTAGTGTGAAGCATATTTTCTGCACATTCTGAACCAGTCTATGCCACTGAGTAATATTTTTCATTAGACTTCAAATTACATTAAATACAAACAAATCAGAATTATAAATAATAATTATCATAACACTTGTAAGGAATACACAAATCAGTTGGATTCAATGGACAATTGCGATTATTGCATTACTTGGATTTTGTGGACTTATCAGTCCCTATATATATGTCTCAGGGTCATGCATGTGGGGTACAAGAGAGTCACCTGGTTAACTGAAAGCATTGCCTGTCATGATAATTAAACGGGAGTTGAAGTATATATAGCGTTGTTCAGATTAATTGAAGCATTTCCTGTGTTATTGGATATGTGTACCCTTTAATATATCATAATAATTCCTTCTTATAAACAGTATTACAAAATTAACTAAATGTTTATTTCTTTCTACTCGATACAAGAAATAATTTATCTCATATTTTGCGCAAACTTTCTAAATTCTTTGTATAAATATATTGACTTTAAAGAACCATTCAAAATAATTAGAAATTTGAAACACAACAAATGGTCTTTTCAGTACAAATATCCTGTTCATACGACTCGTAATCAATAAATACCAATGAATTATAACAAAAGACACAATACACGTCTTATTTACAATAACAATAGTTGGACAAAGGGCTATGTTTAAAATATGTTCATTTCCTCCTGACAACATTGACCCCCAACCTGTAATATAAAATAGTATTAGGCCAAACGTAACAAAATTTGTTACATATAATCAAATACAAACACAAGTCCATTTTTACAGCGCCAAAAGTCATGCCAATATTTGAATGCGCATTACATGGTCCCTTTAAAAGTCTGTCTAAAAATTTGTACAGTTTAGTACGTTACTTGTGGAATTTTGAGAACAAATATGCTTTTAATTTTTGTCTGAACTGGTTTTCATTCAGAGCACATTTCAAATCACATGGGAGAGTGCCCCACCATTTTGGTCCCACTACACCTAGGGACCTACTTTGGTCCTGCTTGTGGGAACAGCAAACAGAGGGCTTCCAGAGTATCTTAGGCCAACTAATACGTAATACAACATTTAATTAGGCCAAACAAAAAACTTTTTTGTCAGATGTAATCAAGCCACTTAAAGTCATTCTTATTCAAATTTTCATTTATTATTTAACATTAAAAATTATTGTGTATTAAGCCTGTGTATTAAAACAACAGTCATTATTTTAAGTAAGTTTTTTACCAAAACAAACAATGTAGGTATGTCACAAAACTTCTCTCTTTTTTTTCTAAACATATTGTTTGTACTTCGGAGGCACAATATGACACTTAATAGTATCATATTTTGGATTTTGCTGATGGCACCCAAAAATAATACTGGTTGGTAACCTGAAGTCCACTCAATGGTGAGAGTTCGGATCCCAACTGGGACCAGACAAACTTCACAAGTGAGGAAGCTGTCCAGCTAGCTTACAGAAGGTCAGTGGTTCTACTCAGATGTGCACCTGGAGTCTTCCTCCACTATCAAAGCAGGAAAAGTCACCAAACGACCCAACCTATGGTGGTGACGTTTAACACCAGAGAAAAACAACAACAACAGAATTTCACTTACATACCAACAGGCAGTTAATCTAACCAGTATTCCAGGATTCAGTACCAATACTAACCTGGTTCTCCGCAAGATACCTCAACATTGATGTAAGATTAAGAGTACTGTGTTACAAAAATTTACAATGAGTGAGGTGGGAGAGGTTAGATCTTATCAACCATTCGAAATAATGTGTATACAAGGATTTACTGCACCATACAAGGGGCAAAATATTTGCCATTATAGTAAGCACACATAAGTCTTTCAAGGACAAATAAAGAAGACAATTGAGTTTGTATGCAAAAATTATTTATCAACAAGCAAATATTTTATTTGATAACCATCTAGTTAGTACATATTGTTCCCATGACAGGTTGATATTAAAATCCAATTATCAAACAATGAAATTGAACAATAGATATGGTAACAAAATTAATGTACAATTAATAACTGATTAAGCGCAAAGAATTCCAAATATTTCATTCAAGATATAGAATCATGTTGAACTTGAAGGCTGGTTCCAAAACTACATGTATTCTTGTACATGCAAACAAAAGTAGGGAAAAGTCTTATGATGACAAAATGTATTGACATTCTAAATGCTATAAAATGATTATCAATTATATCATCAATGAATCTCTGTCATTTTACTAAATTTAGAATCTTCAATCAAAAACAAGTTGAGGCAATCAGAACTCCAACATAATCAAAGCACTGGAAGTTCCCATAAAATCAAGGCACAGAATTCCAATAAAATCAAAGCACAGAAAGTTCTTCAATAAAAAACAAGTTGAGGCAATCAGAACTCCAACATAATCAAAGCACTGGAAGTTCCCATAAAATCAAAGCACAGAGAATTCCTATAAAATCAAAGCAAAGAGAGTACCTATAAAATCAAAGCACAGAGAGTACCTATAAAATCAAAGCACAGAAAGTTCCTATAAAATAAAAGCACAGAAAGTTCCTATAAAATAAAAGCACAGAGAGTTCCTATAAAATCAAAGCACAGAAAGTTCCTATAAAATAAAAGCACAGAGAGTTCCTATAAAATCAAAGCACAGAAAGTTCCTATAAAATAAAAGCACAGAGAGTTCCTATAAAATCAAAGCACAGAAAGTTCCTATAAAATAAAAGCACAGAAAGTTCCCATAAAATCAAAGCACAGAAAGTTCCTATAAAATCAAAGCACAGAAAGTTCCTATAAAATAAAAGCAATCAAGAGTTCCAGTTATATCAAGCCAATCAGATTTCCAATTGTCTCTACAGTAACATTAAGAAGAGTTACAGAATTTCTTCAAATTCTATCAAACACAGATGATGCAAGATGTAATGTAGAATCCTTTGGATTTTGTGATTAAGCGATGTGACTCTTTTGTAAGAAAAGCAATACAATGAAAGTGGATCAAATCTGTAGTGAAATATGATGACTAACAAACAGAAAATGTAAACAAAAACATTAGAAGACATATATAATGATAATATTTACTTCGTTTATGCACGCACATGCATGCAAAAACTAAGCTTTGATGTGAGAAATTAATAAAGTTCAGATCGTTATGAAATAGGGTAAAAAACTCATGTAATGGTGAAGAAGACTAGTGCAAGAACATAAATAAAGCAGATTACTTTTCAAAACCGTTTTAATACAGTCACATAATATCTAGTTAAAACTTCCAAGTGAGTAGAAAATACGCGTGTAAAGCCATCATTAAATGCCTATGGAAAAAAAAAGATTTTTTGTGAAAACATAATATAACTATTGAATTAAAACTCTCTTAAGAAGGGAAAATGTTGAAAGTTCAAATTCCTAACAGGAAAAAAAGGTTAACATCATCTAATTACATAAAAGAGGAAAAAAAGATGTGACAAAAATGGTTGATTTGTTCCTATACTTCAAACATTTTGCGAACTATTTCAGACTGGTTTAAAATGTCAGTTGACGGTTCATCAGCCTAAACAACCACAAAATCTATTCAGCATTGCGCAAATACATGCAGTAGACAAAATAATGATATATTTGTATAAGACAGCCCACACACATTTCAGAGCAGACGCAAACGAACTCAATATCAGTAATGTATATTTAATGCAAATTGTCTTATCCTCTTCAACAAGGTGGTGAAATAGAAATCTGACAAATGTGGTGATTTGATACCAAACATAGGACACCTAATCTGGATGGTAAAGATTTTAATGTTTGTCTAACAAATTTTTACTTGTAATCTGATGTGATAGATCGGTATGTTTTTTAGCTGGGGTTTAACATTGCAGCAACAGCCAGGATCATTTGGCAACTTTTTCAGCTTTACCGGTGGAGGAAGAACCTAGGTTTACATCTAGGTAGAACCACCAACCTTCCATAAGCTAGCTGGACAGTTTCCTCATATATAAAAAATTTGGTCACGGGAGGATTTTGAATTCACAGCAGAGAGGGGCTAGCGGAGAGATGGGTAAGGTGATTTAATGAGAAACGTTCTTCATCTAAGAGTGTACTAATTTAATACCACTATACTTAAATTTTCTTCATTAAAAGTGTCAAGAACATTCAAATTACTAGGCCAGAGTAAATACAGGTAATTTTAATGACAGTCATGCTAAGGGTTAGTTGACTTAAAAAATTAATGTTGGTAGGTCAAAATAGTGTTTTTTTCTAAACACCTTTAATGAGTACATAAGGTAAGATTCCAAAATATTTCATACTTTGGATATTGCCATTAGAAAAGTTAGGGTAAAAATATAGGTTAACTGAAAAAATAGGGTCAGTCAGAAAACTGTAAACATGACTATTTTTTCTGGCCTGAAGGAATAGACAATTTGACAGCACTGATACGAAATACGAAAAATCTGCAAATAATAAATAAGTTACTCTGAATACAAGGTTATTTATTGAATTATTTATGGTAGCTTATGAAGTATGGCCAAATACATCAAAACACTAACCACTTGTTCAGTGAAGTAAAAAGTAAATATTGTCGTCAATTCTGAAATATGCAAATATTGGCTAACTTCCAAGACGCGTACAAGTATACCTTACGACAAGTTGATCGTGCATGAAAAAAAACATACCTTACATGTATTTACAACTCATGGCCATTAAAAAGTTGAATCATAATTTTCGAAAAGTACAATCTTGATTTTATTTTCAATCAAAATAAAAAACACGTCATTTATGTTGTGTCAGCATAATATTATCTAAGACTGATGTAGAAAAGAATTTCAATCCTTTTTTGCATCATTCTGCATCTATTCAAAAAGATATGAAAAAAACACTACATCATAACAACGTTCCTTATGTCAACCAGAGCAAACTGTAAAGAAATTCTTCCTAAACAGCAATTTTTCTAGAAATATCTCGTAAAAAATGCATGAAGAAAACAAAGCTATCAGTATGTCCTACTGCAGCTCAATAAAATATTAATAAAAATACCAATAGACACATCACAGCTGTAATACACACCTAGGTCAGGCATACCTTTATTATACACCGAGTATATCGAGTATATCGTTCAATAACACGGCATGATACGGCCGATTTTAATCACAATCATTTCTGCTGTAGCAAATAATGTGATTAATAGACAAACAAAACAACTCTATACCTTATTTGAGTAAAGGACATTAAGTCAATACTGATGTTGTAATTTTAAGATAATTGATAAATCGAAATAATTTGATATAGGTCAACAAAGTTGAAATAAAATTAAATAAGAACAGCATGGGCATCATCCCTCCATATTTGACGAATGATGAAAGTATTAGGTAATTAAACAAAAGGTAACTACAGTAACCAGTTTTTAACATTTAACCATTTGCCTCATAAGTATATTTTGGACTCTTCCACATTCAAAGCTAATGTACAAAACATCAATTTATTTAAGAAAATTGGGTTATTTCTCTCTGACAGAGTGCAAAACATTGTTGCAAAAGAAGCCATTACATATTACAAGCAATGGCTTCTTGTGCCGAAATGTTTTTAAAAATTGTCTGCTCCAGTTGGGGGGGGAATGCGGTATTATGAGGCAAAGGGTTAAGAAATGCAATGTAGCATTCATAAAAGTCTTCAGTAAGCTAAGAACTGTTTAATATCATTATTCATAAAGCAGATCAAATAATATTCAGTAAATCAGGAATTGTTTAATATTATTCATCATAAAGTAGGTCAAATAAGTCTTTGTGTACTAAATGCACCTCCTTATTATTTCACTGAAGATTCATCAACTTGAAACCTGGATAATGCCTAGTAAAACCTTTAGCATCAAAGAAGTAAACTATCAGAGACTCAGAGGTGGACCATTCCTTCCAGGTGTCAGGGGTCAAAGATTCAATTCACAGCAGAGACGAAACTCACAAAATGATACAGGGGAAAAGTCCCTTGTCCATCATTTGGAGGTTATAAAATTATTTAAATGTGATTGGTAATGTCATGTCACATGTCTACATCCCGGCATCATAGCGTGACGATGCAAATTGTGCCTGCAACACATTGATACTGTCTGCACAGTAGAACAGACAGTCATTGTAAAAGGGATCTATGTTGTCATGGCAACAGTCAGATAAAAAAAAACCAGAAGTTCATTTTTCAGGAAATGCACCTAGCACCAACACAACAAAAACAAACATGAGGTCCACTGACACTACAAGAACTAAATTGTTTTACAAGACGTAAAATGACATCAATGCATGTCTCGGACAGACAATTATGGGCACGAGCAGCATGCCTGTTACACCATCCCTATCACTATGTGTCAAATACGGAGCAGAAATACATATGTAGCAGTCAGGGTTTTCACAAAATATGCCAGAAATAACGCACAAAAACAATAGAAACATGACAGTTTTTGTAATTCAAATTTCTGATGAAAGAAATACTGGATTTCAGTACAGATGCCCAGAAGTTTCGCAAGCAACCTTACGCACTTACACACGACATAATTATGTCAGAGCTGTCAAACGGTCCGGCAGGCAGACATTTTCTGTAACCTGTCACAAGTTTAGAATCCTGACAGTTTTTTTATCACAATGAACCATCGAGGAACATTCTATCCACATTCCATCAACAATTTTTCCAGCAAAAACAGAAAATACTAAGGGCTGAAAACAGGAACCTGTTTCTTGTCCTTGAATATTATTTGTTCTTTTTAACCCTTTGCCTCATAATACCGCATTTTCCTGCATCTGGAGCAGACGACTTTTGAAAACAATGTGACAAAAGAAGCCATTGCTACAGCTTCTTTTGCCACCTTGTTTTCCACTCTGACAGAGAGAAATAACCCAATTTTCTTACATAAACTGATGTTTTGTATGTTAGCTTTGAATACGGAATAGTCCAAAATATGCTTATGAGAAAAAGGGTTAAACAGAATTTTCAAATTATATAAAATGCTTCAAAAATACTCCATTCTTAAACAATGAACACATTAAGACAAAAAAGCAGAAAAAGATTCTTCCAATATGTGCAAGCAACTGCTTTAAGACAAAGAAGAGAATTAAGCAGAAGCAATAATTTGTTCTGAAATATGAAGTTCAAACCGTGTATTTTATTTGTAATATTGTGTGTATCTCATATTTGATAAAAATGATCAATATCAGGTTTGAAGTTGAAAACGGAAATTGGAGTAAACTGTTGAAAAAATGACAACAGTTGAAAATAACAGAAAAATAGCATCTGGTGATTCAATGATATAATTATTAATGTATAACCAATTTTTCTAACGTTGTGCCAACAGCCAGGGCATTCGGTGACTTTTCAGCGTTAACAAAGAGAAATTGGGTCAGTCCCAGGGAGGGTTTGAACATACTGTGATAAGGGGCTAGATATTACTAGTCAGAGGCCATAACCACTCAACCACAGAGGCCAACCATATCACCAAAACACAATTATTTTTAAGCCAGGCCTTTCGTGCCACACGGTTCAACAATCGTTACAATGAAATTACTTGTCAGTATAAAACAAGAGATAGTCGGAAAGATGACATAAAAGATGACAATGATATGAAAGCATCAGGTCCAATAAGTTATGAAACTTTCCTAAATATTTTAACATCAGAAATTTTCCATCTCATTTCAAAGTAACAAAATGATTTTTTGTTTTCTTCATTTCATGCAAGCATTTTACCATGAAACATTAACCAACAAAACACATTCACTGATGAAATAGTTGAAGTTACATAACAAAGGCGGACGTATCTGTAGCCATGTGAACAATTTTAACAACTATTGTGAATGTTCATATTTTATCTCAAATTAGGCGCAAAATTTCATGGATCAATCGCTCACATTGCAAAATGTTTTATTTACATTAAGCTTCTATATGACACAGAAGTTTGTTATTTTACAAGAATCACAACCTTCAATAAAAAAGTAAACATTGCTATATCAAGTTTATTTTTTTAATGAGATCTTAATTCAATGATTGAAAACAGTACCTCATATGAAAAAATGTATTTACCCTGGTTAGAGATCACAAATCCTCACTTTGCATTGCTTTTAAATAATAAAACTTGAGATTGGCTTTAAATCTCAAGGATAAGATAAATGAGATCAAAACTAAGGCATCAATTTTGATCAAATTTAGAATGAGATCCAGGAATGTTAACCATTTTTTCACAAGTTACAGGCACGATATCACTAATAAAAGTACAAACAGTAATATTCAAAGGGGCCTCTCTAGGCTAGTGGTTACAGTCTCTGGCTAGAAATCACTAGCCCCTCACCCCCTGTGAGTTCAAAATCCAACCTTTGAGATGACAAACTTCACATGCAAGTAAACTGCCAAGCTAGCTTATAGTAGGTCAGTGGTTCTATTCAGATGTATACCCGGGGGTCGTCCTTCACTGTTAACAGCTGGAGAAGTCACCATATGGAGAATTGAAATTGGTCATTGTTGGGTCACGCCACAAAATGTTTACATAACAGCTGTCAGCAAACACGTATAATTCCCTTCCCGATAAGCTTACAAGATTAAAACTCTTTTCTGTTGTATTCTGCTGCAAAATCTTTCAACACAGAAATTATCTGCAATATTTATTTGAGAATAATGTCAACAAATAATGTGACAAAGGGACATACAACACCATTTCAAATAAAAGTGAATTTAATCCACAATAAATACTCATCCATCATAAAACTGCCAAATAAAAGTCTAAAAAGTTGCAACTGGCAGATGAGACAGATGAGATTATAACCCATCAAAAGAATGATATGCACTAACAACAAAATAACAATATAACATATGGGACAAACTGGGTTTTAGTCACCACCAAGACTGGTTGGTCTTTAGCTCCAACCATACTTAACAAGAGGGAATTAAATGATATTTTACAACCAAAACAGAGCCAGAAAAACAGCTCTGCCGTAATCAAACTTCATGAAATAGGACTGAATAGTATACAGCCACAAATCACAAGCAGACTTAACAATACAAGATCATCTGAAATTTAACCATAAACAGACAAACAAAACAAGAATTGGTCTTCTGCCACTACCAGACTTAACAAGACAAAGAGAACTGGCATTTAGCCACAACCAGATTAAACAAGGCAGGATGGGCGAGTCTTCAGCCTCTATCAGACTTAATGAGACGATGAGAACAGGCATTTAGCCACTGCCAGATCAAACAAGACAAGTTGGACTGGTCTTCTGCCACTACCAGACTTAACAAGACAATGAGAACTAGTATTTAACCACAACCAGGGAACAGCAACAGAATACTATAAGCCTCTACTTTACAACAAACACTGGTCAGATCAGAAGTGTTTAAAGCTAGACTGTCTCATGAAATTATTCTTAATTCCTTGAAATATTTAGTAATAGCAAGAGTACGAATATACCACACAAACTAAAGACATTATGGTGCATAAGTACATACGGTAAAAAAATACAAGTAATATCCGATTGAAAATCTTTTTTAAATCATGAATTACTGAAAACTATGTTTCGGGACTGAAATGAAAATTAAACCTTAGCATTCTTAAAGGAACAGAAACTTCAATGTTTTCACTGAACATCTACATTCTGAGATTGTGCACTGCATGAAAAAGAAATGAAGACTTGTTGTACACTTTCCAGTTTCATGTTTTTCACAACTTTCACAATGATGATCAATCGTTAGAAATCTTCTCAAAAGTGAACATTAAATGGCATGCTAATAAAACACATTCTGTCTTTAACGATAAATAATTCGACTTGTAAAAATATCAAATTGATTAATTCAATCATGTTTAATTTGCATGCATGAATTCGTATGAGTTATTGTACAAGTTTGGTATTTTAAGCACATCAATCATACAATTGCTATTTTGCACCAAGGAAACACATACAAAAATATTTACTACCATCAATCACAAACTAACTGCAGATTTTTTTTCATAGAAAACCAAATTTCAGCCACAAATATTCAAGTACAAACTCCGCTTTGAAATCAGAGGTTTATCATGTACAGGACAGGATTTGAATACTGTATGTCATGTTTCTTTTTCGCATGAACCCAATTGTTGCTGTATTTGAGAGTAAAAGATCTCCAAATAATAAACTTGTGAAAATTTAATGATTAACAAATAAAGGCCAGTTGCTCATAAGGCCAGAAAAAATAGGTGTGTTTACAGTTACCTGACAGACCCCTATTTTTTTGGCACCGACCCTGAAGTTTCTAACACCAAAATCAAAAGTACAAAGTTATTTAGGGGTCAATCGTAAAAGTATGAAAGGTCTGATAACAATATATAGGCTGCAGCTGTGGTTCAGTGGTTAGTACACTAGACTTGTAACCCGGAGATTTGGGTTCGAATCCTGGTCGCAACAAGTTATACCATTCCATGAAAATTTGACAAAAATGTCTTATGTGGAGAAGTTGCTAGCTCCTTGTGGAAGGTTAAGTTAGTACAGTCCAGGAAAACTGGTTAGGTGAATCGGTACCATATATAACTGAAAAATTATTGAAAAACGGCATTAAACCCCAGTGACAATATGTCACATAAAAAACAAAAACAAACAAAAATAGATAAGTTTTGTACTTTCTGATCCTAGTATTTTGGTCAAGGAACTGTAAACATGACTATTTCATTCTGGCCTAATGGTCATATTTTCCACCTATTTGGCGGTCCTTAATCGCAAGTTTGACCGTATTTATGCAACAAAAATAACATTAAAAGTAATGCATAATCGATAACAGTATGAAATTATAAATATTATAATCATATGTAAAATAAAGCTATTATCATACGCTTGAACGATCAGTGATTAATTTCATACAAGAATGATTATAATATATATAAAATGTTTATATACTATCCTTACCTGATAATTGTTTTGAATGTAGAGTTAATTCAAAAAAGCTAGTATCTCAAGCTAGTATTCCAAAAAAAGAGTAAATCTAAACATATTAATAGCACATAATCTGACGCGGGCGAAAAATTGGTACCCGTATAAAAATGTTCTCTTTGTGATCAGTCACGTGACCTATCGTCAGTTTTTCAACTTGGCGTGCAATATTTAAAATTGCATAAACAAATTTTCTCTAAGTGCCATCGGAATTTCTAAAGTAATAATCCTCGACTGGGAACTACTAAAGCGTTACATAGTAAATAATAAACGGCGTAACTTAAAAAATAGTTATAAGGTTGTCCTTAAAAATGTTGGTTTGCAGATATGGGACCCAACTTTTATCAGCGGGTAAGTGAGCAGGCATGTTTTAAAAAAAGTTTGTTACAATTTATACAGTCAAACCTGCGAACAAAGACACAGACTAAATAACTTTTAAAATCTTTTCACTGCTGAATTGTTATACAATGAGATATTATCTAACAATTTGTTACTGTTGTTAATGAAATTATCAACTGATGTTTCTCTCTACAGTCAAACCTGTGAACAAAGGCCACCTTTGGGAGAGACAAAATATGGCCTTTATTGATAGATGCCCTTTATTCGGATGTCAGTTTGTGCTAAGTAATCAGTGATAGTTTTTCAAAGAATGGCCTTTATTCACAGGGTGGTCTTTATTCTGATGTGGCCACAAATGCTGGTTTGACTGTATATTACTTGTACTCAAATCAAAAAGCTGAACTAAAGAAAAAAAGACATCTATAGTCAAAATCGAAGAATACTTTGGGTTGGGATTTTTTAATAAGTCGATTGCATAACTGAAAACCTACAATTTTCTTAAGATGGCCTAATTGTGAGCAGAGTAAATGGTTCAGGAGACCGACTGTAATTAAATTATGATTAAATTACATTATACCAGCCATGCGAGTGAAAAATCTCCGACAGTTCATTTCGAGTCACTTCAAAAGAAACCTGTAATTGTTAAATACATTAATTATGGTGGTTAACGTGTTGCTATGAAAGAATAGTAACAAAGTGGTTAAATCAATTACCGCTCGAAAATTATAGTAGCAGACACAGAAGGGGAATGTTGTGGACAGATTTAATTATTTTAATGATCGAAGTGGTGTCACCACTTGAAATACAATCATACGAAAAGGTATGAATGTGATTTATTGACAAATTAAATTACAAAAAAAAAAATGCTTTAAGACATGATAGAACAGATATTTTCCAACCTTTTTTTACAAGAGTTTAACGTTGCACCAACAGCCTGGGTAATTTAGAAACTTTTCCAACTTTAACAGCCCAGGAAGACACCAGGTGTAGATCTGGGTAGAACCATCAACCTTCCAAAAGCTAGTTGGATGGCATCTTCACATGTGAAATTTGTCGGGCCCCGCGTGGGGTTCGAACTTACAGCAGTGAAGAGCTAGTGATAACTAGTGGAAAACCATAACCACTTGACACCAGAAGCTCCTTAGAACTACAGCTCTTAGATTTTGCAAAGGAATAATTTTGAAGAATTATGCCTATTTTTATTCATAAGCCATTAACATCAGTAAGAGAGCTGTTTCTAAAAGAATATTTGGTAAATATTTTGTGTACTTTTACTGTCTGAACTCTAAAAATTGTAAAAAAGCAGCCATTAATGTAAACATGATAATAAGTCATGCCTCGAAAATTAATATATATTTTTTTTTAGAAAATGTAAAATACATCATCTTTTAATCCATACCAGACTCAACTGATGTGGTGGTTAAATTGCCAAATATCACTCCCCCAAAAAACACCCCCTATTAAATAAGCCCCCCCCATGCCAGTTGAAAAAATTGTAAATAAAGACCCTGCCAAAATGCTTCCATAAGCCTTGGCATTATATCAGGTGCATCCCATATTTATTCTAAAAATAACTCGAAAGAAAATCTAAGAAATGTAAAATCACTAGGAGCATTTATTAGGGAACATTACTGTAAAACGACAAAGTGTTGCTAAATATACAACCATTATTCATTCACTTAACCAGAATATTGCATTAATTAAAACACCTTATTATTAATTGTTTCTAGACATCAAGTGTAAAACATAACAGGTGTTCTGTTTGATATTAATTACATCAGGCGTTAATTTGAAATCATGACTAGAAGTTGATCCATACCATTTGTTCAAGCTCCTTCATCTAAATTCTAATTACCGGTAGTCAGATATGTAAAGTTTACCAGGATCTTAAATCACTAACTTGAGATTGGTCTCAAATCTCAAGAAATTTGTTCATATCCTGTCATCTTCCATAATTTTAATTAGTCAGATACTTAAGTTTACCAGGATCTGAGATCAATAACTAATCAAACTTGAGATTGGTCTCAAATCTCAAGAATACAAAAACTGACATTTTTCCTTGAAATTTAAAAAATCAGATTGAAATTGAATCTCATTTGCTACTTTAACTTTCTCAAGTTTGAAGAAATTTAAAAATGTCTGTACAAAATTGTGAGTGAAAATGAAAATTGAGTTTAAGTCCAATTCTCTTAAAGATCTTAAAGAACATATATCAAGCCTGTGATAGTCCATCCAGAGAAAGTGACCACAAGCATAAATTTCTCGCAATAAATATAGAGTCAAACCTGTGAACAAAGGCCACACTTGGGAAAGACAAAACGTGGCCTGCATGGACTGATGGCATTTATTCAGAGGTCATTTTGTTCTAAATAATCATTGACGGTTTTTCAAAGAATGGCCTTTATTCACAGGGTGGTCTTTATTCGGAGGTAGTCTCAAACACAGGTTTAACTGTAAATCAACCCTGACCAAGCTAGTTTTTCAAATATTTCATACTCAAGTCTATCAGGCAAAAACTAACATCCATTTCCATCATCAGAATTCAAAAGTGTACGAGACAAATTGTTTTAACCAAACATGATATCATAAAGAACAAAATGATCGCTATATGCCCCCCCCCACATCATTAGATGCCAAGAGGGCTATAAAAAATGTTACATACGCTTAATTTGTTAAACTCATTTATTTGTACATGTACATGTATGATATACTGTTGCTACTACATGTAAATACTAAATTTTATCCAAGTATACACTGAACATATACATTATTCTGTAAATTATGAATATCAAAGGTCACAGAATAAAGCAGTCATCTCACAAGGTGAAAGGTCACAGAATAAATAAATGACTTGTCAAGGTCAAAGATCATTTAATAAATCAGTGACTTATCCACTAAGAAGCCTCTGAAAAAATCAGCGACCTATTGAGGTTAAGGGTACTGTTACCACATAAATTAAATTATTCAAGGTCAAAGGTCACACTTACTCATCAGAGATAGCTCTAGTGCTAAGATCCTCAAGGTCACAGGGGTCAAACAGCTGAGTTTTGTTCAATCCAAAGCTCTTCTCACAAGCTGACAGAAACACATTGATGTTATCCTGAAAATACAAGGTAAGGAATACAATCAGGTCCAACAGAACTATATACAACCCTGACAAATTAGCTGGGTCTGTTTTGAGCATGTAATATTAATCAAGAGGTCATTGGTTCAATACTTTGGGGACAGGTACAGTAAAACAAGTGAACAAAGGTCACCAGAGAGAGAGAGAGAGAGAGATCGGAAATGTGGTCTTTCTGCACCGGTAGCATACCAGTATTTTGGCAAAATTATGTTTAAAAATCATTAAAGCTTTACCTCATATTAAATACATGTACTGCATTTCCCCGCATCTGAAGCAGATGACTTTTGAAAACATTGTGGCAAAATAATCCATTGCTTGTATTGAGTAATGGCTTCTTTTGCCACAATGTTTTCCACTCTGTTGGAGCAAAATAACCCAATTTTCTTAAATGAATTGACATTTTGAATATTTGCTTTGAATTTGGAAGAGTCCAAAATACTGACTGCAAGCAGACGGAAGGGAAATTTGAATAAATAATAAAATGACTTTGGTCAAAATAATAGACATATTCCAACAACTAATCATTTCTTCTCAAATGAGAAATTCTTGCATGAAGAGCTTTTTTCTCTCAGAGAATCAAGCTTGATTTTATCAACAAAGAAGCCTAGACTGTGTCAAAGAGGGTATCTAGAAAAACTAATTTTCAATTGCTTTAAGGTCATAGAAAGCTTTTCCAAACAGCAGTTTATTTGTTACCCAAACGCATTGTTACCTAATTAACAAAGTGAACAATTTAAAAACATCCTCCTGACACACATTGATTGAAATCAAATCGTTTAAAGGCATGGAAAAATTATACAATGACATCAAACCGCGAGACTATAACGAGGTGTCAAAATTCAAATATCGTGACATAACTGTGCGACTCCAACAATGTTGTCTTGTTAACACGCAACATGCATACCCTACAACAAGGCTGTGTTTACGGCTTCAAGGTTGAAGTAGTTTTAATGCTTTGTAGTTATTATGGTCACCAATCAAATACATAGGGACCTATTAATTGACAAATCTATGATAACTGCTAGCTCTTAAAATATCAAAGAAATTCCACAGCTAATAAAATGCCATGATTAAAGCCCACTGCACTTTTATAGTTAAAAAATAATGTTCCAATTCTAACCACAAAAATAGTTTGCAAACACAAAATTTTTACCTGAAAAACATCATAAACAACATTTTCACTGGGGTAACATTGCACCAAAGGTCAAGGTCACTTAGCTTTTCCAGCTTTAACGGCAGAGGAAAAGCCCAGACTTGGGTGGAAGCACCAAAATTCAATGAGCTAGCTGGATAACATTTTACATGCCTAGTCCTGGGTGGGATTTGAACTTACAGCAGTGAGGGGTGAGTGATTGCTAGTCAGAGACCATAACCTCTCAACTTCAGAGGCCCCTCAGAACACATTTTCAGTTGGCTCATAGATTTTGCTCCTCTGCGTGAAAACAAATCTTTCATCATGTTTTTTACTATTATAAGTGCTTGGTTACAATTGGCTGGGTAAAATGGCCAATCATGTTTTATCAAAAAAATATCACATAAGTCAATTTTCCATTTGGGCTGTGACCGTACTCCAATGGCTAGAGCGCTGGACTTGAAACCTGGCGTTCCGGGTTCAAATCACGGTCACGGCAGGTCATACCCTTCCATGAAAATTTGACAGAAATGTTGATATTCTTCCATATCAGGAGAAGTTGCTGGCTCCTTGTGGAAGGGTAAGTTAGTACTGATTAGAATACAGTCCAGGTGAATCACACTGCAATGTGAAATTCAGTAAGTGCCATTCAAAATAATATCATACAAATCATATATCATATACATATATCACTCAATCAAATTAAAAGTAATCAAATTCACATTAACTACACACAATTTATTTGTCACTATTTGTTTTTACAAGAGGGCCATGGTGACCCTTTATTCACTCACCTGAGTAAGGAATGCAATTTTTCAGGTTTTCCTGTGATTTGACCCTTTTACCTAATTTTTGACCCCAAGTGACCTATGTTTGTATTTGTCCAAGATATCATTAAGACAAACACTCTGACAAGGTTTGATGAAGATCCAATAAAAAGTGTGACCTCTGGAGTGTTAGCAACCCAAAAATTTGTCCGACAGGCACTGGAAGCCAGACAATGGATGCAGGATATCGGATACTGACTGGTCCTAATAGCTCACTAAGCACTATGTCCTCAGGTGAGCTAAAAATTTTGCTGACCTTTCTCTTGCTTCCTGAACAATCAATTATGTATGATTACGTCATATGATATTTTATATCAAGCTAAATGTTAAACAACACTCACGGTCCACACTGTCTTCATACCTTTACAAGAGCTTCCTTAGTAAAAAAAAAAACTTTGAGCAAAGAATGAAGGACAAACTTAATATTTTCCTTGCATTCAAGTGAGGATGCATGTACACAGCTCATATTTCAGTTCA
The DNA here is from genome assembly GCA_008271625.1 of Lutraria rhynchaena. Taxonomy (NCBI): domain Eukaryota; kingdom Metazoa; phylum Mollusca; class Bivalvia; order Venerida; family Mactridae; genus Lutraria; species Lutraria rhynchaena. The sequence continues at coordinate 181,819 of VIBL01000348.1, forward strand.
AAATTTGTTAAACAAATATATGTACCATATTTACTCCATTCAATGCACCCCTATGGTTGGATGATTAAAGATTTGCATACGTTTACAACATCAGACTTGTCTGCAATTTGGTGTTTTTCAAACTTTTGACCATCAATGCACAGGTATGTACAGTAAAATACAGTTATAGTAAACTTGGATACAAATGAAGAATCAAATATTTTTTGTGTATTTTTCCCCAGACATGCCATTTTTTATTTCCTTGCTATGGATAGATTGAAATAAGGACACAATGAATAAATTATTCAGATCCATAGGAATTCGAAGTATAACTGGGCTTTACTGTAATGCAATTTCTAGAAATGGTGACTAGTGCGCTCTAATTTTTTTTATATTTTTTTAAAGCCTATCAAATCATTCAACTGTACATTTACAGGGGCATGGCTATCCCTCTATTCATGTGAATTCATAATTGTGTTGGGGGAGGTCAGAGGAATGCGTGTCCCACCCCAACATCCGGAAAATTTTGAAAATAATTGAATTCAGGTCATTCTGATGTGCTACATATTTAGTACTGAAAATCAACTGTTTTAGGGTCATAAATAAACAGCCTGAAAAGAATATTTAGTCAGAATCCCGTAGAATCAGCCATGTACTCACATACAGGCAGCTACGCGTATGGTTTAGCAATGCTCGAAGTTTGTCAACTAGGAATAATACAAATGGCTTTATATCTTAAGCTTTTAATACAGTTCACAGAATTTTTGTATCCAACTTCTATGGATCACTAAATCAACAAAATTCTAAAATTTCTTTAATGCGAATCTTCACAAATATTTCAGATTTGAAAGAAATCAAAAAAGTTAAACACCTTGAAGTATTTATTCGTATAAAAAGAATTTTTAACACCGACATTAACATCAATCATCCAGAGGATAAATGAACAAAACTATTCAGAGATAAAATCAGATTATCTTCAATTAATTTTCTAAACCCTTACACAATAGTTTAACATTTGCAGCAAATGGATTCTTTACAATTTATAATAAATTCAAATTGTCGGGCTGTCTTACCGAGATACCACTTTATAAATGAGATGACAATGATATTGGCACTGATGACCTAAGTACGAAAATTAGACATGACCCTGAAATGGAGCCTAATTCAAAATCTTATGAACAAGGTACTTGTACATTCTATTTCCACATAGCTATTACTCAATGTCAATTTATGGTTTGAAAAAAAATGAAAAAGACGTGTATTCTGTGCAGATAAATACTTCCAAATAATGAAGCATGAAGTCACAAATAATTTAATTAAATTAGGTCAAGACTCACAAATTAAAGGATATTATTCACCATACTTTCAAATCACATTGTTAAAATGGTTGGAAACCAATTCAACAAAGATTAAATTGGCGTCCATGTTTGGTCAAGTTTTAAGCTTGTTTAAAATAATCTAGCACATTATATTTTAATTATTACTGGATGCGTTTCGTACTTGGGAACGCACAAATTTGGTTAAATGGTAAAACGTGGAATGCCCACAACATTTAGTGACTTTCCAGCTTTATTCTATAAAAAAGGTGAAGACAAGTTGAAATTTTGAGATTCTTGAAGAAATACAGAAATTCAAAGGGGCCATAACTCTTGAAGATTTGCAGGAATTCTAAAGGGCCATAATTCTTGAAGATTTGCAGGAATTCTAAATGCCCATAAGTCTTGAAAAATAACAGGATTTATAAGGGACCGTAACCCTTAAAGAATTACAGGAATCCTAAGGGGCTATAACTCCCTCAGGAAAATCAAACAATTCCAAAGAGCTATAATTCATAAAGAATTATGTGAAGTCCAAGGGATCTCAATAATTGATGAGTTCAAAAATAAAGGTTATTTCAAGTAATTTATCAACATGTTTGAATTTTGTAATTTTGATTACAATTAAATGAAACATATATAAGAGGCCAAACTTCCACTACACTTTACAAAATAATGCTTAGACATGATGTTCCGAATTCATGCCAATATACAGATGAAAGACACATAAGTCTTAGCGTGAATTAATCAACCATATGTTCAATATAAGCTGTGAAATACTAAATATAAATATTGAAAATAAAATTGACCACATTAAACATTATGTCAAGGATTACAAAGACTTTACTATAAGTCCGATAAAACTCAATGACGTAACGCAGGGTTCACTATCATAACACTTACCTAACATTCAATAAATGTTGGGAGATAAATTCCTACCACATTGCAGTCAAAAGAAAGTGCATATATAAAATGTTTAGAAGCATAAGATAGTGAAAATTATTGCACTTAACCACAGCCAAAACTGAGTTAATTACAATCCATGAATAAAAATGTATTGATATCATGAACCAAATAAATCTCTTAATATATGCTTAGTAAGCATAAATACCACATTTCTTTTCTCTCTTCAGTGGCCTGAGTTTACAAATTACAATGAGTACCAAAGAAAAGTACTTTCAACACATTTTTTGGTACTTAAAGCATGTTAAATGGCACTGCTTGGTACTTTCAGCATGTTGTTTGGTACTTTCAGTACTTTGATCGGTATTTTCAGTGCTTTGATTTATTACTGTGTGTGGTGATAAGGATTTTTTCTTTGGTTTGAAACATAAACTATGAAAGTTGACTGCAAGTAAAATAACTTCAGCATAAGAATAATCATGACAGACTGATAATATATATAAAACTCATTCGTTGTGACTAAAATCAGTGAAACTGACCAAATACATGTAATCAAAAATTATTCAGCAAATATGACCGAAAAAGGAAGTAATGGATTTTATAAAAATATACAATAGACATTATTCGAAATATCAGACTATTAATATGGCATTCCCCCTGCATCTGAAGCAGATGACTTTTGAAAACATTGTGGCAAAAGAAGTCATTGCTTGTAATGAGCAATGGTTTCTTTTGCCACATTGTTTTCCACTCTGTCAGAGAAATTACCCAATTTTCTTAAATAAATTGATGTTTTGTATATATACTTTGAATTTGGAAGAGTCCAAAGTATGCTTATGAAGCAAACAGTTAACAAGGTGGACAATGAAAAAGAAAAATTTCAGTAAATAGGATGAAACATTTTAAAAGCCCGTTAACAACTAATGACAAGATGATGTTTACATCGGATAAATGAATTTTTAATTACTATGTTGACAGTAGCAAAGTTATGACACTTCAATACCTAAGAGTTGAAGAGTTGCTTTGTGTTCAGACACGAGGAAATAAAAATGACATCAAATAGTCGGCCAAAGAATTTTTGGGGTCATGAAAAACAAACTTGTTGAGTAAGAGGGTTGGTTAAAAAGTCCCTACGCCGGGCATCCAAATTGGACTAAAACAATGTTTTAAGATGTGATAGTACATCTGATATTTTCTGAACTTCATTCTTTCACTGGGATTTAACATCACACCAACAACAATAGTCATTTGTCAACTTTTCCACCTTAACACGAAGAGGAACACCCCAGGTGTACACCCGGGTAGAAGCACTGACTTTGTATAAACTAGCTGGACAGCTTCCTCACATGTGACATTGTCTGGTCCAGGATGGAATTTGAACTCACTGCAGTGAAGGGCTTGTATTTACTAGTCAGAGACTATAACCACTACACCATAGAGGCCCCTACATCCAAGTAATAACTGACCAAACACTTTAGTACATTACGTATGTGAGATGCATGACAAGCTTGGTGAACAACTTTTTTATAAAGTGGGGGCCTCCAAGGTCAAGTCAAAATCTTTTCAACTCTTTTACTTTGAGTCTGACTCTGAAATTAGAGCTTAGTGACTATTTTGTAACCTCTGGGCTCAATCTCTACTGGCTTCGCTTAGTTGGGCGTTGTCAAGCCAAGAACCATTATCAGCACAGTTTATAATGATTTTCAATCATTTTTCATGATTTTACAATTGAGTCCCAAGGATTTCATAATCAGTGAATTATTAGGTTGTATACATAGAAACATATGTCCAATGAAATTATTTTAATACCAATCAAAGACAGACGTAATTTCATCAATCAGTCACGACAAATTAATCACACCGCCCTTAAGTCAGGTGTTGAATATGTCACCCGTCAACAATCCTATCTTTGACAAGAAGAAAATGGTCACTGGCCCCTTATGCAACAGAAGTCCCTAAATCAAACATCCTGATGTAACGTTAATCAGTGCTATTGATAAATTTGATAGGGAACTGATAATCGTCAACATTCCGTTCAAGTGTTAAGTAAATAAAAGCCGCAATTGCAATCATGAGTACATTGACCTGTCATTTCTATCACACACCGTATGATATCTTCACGATATGTTAATAATTCTGGTCATTCGATATTTTTTTTTCAAAATTTGAACATTTGATACTCATTTACCAACAAAAACATGAAAAAATACAAAAACAGTAAAACTACGAATCAATTACAATATCAATTCAACAGATGACAGATATACATGCACAAGTCAATTATCACATTGGCACATTGGTCTACCATAATGAGTGACACAGTCTGCTGCCTTGTGATTGGTTCATTTTAAAGCTCATATCAAAATCTAACCAATCAAAAGCTGTGCTGTGCCAACTGTCTGCAGACTTGGATATTTTCATAATTTCATAATGATATTTCATAAAAATACTTACATATTCAACCTTTACAAGCAAAATGCGATAATCAAATGCAGTTGAAGGTTACAAAGTATTCTTTGAAATACTTTTTGTCTCTGATTATCAGAATTAAAAATTGTATTATTGAGTTCATAACTTACATACCGATCACCTTTAAGGGGGCCAGCAAGTATCTTACAAATCTTTATATGAGAAGTTAAAACACAAAATTTCAATTGAAATCATCATATCGTAAAATCTATACATTCAGCTTAAAAAAAAATTTCAAGTAACCTTTGTACAAATGCTTCAGCAAAGGTATTTAAGCTTGCAAGTACTAGTATTTTTTGTCTGATTTTATCTAATTCTTACACAAAAAAAAGAGACAAAAAAAATATTTCATTCATTTTTTCTTGTTAGTAAAGATTGCATCACTATGAATTATACATGCTACAATAGACACAGAAAAGAATTTAGTGCAAAAAAGTTTATTTTTTGTCGACTCACTCCAATTGGACTTTTTCCACCTTCATTTCTGACACTGAAGATCTAACAACTGATACATCTCAAATAAGAACTAAATTCTGATTGGCTGAATGATATGTATTACAGAATAACTTAGTTATGACACAATGCAATCTACCTCAGAATCAATCTACCGCGGAATTATAGTAACTGTTATTTGCAGAGAATTAACATTCAAAAATATAAATATGCAATTCCAGTATAAAATAGTTATGTAATCTTTAAAAAATAATACAGTGTAACCTCTCCAAAGAAACATCCTTTGGGAGAAGCAAAATTATGTTGTTGTTGTTGTTGTTGTTGTTGAGAGGTTCTGGCTCTAGAGAGTTTAAATAAGGAGTTAAAATGTACAAAGGTAAAAAATCATTTTGTTGAAGGGAGGCAGTTGCACAAGAGAAGGCCACTCTAAAAAGGTTGCACTGTACTACCTTACAAACTGGGTGAACATTTTCATTTATTGGAAGAAACTGATCATAGGAAATCTAAAAACATTAATTTTTCCATAGTCAAAAAATGCCGCAGCTTTATGAAAGTAAGTCTTTAGCAACAATGCGCTAAAAAATCATGCAACTTGCAAGGATCACATTAGGTCTAAACAAAAAAGGTTTGTTTCTTTTATGTTTTTTTTTTTTACATAAATCGGCACTGTTGTGAAAATTACAATAAAGCACTAATATTCAGCAGGTAAAAGACGGGTCGGTCGGGTAACCAGAAACAAATTTTTTTTAGGCATTTACTGAAAAAATGTCATCCACACTAAAATTTCTTATTCTACAGTATTCGGTTTATACATTTTTTCATTCAATGACACTAAACCACAGGAGAGAAATATGAAAAGCAAGTTTCAAATATTGATAAACCTCTCATAATCTCAACTTAAGAACTCCGGCCAACAAATAAGTTACATAATATCTGCAGACTGGTTATCATCATACTTGAATTTCAAGTATGAATATGCAATAAAAACCATGAAATAATCTGCACTGTTCTTCGGGGATGAGTTTTTAAAATGTAGACTTTATAACAAAGATCAGGAAAAATTTTGTACACAGACTACATTGTAAGAATTGTTCTGTACTGAAATCTGGACCGAACGGGACTAAACTGGACCATGGTTTGGACCAAACTGGACTAAACCAGACCATGGTTTGGACCAAATTGAGCTAAACCAGACCATGGTTTGACCCAAACTGGACTACACCAGACCATGGTTTGACCCAAACTGAACTAAACCAGACCATGGTTAGAACCAAACTGAACTAAACCAGACCATCGTTTGAGCCAAACTGAACTAAACCAGACAATGGTTTGGTTTTTCCGAATTTTTCAGTACAATTACCATTTATATTCACCATCTTTGTAATTTTAATGTAGATGAACATTCTGTGTGACCCCTAAAAAATTTGCAAACCCTTAAATTGGCCTCAGAAACAAAGTTACCAACATGTGCAACCAATAATATTCAGGATGTCAAAATGATTAAACAGATTGATATGCAAAAAGAATTTATATCTTTCATTGAGTAACGCCTTTTTTGAAATCCTGTTTTATGCTTAACATAAAGCTAATACAAAGTATTGAATAACTGAAGATTTACTTCAAAAGGTAGAAACTCATTTCATTACATGAACGCCGTGTCCTCCGCATTGCCATCAATCAACTTGAACACTTAATAGATCGTAAGACCTCGGCCGTCTTTCTTCGCCAGCATGATTTCTGTATCTAATTTATACCAGAAATATTGTTCCGTCAAAAATTGTCACGCACGAGGGGCAAATAAGAAAAACATCCAAATATAGTATGAAGAGGTTATTCAATACATAATGATGTGTATCTGACTCAATCTACTAAATTACAGAACTAGCAAAAATAATTATGTGATTACATAAATTTTTTAAGATCATTCATGCGGGATATCAATTATTTTTGATACACGCTAATAGATAGAGTTAATACACAGAAAATTGTGACATATTTTTGCCAGTCATCATTGAGTGGAATAATGCTCAGTCATTGTGTAGATTAATGTAGAATTAAGGCTCAAAGAACATACAAATTAGGCCAAAAGTAAAATATTATTTGTTCACCAAGTCAATCAAATCTGTCTAGAAAATGCCTACAAATTTTGTTACTTTTTTTTGGTAAATAAGAATTTTTTACCTTCTTTGAATATTATTAAAAAAAAAAAACTCACAACTAAAGACAAATCATTCAAAAAAGTAATTTTTTATCAGTCCTTGATAAAACAAGGACTGAAAAAGGCAAGCAAACAAGTTCTAATGGGTGGCCTTGATCTAAAAAAAAAGAAGTTAAAATGGTGAAAAAGAAAAAACAAGCACTTGGATACCACTCGATTCAAGGAATTTACTTTCATTCCATAATCTATGGCAAATAAATTATGCGGTATTCTTATACAAGCTTTAAGCTACATTCCATTACAGTATTAATATACTCTACTGCTTACAAAGATAATTGAAAATTCTTTCAACTTTAGGTTAAATTTTCGTGATAAATCACATACAAATTGCATCTTAAAGCACACTTCAAGTTACTTTAAATAATGATTGTTGACAAAAATATCTTTAAAGCGCATTTTTTCACTAGTAACAAATTTTTATTAAAATTTATGGCTAGGCGTACCCCGAGAATGCACCAGCCTACATATCTTAATCAAATACCAAATAACAATGTCACAGGTGTATTTTCATGATTTCATAAATTCAAAAAAAATGTTTTATTGACACAAGAATGACATTATGGTTGTACCTGCTCAACTAAATGAGGAAATTTTTACCTCATTAATATTGTGATCAATGAGAGCTTACAGTGCTTTGATTAGTCCTGCTTGATTGCAAGTTTTCAGCTTTTTAACATATTCTCGTTAAACAAATAAGAAAAACAAATATACAAAGATAGCATTTATGATTAGATATGTTAAATGTTCAATGTGCTAGCCCCCTAATCTTGCCCAGGGCTGATTTCACTACAATAATCTCAAATGAGATTGATCTCAACACTCAAAATTTGAAGAACTTACACTCAAGAAATTACACTTAAGATCTTAAACTCAACAACTCACACTTGAATTCTTTCACTCAAGATCTTACTTCAAAGGACTTAAGACTCAAGAAATATATTTTGACATATCCTATGTCAAAGAAGCTTTGATGTAAACTAAATAAACAGTGTACAAACAATATTGTAATTGGTAAAAGTGATTTTTACATAATTTGAAGATTTTCAAGCACCAGTAATTGAATATTTGACTTGAGAATGATCTCAATGTGTTGCGTTTTTTGAAAACCTTAGGTAATAAAGCCATCAAAATGTATTGTATCAGTATCAGAAGAAATTAGGAATTTCTTAAACATGACGCAAACAAAAAAACATCAGTTTAAGAAACAATGAATGCCCAGTGTGTGGCATATCATCCGGTTTGATGTCATACAAAAAATTTCCTTCATTGGAGCAATATAAACAAAGAAGAGACCGGTATACAGAGATAATAAGGTAACTATATTTACACAATCTCCATTAAAAACACCAGCCCAATCTTCATATTGCAAACATGACTGAGTTTGTTCAAGACAGAAATTTAAACGTATCAATTATAAAAGCATTATTTGGTTGCTATTTTTCTACCTTCAGTATGAAGAGTATCTGTTAAAAACAAGAACTGAGGCCAGGCTTAAAAGCTCATTGGTATGTAGTTATACAAATGACTCATTCAAAAGTCCCTAACTCAATAAATTTTCTGTAATTTGGACAATTTTTTTTTTCGTTCTTTATCCTAGCTTTTCTTTATCAGTTTGAGCATATAATGTAGACAAAAACTTATTTACCTACCCACTGTTTGGGTTATTGTAGCCATGAACCAATTTTTTAAATGGAGGCCTGACCTAGCATGGTCCCTAACTGAGTGAAAGAAGGCATTCAAATCTTTATGTTCAAACAAAACAGTTGCTAATAACTATAGATGAATAAAAATTGCCAATCGATTAAAACAATGTCATTTATTCTTCACCATGAATCAATGACAGTTTGTCAGTGTAATTACTTGTAAAAAATTAAAGCATTAGATTATGGTAATCACATCGTAATTTCAAATATCTAATTAATACCTTAATGGACTTTTGGATCAACCCTCTTACTGAATAAAATCACACTATTAAAGATCTTTCTAGCTCAACAATAATTTGATAAAAAGAATTGTACAAATTATAACTGTTGCATATAAGCTATGTTTTAATTTTTTGATGTCTTGGAAGAAAAAAACCACGGCCGTGGTCCAGTGGTTAGTGCACTGGACTTGGAACCGGGAGATCCTGGTTCGAATCCCGGCATGGCAGGTCATACCCTTCTATGAAAATTTGACAAAGATGTCGATTTTCCTCCACATGTGGAGAAGTTGCCGGCACCTTGTGGAAGGGTAAGTTAGTACTGGTTAGTATACAGTCCAGAAAAACTAGTTAGGTGAACCGGTCGCCGTATGTAACTGAAAAATTGTTGAAAAACGGCGTTAAACCCCAGCGACAATAAGTCACATAAAAACAAAACTTGGAAGAAAAGTGATTACTGACAGGATTAAACAGAACTACCAATAAATTTTTAAAAAATTAATAAACTTCAATCAACTCAACAGATTAAAACTATACTTAGCTGAGCCACTAAATTCTGAATGACAACACCAATATCGCTGACAAGCAATAACAAAAGAACTATGAAAAAGGATCCGGCAGTAAGAATAAAGGGAGACAACCTGCCTTTATTATATCATTTTTGTCAGTGCAGAGTTGCTCCCCTTATACAATGTATTTCATCAATACATATTTTTATCAGTCAGTAAAAAATGTATGCTTTTGTAATGATATATTAAAGGTTATTAAACCTTAACATTTGGTAGAAATATTCATCTAGACTGTACAAGTATGGATACAGTGGTTAATACACAAACAGTGTAGCAACAAGGGACATAAAACTAGACATATTATATGAGGTTTGAAACTTCCTTGAAATCATTGGGGGGGGGTATAGGAATAAACATTTCTCATTGTATATAAGATAAATTTATACCCTGTTGTATGATCTTTTAATTATACAGTAAAACCTCACATAGCGACCACCTCAATATTACGACCACTTTGTTATAATAACTGCTCATTTTTGGACCTGATTTCAAAAACTGCCCTATAATTCAACTTGATAATGAGAAAATCTCATTATTAGCACTGATTTTTCTGGGGATCCCAAAGGTGGTCTCATCATTAAGGTTTCACTATACTTGCTATGTTTTAATTTGGGTGAATGCATTTTCTGTCTACATTACTATTTACTTTCACTAAGGAAGGGACATAACTCTTTCAAGTTGATTTCATAAAAACAAGGGAGCTAGTTCCTACTCACCAAGCCGGCAATTGCACTTGGTACTCTGTTTATCCTCTTAACGCTGCCAGACTTTAAATTATTCAACAACCTGTAAAACAGAAACAACTCAAAACATGTTTTCTTACAAAAAACTTACACACTGATCAGTTTCGACAAGTAACTGGCATATTTGTGAAATACTTGTGCAAGTTCAATCAAAAGCACTTAATATGGGATAAAATGATGAAGATTCTGAGTAGAAGCTGATTTTGGTATGAACAGATATACAAGCACAGCACAACACAGCACAGCACAACTCGCATGATTGTGGGCAAGACATATTTATACACTGATAATTAAAGGACATATCATATCGGACAGTGACTTAGGCTATTATCGATTTATCAAGTATATGTAGCTACGTTCGTACCATAAATCCAAATACTTTATTTTATTTTTACAGTTGGCCAAAATGCCTCCTGGAGCAATGACCAAGCATAATTCGATATGTGACCGGTAGTTTATATGATACACAATACCAGACAGGTCAGATTGTATAAACAAATATAAACATTGGTCAGGAAACATGATTCAATCATGTGTCATCACATATTTCTGTTAACGAGCATTTAAGCTAAAATTAAATACACCAAATATATCTCAATAAACGCCCCGGGGGAAAAAATGAATTTAAGATATTTTTTCAACATGAGTTAATATTAGCATGATCTTTTAAAGACAATTACAAAACTTGAGTAACAATTTATTTTTTAACACTTTCTCAAATGGGGCAGGGAGGGGCATTAATTAGGGGAGGATCATCTTTTAGGAAATGTTGTGTGTCTATGTTCACAGTCTACAGGTTGACCAGAAACCTACATGGCCATGGGTTTAGAAATGAGCCGGAAGCTGGAACAAAAACAACCGGCTATTTGAGCATTCCTGCTGGCTACTTTTTCCAAAATAATGGACATGATACTGCATTGAACCCCCAGACTCCCTTTATACTTTTCGCCGCTTAACGGGTACACAAAAACTTTTCTAACCCCATCCATGGCTCAACAAAAATTTCACTGGTCTAAGGTTTTATAAAAAAAATGGCACCATTAATTAATGGTTGCTTCACATTACAGCCACATTATCAAAAACAAGTAATCAACTAAACACCTAAAGTTGGGAGAAAATGAAACAAAGAATTGTCAAAGTATATGGTGACCTGAAAGTCAGTCAATGTTTGGTAATAACAGAACTATGGGCTCAGATTTACTAAGCTTTATAGATCAGTGAAATAATTATACCATAGTGTTAAGACAAAATGAAAATATTTTCTTGAATAATTTTTGCATTCTCTAACATAGCTGTCATATCAAATATTGTTAAATAAAACAAAGAGGGTATTTCTCTGCTAACCAATAACTATGTCAGCTTATATATCAAGTTTTAAAATATTTTTACTATAAATTACAGAGCTTTAAATGTTGTGATGCAATCAGTGAGGTCACTATTACATCATCAAAGTCATGACCCACAGGAGTTAGTAACAAGCATATTTATTAAAAAAATCTCATACAGTTGTTTCCCTTTTATTTCTGGTAATTAAATTAATTTATACGTAGAATAAAACCCCATTATCTCAAATGAATGAACAATAGTTGCTTGTTGAAAAAAAAAAATCGATAACTTTTGCAATTGTCTTCCATTGGAAATTGTCAAATAGTTAAGCTGTCGTTTAGAATACAGTCAAACCAGTGAACACAGGCCACCCTTGGGAAAGTTAAAATGTGGCCTTCATTGACAGACAACCTTCATTTGGAGGTCAATTTGTTCTAAATAATCACTGACAGTTTTTCAAAGAATGGCCTTTATTCACAGGGTGACCTTTATTCAGAGGTGGCTGCAAACACAGGTTTGACTGTATAATCTAACTTAAAAGAGGAATATATTATATATAATCATACAGAATTAATAAAAATATGGGACAAATGTATGTTGATTTTTGTTGACCCTTTGCCTAATAATACCACAAGCATCTGAAGCAGACGACTTTTGAAAACATTGTGGCAAAAGAAGCCATTGTTTGTAATGAGCAATAAGTTCTTTTGCCTCAATGTTTTCCACCCTGTCGGAGAGAAATAACCCAAAATTTCCTAACTTAATTGATGTTTTGTATATTTGCTTTGAATATGGAAGAGTGCAAAATATGCTTTTGAGGCAAGGTAAACTTACTCGCACAGTAGAACTCCATTACCGAGTGATTTTCTGAAATCTTCCGGATAATCAAACTTCTTTCTTGTCACAGCCTGAAAAAGTTAAACCAATTTATAGCCAATTTATAGCCAATTAAAACAAATGTTTGATTGCAACGTGTTCAGACATTGATGCATAAGAAAGAAATCAGAATAATACAGGTAAAACATCAGGAAAAAACGGACTACAAAAATTGTCGGAGAATATTTCAACATCAGCTACATTGTGGTCTCAAACAACAAACCTCTATGTTAGTACTGGATCTTGCTTTCTTACAACTAAGCAATAACTAAATGTTGTTGTTGGATAATTTTTTCATACAAGTAAATAACCAAGTTAACAAACTGATTATTTGCATAATAAACATTTTATAGTCTCAAACGTTCCTTTTTGGCTGTATCAAATTCTAAAGCCATCAGAATCTGGGGGCCCTGTTTTTGAGTCACCCAGAGTATCTGGGCTACTCCTTAGAATGGTGAATGAGAGAATCTTAGTTTCCTCATTTGATAGGCTATTTAGAGTATTTCGATTATCTAAGTTCATAATTATAGCAATTGTTATGAAAAATATTTGCTAAAGGGTAATCATTTCAGACAATCAGTTTAACAGCTGACAATACAGACATTAGTGCCTCAACACAAACAATAGGATAGAACACTTCTTATTTACAAACGAAGAGCAGCAGGATTTATAACTTTGAAAATGCTTAGCTAAGATATGTCTATGAAACTGGTCCCAAGACTTAACAAGTCTTATACATTACAGGGTTTCCGCTGCCATTCGCCAGTTTCGCAAATGGCAAAAAAAATCTGCAAGTGGCGAAAAAAAAGTCAATCCCCTTTGTATATGTAGTGGAAAAAATATTATGTCCAGTGGAAACCCTGGCTCTAAATTTTGAAAATAATATTAATATGGCTAAATACAAAACAGGGGAAATAACTCTTAACAATATGACACAAAGGTAAGAAAATAGAAATCTGACTAAAGGGAGACAACTTGCCAAAACAAGCTGAAGAGCAGAAGGAATGTAGTGGTTATTTCTCTGTTTAACTGAATACATTAATTATACTTGATATTTTAAAACCTACGAGATGATGTACTTAATAATCTGAATAGTCACCGAGTAGATTAGAGATTACCCCAATTTCAACAATTCCCAGATAATACTTATTTACCCCAATACAACCACAAGCCATAAGACCCAACTTTCATCTGACAAAAATGTGTACCAAAGCAATTGGGTATAATCGCAAGATAAGATATTAATGTGATGAATATGGTATAAAATGGGGGTAAAATTCACCCTGGACTTAAGAATCTATGTTATTGACACAGGACATTTATCTGTGGTTTATAAATCTGCCTAGATATGGTGGAGATTGGAGAACCTGCTCATACCATACATCAATATTGACATAACTAACTGAAAAGACCACTTAACTGTACGATCAATGTAACATTGTGGTATCTTGTTCTTGATGGTAAAGAGAATTACACTCTTGTTGCTATGAAAGGGCAATACACAGGCACTTATGACCGGCTACCTCTGGTTTTGTCAAGGCAGAAACTCAAATACAGTGCAACCTCTCCAAAGCAACGCCCTTTGGGAGAAGCAAAATTATGTTGTAGAGAGGTTGTTGCTCTTGAGGGGTTAAAAAATAGTTAAATCGTACAGTGGAGAAGAAATCATGCTGTTATTGAAGAGAGATTGTTGCTCAAGAGGGCCACTCTGGAGAGGTCGTACTGTATTAAAAGTGCCCACTCCTAATTAATGTGACATCCAGCTGAGAAAAATAAGAAATTTTGATTTGCAATGAATTACCATTCAAATTACATGAAATGCATTGAAAATCATTCAAACATAACAGCTACATATAGAATAAAAAATCCCTAAATTGGAAGCAAGGGGTTTTCATTAGGGGATAATTGGTAACATTGTTAGATAGCTGGGTATCAATGATATGTGATCAAAGAGGATTTAATTAATTAAACAATAAGAAACAAGTAAACGAACGATAACAAATTTACAGTGACCTTGAAATCAAATGTTAAGTGACCACTCCAAAGAATTAGGAATATGGGCCTTAAGCTAAGGTGATAATTAAGATATGGTGGTCACAGAGCTAAGGAGGTCACTTTGTTAAGGTAGATACTGAGGGGTAGGTTCCATGGATGTGTGGTCAGGGTCTCTGACTAGTAATCACAACCCATCATTGCAGTGAGTTCAAATTCCATCCCTGACTAAATTTTATATTTGAGAAAAATGTCCAGCTGGCTTATGGAATGTCAGTGGTTCTATTCAGATTTATACCTGGGTCTTCCCCCACATTTAAAGCTGGAAAAGTCGCTAAATGTCTCAGGCTGTTGGTGAAACTACAAACCCCAAATAAAAAAATAAGGCGCACACTGAAAGGAGGTATCCATTCAGAAATGGCGGTCACTGAAAAGTGAAGGTCACTGCATGAGATGGTAAATATTTTAACGTTTGGTCATATGGAGATGGGATCTGAAAGCAGACAGACACTATGAGGGGGTGGGGGTGTTGGGTGAAACTTATCAACAGCTGGTTAAAACAAACAGGTGGTCAAGAGTTTTCATCACTAGACATAATGATTTATCAATTTTGAACACACACTGAGAAATCTACTGTAGATCACATTTATTTCACGAGTGTTTAATTTCAGTTGAATTTTGCAAGTTTATTTCCTTGCAAATCAAGACGGCAATGAAAACTGAGTTCATGACCGTGTTGAAATTCAAACAGGAATAGGTGTACCCACATCTGTATTCATTAGCTTAAAGCATTCCAACTTCAGGACATCTTGCATTAATACAAAAATACAAAGATCTGCCATTTTCATGAAAACAATAGGACCCTGTGGAATAAATATGATCTACAGCAATAAGCAAATAAAGGATGTCCAAAAATGTGGCTTCCAGCCTGTACATGATGACAAGTGGTACAAGCTTGCACCATCAACAAAATAATTAATGCACTTTTATAGGGCCACACTTAATACAGTACTATACAACTGAGACTTTTAAACAAGATAAAATTGTCAAGTTTCTATATTCCCATCCTATAAGTTCATTATTATACAGTATATTCTCTTATAAATGCCCCTCCCCTAATAAAAGCCCCCCCCCTTTTTGAACAAAGATAACAAAAGTGACTTACCATGACAGGCTATTCTAACCCGAGATGAACAATAGAAATTAGTAGAAAAGTAGACTTTTTAAATCCAAGGAATGACGCAAACACATTTTCAAAAATGTAACGCCCACGGGGGAGTTTATTAGGGAATGTATGGTAAACAGAATCCATGTGATATTTAACAAATGATGACCTTTTAACATTATGTCCATCACTTGAAACTTAAAATAATTATTTGACAAGTACATAACTGTGTTAGGTATGCACAAAAATATGTAACTGGACAAAAACTCTGCTTATGTAGATCTTTCATCAAGGGGTGGATACAGGATTTTTAGTTATGGCGGGCAAATATGGATACATGTGGATAGAACCACTGACCTTACATAAGTGATAATTATCTGACAAGTATGTAACTATGTTAGGTATGCCCAAAAATATGTAATAGAACAAAAACTCCGCTCATGTAGATGTTTTATGCAGGGGTGGATATAGGATTTTTGGTTATGGGGGGGGTGTAGAGTCTAGATGTCTATGTAGAATATGGTTATCGGGGGGGGGGGGGGTGTAGAGCTTAGATGTTAATGTAGAATATGGTCACAATCAGCACATAACTGATGTTTTTTTACATATGCTTGTCAAATTTTAAAGACAGCGCACGCCAAATCTGCCCCTCCCCCCCCCTAAATCCAAGCTAGCTATCATATTGACAAATGCACTCCATTCTAAGTACAATGCAGCTGTTGAATACAATGAGACTCAGGATGATAAAGTAACAATACATTTCATTTATTCTAGGGAAGAAAATAAACGTGGCACAACCCTAAATTGTAATAAGATAACAAAGAAACTACCTCTTTCTGGCCCCATTCCCAAAAAATCAAGAGAGGGCCCTGACCATACATATATATGTGTAGACAAAGGATATGACTCCCAAAATACCAAGATACACTACATGTTTATCATCATATTAGATCAGTCCCCAGTGTATTTAACTATCAACCACAATAAGATTAATGATAATTAGAGTGTTTTTGTGCATTAATTCAATTCCAATCCAGCCAAAGAGCCTGATGCAATAAATCTGTTGCCTCTGCATCATTCGTCAGTGTTTTATACCCAGATGCAGCTTTCAGCTTGATTAGTTTCACGGTGAAGTACTACAGAAGGAGAAACAATATGAGAACATAATAAACAAGTCGTAAAAGTTGGGAGCCAGATGCTCAGAGCCCTTATTTGCGAAATGTCCCTTGAAATGATCATGGTCAATGTGATTGACGACTAAGATGAATCACAATTCAGTAATAAATGGTCAACCGATTCTAATCCAATATTTCGCTATTTTCACAGGGCTAGGTAGCTAAATTTTAAATTTTCAAGATGATATTCCAATTGAACTATGGTCAAGTGCTGATATTTCATTTGAATAGAGTAAATCTGACCTATTTAATTTTCACAGTAAATATTGCTAAAATATCCAATTTGACTGAAGATACACAGAGAGGTGTGTCCTTAATTTAGTAAAAAGCAAATATCACACTAAAATGCTAATTAAATTTCAAACATTGAATGACATTTCAACACAATACTGATTAAGGAGCGTATGTAATTTTAGAAATATTCCTGTCTCGAACAAATAGTCCTGTATCAACAAAAGTCACGTAACTTCTTTTCTGAAGTATTTACGACGTTAATAATTTATTTTTCGGTGAACATGGTATCAAAGAAACTATTGTACAGTTTCGAGAACATGTCATAAAAACAAGGGCATTGTACTACTTATAAAAAGTCATTTTTACTGAAAAAATTGCCAATTACAATAAAACATGAATTAACAGCCACCTGTGAATTAAAGCTACTATGTGAACAATGGCCACTTCTTAGAATATACTTGATTGTAATTATAGACATAATGGACTGAAAAATCTCTGAGTAAAGGTCACCTGGGTATAAAGGTCACCCATGTATTAAGGTCACCTGTGCATAAAGGTCACCCATGTATCAAGGTCACTCCTGCATAAAGGTCATTCATATATTAAGGTCACCCGCCATAAAGGTCACCTGTGTATAAAGGCCACCCCTACCTAAAGGTCACCTATGTATAAAGGTCATGCATGTAGAAGGGTCACCCGTGTATATATAGGTCACTCTCATATAAAGGCCACCTGTGCATAAAGGGTCACATTTCTTCTCTCTTCTTTCTCCTGTTCAAAGGTTTGACTGACCAACCAGTATCTTAAATTTTCAACTTACATGGAGTTTTTTAAATATCGTATCAATAACTACATTAGACTTTTCAGAACATTTGAAGATAAAACTTAGATTCAGAAAATATGGGACTAAGAACAACATCATACATGATATTCAGTAAACATTTTATTTTCACTGTGGTTTAATATCACACCAACAGCCAACAACTGTTTCTTTTCCCTGGGATTTGTCAAACCAACAGCCATGGTCATTTGGTGACTTTTCCAGTTTCAGCAGTGGAGACAGAAATCTAAGATGCACACCTGAGTAGAACCACCGACCTTCCATAAGGTAGCCGGACAGCTTCCTCATATGTGAAATTGTCTGGTCCTAGATGGGATTCAAACTCACAGTAGTGAGGTGCTAGAGATTACTAGTCAGAGATCATAACCATGCAACCACGGAGGTCCCTTTCAGTAACCAGTCACACACTGGATGAACTAATTCACTGAATACAGAAGGAGCATAGCTCAAGAGCTCTGAATGAACCCTTTAGACAAATCATCTTATATTTTATACCAAGTTCATAAAAAATCATGATCAAAATTCATCACAAAGTCTTGTAACTAGAGCATTTCTTATCACATTAAAGCTGCAAGGAAGATATTCTTAATAATTCTTAAAAAAAAAAAACTAAAAAATCAGAACAATTTTATTCATCGTTTTCAGGTACTGTATGAATTATACTTTGAACCATTGTCTTAACCTAATGATACAATAAATATCTAAGATAAAGTTAGATAATTATATATCTTTGAAAATGTGTGAGAACATTTCTTAAATATGTATGTAAGTGTGTCAAGATATCTTATTATCAAACTGATAAATCCAATTCAGCAAAAAAGTTTTATTCACATGCAACAGCAACAACAACAAAAAGCAGCAATAGCAGCTGCAGTAGCAACAGTCTCAAAAACAACAACAATAGCAGCAGCAACAACTGCAGCACCAGCAACAGCAGCAACAACTTCAGTATCAGCAACAGCAAAACAACAGCAGTACTTACATACCATACTGACTGTACATATTTTGCTCATAAATTAAACTGTCTTACTTACACCATCCTCACAATTCAAACATGTCAAACTTAATTCAATTCTAGTAATTGGCTACCAATTTAGTACAAATTAGTTACCCCACCCAGTCTTATCAACCAGTCAATTATCGTACTAACAACTTATTTGTAAATACATCAATAGTACTCACGTTGTATATTTGCTAGTAAGCAAATGAACTAATGTTTGCAATTTTATGTAAGTTGTATTTATAATGTGAATGGCCATTAATCATTTCGTTTACCATCAAACGCTTCATTTAACAGTCAATAGAACAGTAAACAAACAAAAAAACTACCATGAATTGAATCAGGTTTCCTCTGCAAAATATCAATTTCACAAATGGAGAAAAAAATGCAATATTTGTAAAATAAACATCACTTTTTAAAACATTATTTTGCTATCCCCTAGCGAAATATTTACATCAAACAAATTTGAATAAATTCGAAGTTATTTGCCCGCAACATTGATAAATCACAGGTAGTGAAAATTGGTCTAAAAATTAATGTATATTGTTTGATGTTGTAGTTAGTACTAAATTACTATGAGAAAGTGAAGCTCGAATTCATATACTCGTAAAATACAAAGAATCAAAATTAGGGTAAAAGTTCTCCATTTCTGCTAACTTGACAAACAATATTTTTTTCATGTTGACCTCAGACCATTTTTTAGCCGTCTTGGTCAATTTTTTTTCTTGCTGAAATTTTCATTTTCGCAAAAACTATAATCTCTGAACTTAGTTGAAAAATATTTGAAAAAAAAGTTCTGCTAATTTACAGATCCCTATACTTTGGGGGACGTTAGCGAAACAAGGTATTTTTTTGTTTTGAGGCATTTATTTCATTAAATTAAAAATACTGATAACCTAATTAGTGCTAAAATATAATTAAACTTTATAGTAATTAAAGATTGTAGTCAAATGTAAATAAAATACAGTCAAATTTGTGAACAAAGGCCATCATTGGGAAAGAAAAAACTGTAGCCTTCACTGACAGGTTTGTGGCTTTAATTTGGAGGTCAGTTTGTTCTAAATAATCCATGACAATTTTTCAAAGAATAGCCTTTATTCACAGGGTGGCCTTTATTTAGAGGTGGTCACAAAAAGGTTTTACTGTATTGTGATGTAGTTTTTTTTCTGACAATGATTTATCATTTTTTTCGAAAAATAACAAAAAATACAAAAATAAAGAATAAAAAAATTGTCACTGTAATTTTCAAGATAATCATTTTTATTTAACATTTTTCATCTAATCAGAGATATTTTACAGTCTATAACTTCAGCCACTTTATTGATGAGTAAAAATTATGCAGAAAAAGCGTAAAATTGTATTTTAATAACCCACAATCAAACCCTATAATGAATACTTATTATTTGTCATTTTTCACTCCTCAAAAAAACATATGACTAACGGTGAGATATTATTTTAAATTTAAATATTTTTAATCGGAACACCATGTGACAACAAACCAGAACATAGTATAGCAAAAAATATACAAATATTTACTCAGGAAATCAAGTAGATAAAGCCCCCGAGCAAACAGGCCGATTTTGTGTTACAAGAAGGTGAAAAAGGTTAAAATTGAATTTTTACGCACCCTGGTCATATATAATCAACTATTTACCCAGCACAATGGACGGTATTTAAACTAATGTAGCGTTTAAACACCCATACATTGTTTGAAAGTGACAAAAAATCTTAATCATTGTAAATAGTTACAATGATATTATTTTTGTCTGATTCAAAGAGATCGTTACCCCCACAGAGAAATGTATTAATCAGTACTATGGCATGGTGACCTAACTTTGGAGGGAGTTACCAAATAAGGTACTCAGTACATACACAATACTTTCAAAAACTGTTTTAAGTTCCAAAATGTCAAATTTTGATCATCAATCCAACAATATCTTTAAACCATTCTGCTCAAGTTTTAAACTCGAGGGGCAGTTGGCATTAAACGATGTGAAAAAAAACCCAAATTACTCGGCATAAAAAACTCAAAAATCTTTCACAGCTCTGTGATCCAATAAACATCGATAATGAAAATAAGGAAACAAGAATTCAATAATTACGTCCATCATGCTGAAGTAGAGATCAGAAAAACACTTAAGACAAAGAATGCCAATTAATTGGTTACCCATCAATAACTAGAATACCTAGCCTCACAAATGTGCCTGGTTTCCACTAACCTGATCAACAATCTTTTTTTCTGCAGAATCTATACTTTTTTTGTTTCGGCCAATTTTTATCTTGCCGATATTTTCATTTTTATATGAACTATACCTCCAAACTTGACAAAAATATATTTTAAACGGTTCTGCCCTATACTATGTATTTAGGAGATGTTTGTGAAAACACAAATTTTTTTTTTTGCCTAACTGAACTTTGGACTCTATCATACCTGAACAAAAGGTCTAAGTTATAGGATAAATATTATGGAAACTGAAAATGTGTCCTAAATAGTTAATAAGAAATAGTCAAACAGTCATACAGCCTTCAAATTTTTCACATGTAGTATACATAAATATATGACCTCTTTTGTTTAAAAGGTAAAAGGTCAAGGTCACAAAGGCTATGAGACCTGACATTATGATAAATGACAATGGAGTGCTAAGAACTATGGCTGACACAGTACATCAAAGCCGGTTGTCTGTAGTCAGTAGGTTGCAGACACAGTTATCTAAGGTCATCAATGTTAAAAGGTCAAGGTCACAGTACTGAAATTGATTTTATTGATAACATTTATATGTAAACAAATGGCAACTTTAAGTAATTTATGTTCTTTTGTCAGTACTTCATTTCCATTCACCCCCAACAGCCTGCCATGCAAAGGAAATACAAAGATCTTTGGACAACACTTGCTAAAAAAGTGGTTGGTGGGGTAATTCAAAAAACTTTAACCTTCAAATTTTCCTTCATTTGTCATTAGTTCAGGTTCATTAAATGATAAAACTAATTTACATCATCTTCAAGTATGTTGTTCAAGAGGTCAAGATGTGGTTCATTTACCTCGTTATATCAAAGTTTTACCGATATAATGATTAAGTGATTGTTGTATCACATGACGATGTTCCCTATAGTGAGACCTGTCACCTTGAGGTAACTAATGACAACCATACATGCTTTATCATCCTGTAAACTGACAAACATGGCAAGGAGGTTTCACTTCTATGAAAGTGAAAGTATTTGTTTCCTGTACAGGGCTTGACAAATTTTTCTCAGGCTACTTGTCCGGCAAGACGACCAGCTTAGAATTTTAACTATTTCTACAGCAATTTTAACTCGTCCCTGAGAGGATTTCTTCTCATAATTACGAGAAGATGAGTGATTTGTCAAGTCCTGCTGTAGATATCAATTTCATCACTATAAAATAGAAAATGTACAAACAGTAAATACTGCGCACATTGAGCTGAATTTTCGAATGTCCATCTTGTATTTTTTAGCACTGGATGAAATTGGTTGATTTCAAGTAAACTATTATACATTTAATCCAACAATGACATTGATTACCCAATTTCTTTATCTAAATGGATTGTAAGTATAGCAATGATTTTTTTCCTTCTTTGTTAGGGTCAGTTAACGGACCCTTCCCAATTGAAGATGAAGATATTTTTCACAATTCCTGACCAAAAAATTCTCAAATTTGGCATCACACCATGCATTGGACTGGACACAGACCCTTTTTCATAATTGAAAAAAAAATCACTGTATGGTAAAACAAAATAATTAACTCAAGTATTTGGGTTCTTCCAAGAATCGAGTTTTGTAAGGTTGACAGGTAGAAAATTTAACTCACTGTCGAGCCAAGATCCCACATATATCCCACATGGATCTGTAAAGCAAAACTCAAAAGGTGAAGAAAAAATATGACAGCAGTATAAGTAAGACATTTTCCACTCTAACTTAGTCGAAGCCAACTTAATTCACAGACAACATGGTTACATATGGTCACTCAAAAGACCAGTCTGAGTCTTTCAGTTCCAAGAAGTTCATCAAAGTCATCTATATAATCATACATATGTCAAGCACTAAATGTATACTCAAAAACTCATAAAGCATTTCTGTAACAGATAATTCTACTACTGTTTAATTACATTGGCTACACAAGCCCATAGGGACAGGATTTTCTATGATTCTGCGAGTTTCAGTTCACAAAAGTTACATCAGTAAAATATCAAACATCTGATTGGTTGATTATTAGCTTGATCCTACAACCAACCAATGGAAAGGATGCATTCTGAGGCCAGTCTTCAATTAAACTTAATTTCGAACCTGTTACTTACAAATTTGAATTTTGTTGGTTTTACGCCCAATTTTCAGTCACTGTTATACACAGGCAGACATTTAACCTTGATTCTTTACCAGTACTAACCTTCTCCACTTCAGTCCAGTTCTCGACATAAATCACTCAAATTGGAAATGGAGGGTGAATAGCATTAGTCATTGTGTCTTCAACCAAATATTACACAGAATATGTGCTGAGCCAAGGGTTTGTTTTGTTTTGTTTTTATGTGACTTATTGTCACTGAGGTTTAACGTCTTTTTTCAACAATTTTTCTGTTATATATGGCGACCGGTTCACCTAACCAGTTTACCTGGACTGTATACTAACCAATACAAACTTACCCTTCCACAAGGAGCCAGCAACTTACCCACATAAGCAGGAAAATCGACATTTTTGTCAAATTTTCACAGAAGGGTATGACCTGCCTCGACCGGAATTCAAACCTGGAACTCCGGGTTACAAGTCCAGCGCGCTAACCAATGGACCACGGAATCACGAATGAAAAACACTAGGACCCTAAAAAAATCGTCAGGTTTACGACTACCTGACGAAAAAAATGGGATACGTAGTTATTAAAACATTTTTTTCTGAACATACCTTTCATACCTTGGAAATGGAATTCACCCCCCCCCCCCAAATATTTAGTAATAAGGATTTTGCTTCGTAAATTTTAAGATCAGCACCAAAAAAAGGGAGGTAACCGTGAACATGACTATTTTTTCTGGCCTTAAACACAATTTTTTCTCCAGACTAATCCATAAACACAGAATTTAAGGTTTATCTAAAGAAAATTTTAATGATGTTAATCTTTACCTACATTCATTACACCATCAGATAAACAGTGAAAAATGAGAGGCATGAAAATTACTTTCATTCAAAATTTTCAGAGCACATCATAATTTAACAAATACGACAAAAGCGTTTAACAAAAACGATCTACAAAATTACACAAAAAAGTAAGTAAAAAATGCTTAATCATAAAAAAGTTTCAATTTTTAAGTATTGGAAAATTAGGTATTTTGATAGTATTTATGTCATAAAAATACTTAATAGGCCATTTATGTTTATAAACGACAAAGATTTTGTAGTAAAAAATTGTATAAAATTAAAAAATAATTTCTTTGTCAACAGACTATGAAGTACTTTTTATGTAAGAAACAGACTCCATGCGTTGAAATATCCTAACTAAACTACAGGCCAAAAAATAGATCATAAATACAATAAACGCAGTTATGCAGTGAAGTATTTTCTTAACTAAATATTTGATTTTTGGTCATTTAAAATGCTCATAAAATAATTCAACACTCGCAAATATGAGTCGACTACATACAGCTGAACATTTACAATTCAGATATATAATATATCAACAGCGATAAATTAAACGAATTGTAATGAAGAAATATTTACTCATAAATCAACAAAAAAATGTCGACTACTTTTAATGTTCATTTTAATATTTATATTTGCAATTTATACACAATGACTGATTTTCAAAAGTATTTGATTTATGCTTCAAGATGGCATGTTATACCAACAAAGGCTTACAATATCTTACATACAATATTTAAGTCTGATCCACCCCAGTCTATAAATAGAGAATTTTACAACGCCCTAAACAAAAAATTTGTTTCTGGTTACATGCCCCAAAAAATATGGGTCGGTAGCTTAGGGATTTTTTTCTTTTACATTTTTTTTACATATATCAGCAACACTGTAGTGAAAATTACAATATAACACTAAGATTTGGATGCCGAAAAAACTTTTGAGTCGGCAGGTAAAAGATGGGTCAGTTGGGTAACCGAAAACAAACCTTTTTTTACGCCTAATGTAAATAAGCTCAAATTTTATTTAAATCATTTCAGACAATCATAACTCATAGGTTCTTAACTGCAAATAAAATTGTCTCAACAAGTGTTTACCACATTTAGCCAGCCTTTACCAAAAAATAATAAAATTTCCATCTTTCCCTGCAGTAAAATTTCAGACTTTGTTTCCGTGACAGAATGATTTTTTACCCAACAAAGTTTGTACCACACCACATAATTTTTACCTGACATGTCAGATGGTCATGGACTCAGACACATTTGAAGAACTTTGCATGACCTTTAACAAAATGTGTCCCATCTAGTTTTGGAATTATCGAAGACCGGAACCCTACCAAATTCAGAAAACCAGTCTTTATTATTTACCAATCAATTATTTATTTACATTAAAGAATGGGACAAAAGAATGTTGCATATAATATTTTGTAGTCTTGGTTTACAAGTCTCTGATCATTATTCTGCATTTGAGGCAGGTCACAAAATTAGACAGTCATTCGGACTGGTCACGAAATTAGACCAAGTCATTCGGACTGGTCACGAAATTAGACCAAGTCATTCGGACAGGTCACGAAATTAGACCAAGTCATTCAGGCAGGTCACGAAATTAGACCAAGTCATTCAGGCAGGTCACGAAATTAGACCAAGTCATTCGGACAGGTCACGGAATTAGACCAAGTCATTCGAACAGGTCACAGAATTAGACCAAGGCATTCAGACATTTCATGAAATTAGAACTTGTCATAAAAAAAATAAAGTAATTTATTATCACTCACGTACCCAGTTTCTACTCCAAGCATGGATTTATGCTGGCTATAAGTAACAGTAATATTTGTACAAAAAGCAAAATTACCTTGTGAAGAGCATCATCAGTGCAACAGCAGACGCAGGACAGGGGTGGGGGGGGTACTGAATAATCTGCCCTTTAATTGACGGAGGAGGGAGACAGAAACATGTGATGTGATGACACACTGATTCATAAGCAGTTTTTTTCGTCTGTCAAAGCTACTGGCTGATATAAATACGAATGTACACCCCACCATCCATTTAATTAATGGAATTAATTTCGTTCATGACAAATGCTGGCCATTGGCAGGGCAATCATTTCTAGAACATGGCAGCTATAAATATTGTAAGCAACAAATTTTTACAAAGCCAGACAGTTGTGCTCTGGTATTTCTCAACATGTCAGCCTACAACAGGGGAGCTATTGTTCTATCTATGGACAGAAATATCCTAAATTATCAATTACGATTATCATATCACCATGGAGAAACAATGGCAATTAGAGACAATTTCAAATTCAAACATTTTATCACTGAAATATGAAACCATTGAAGATAATAAATTCGGCCCAAAAAATTAATACTTGGTTTCTGGTAACTTCCCCAACATGACTATATATTTATCAAGTGTAATTATATTTGTAGTTTGGATATGAAGTTCATACAAAAATATCAACGAGAAAAAAATTGACTGAGGCTAAAAATTGTCTTCAGTCAGCAGAAAAAAATAGGGTTGATTGATTTAGCAGTGACCAGGATCTTTTAACACCAAATGCTAAATTCATGAATACAAATTCTGCATCAATTTTATCCACATAATCAAAGATAGAAGTTATGGCTCTTTTTGAATAAAGAATAAACATTTTTTAAAGATTTTTTAAATAAACATTTTTTAAAGATTTTTTAAATAAAGGATGGAAACACTTAAGATTATTTCTATTGATACTGCATTAAAAATGTTTGATGATAACATTTTAAGGCTAAAAACAACACAATGAAATATAATAAAACGATAAATACATGAATGAGTAATTTTAACTTGACGTATTGATAACAAAACATTCGATCATTCGACCTGAATTTGATATTTCATTTTTGTGTTTTTTAAATGTAGAAAGTATTAATAGTCCAACCTAGAAACAATTGAAGCATGTACTGGTCAGTAAATTGAGTCTAACTATAGCCCTATTAAATGACTGGCCCTTTTTATAAAAATAGTTACACACTGGTTCACAGGTGAAAGCTCAGGTTAACATTGACATTAGCAAAAGAGACCCTAAAATCTAGCATGAACAAAATCTGAACCCTGTGACCCCAAATAAATCCATTCCTCAATTTGAATTAACAACGAAAGGGTTGATATTGAATGACCCCTTCAGGGCTCCTTAAGGGGACCCAGTCACAATACAACCATTGGTGAGTAGCAGCAAAAGAATCTACATCACTCCCCCCCCTGGAATTTGAAACAATAAAATTTATAGAACACAAGAGATGTTTGCATGTTTTCTGACATGAAGCAACAATAAAAATATGATACACCATTCTTGTTATCATGTTTCTCTCGCTGAAGCGTAAAGCTCTGTACCTTAACAAGAAGATGCTTGTAACATACATACCTCAAAACAGAAGAGAATAAACATATTGTATTGAAATATAATTGAACAAAATTCGTGAATATAAACCATGATGTTGAAATTACTATCTTTCTGGGAGATGCTTGTAACATATCACGAACAGAAGAGAATAAACATATTGTACAGAAATATAATTGAAAAAAATCTGTGAGTATAAACAATGACTGAGAAATTATCTTTTCTGAGAGAAATATAAAATTGAAAGATGGAAAATGTTAATAAAACCACACAGAAATGTGAGAATTTTACGTTTTTACGATGACATTAGTTGTACATTCAAAACTGTAGCAATTTGTCAGAGTTTTTTGTGGTGAATAATTTATGAAAACTAGGACAGAAATATGCCAAGAACGAAGAATTGTACAAAATGTACTGAAACATTAATGAGGTTGATATTGTTACTTATGTATGCACCAGTGCGTAAAAAATGAAAATTTACATTTTGGTGGCCTGAATCTTACAACAAGTCATAATAACAATAATAAAAATAGGAGATTATTTCTGCATTTAAAAGGAAATTAAGATGTTAAGAATTTAAGTTTATGACAGTGATAATTAGTCGAGATTATTGAAACAATAAAATCAATTTGGTACAAGTGTGAAGCATTTCTAAAAGAGGCAAAAGACCCAATGATGGCATATAGGCAAAATGATGCATTAAATTGACGCTTGATTTGTTTTTATGTGACATTGTCTCTGGGGTTTAACACTATTTTTCAACAAATTTTCAGTTATATACAACGACTGGTTCACCTAACCAGTTTTCCTGGACTGTTTACTAGCCAGTACTGACTAACCCTTTCACAAGGAGGTGGCAGCTTCTTCACATATGAAGTCAAATTTTCATAGAAGGGTAAGACCTGCCGTGACTGGGATCACCGTGCACTAACCACTGGACCACGGTCATGGCCTAAATTGATGCTTAATTTGGCAAGTGTCATACAGTCCTATAACTGAAGGGAAGCTCTTTTAGATTGTGATGGGTGGGGCTTACGTGGTTGAGTAGTTGTAGTCTCTGACTTACAATCACAAGTCCCTCACCAACATGAGTTCGAATCCCACAAGGGACCAAATTTCACATGTGAGGAAGCTGTCCACCTAGCTTACGGATGGTTGGTGGATCTACCCAGGAGTAAGTCTAGGGGTCTTCCTCCACTGATAATACCAGAAAGTCTCAAAATGACCCTGGCTGCTGGCACAACGTTAAATTCTAACGAAGTTTGTGATATTTTATACAGAGCTATTGAGGCTATTAAGGCAAAAACTAAGACCCACGTGAAAAGAACTTCATACAATACACATGGATTGGCCAATTGTTGAAGAAAGAGGAAATTTTGTTAAAATTATAACCAATGAACAGCAGAATAGGGACTTACTCCATTTCAAGGTCATACATTTCATTACATCAGGGTTAAGCATTGAAAAAAGTTCTTGGTCTCCACAAACCCGAACAACCGAATTTTTTCTGCTGACCCTAGAATTTTTTTAGTCTATGCCATTTATTTCTTGCTGATAATTTTATTTTCATATGAAACATTTTCGCAAACTTAAGAAAAAAGTTCTTTTTAAGAAACATTCTGCCGACCTATCTACCCTACATTTTTGAGGGATGTTAGTGGAAACACAGTATTTATTTTTTTTGCCTTAATATTCAATGTATTCTCATTAATGTCTCTGGTCAGGCCAAAATGTCTCCAAATTTTGATGAAATTAATAATCTAGGCTATAATAAATCATATTGATAATAAAAACGTATTTGTGAGAGAATTTATAGCAACCTTATGGATTTTTAACAACTATTCGTATGATAATATAGTCCTTAGATATTGATGTTTTAAACATGCAATGACTCATACTGATACTAATTTTTTCCAAGGACGAGCCCGAACTATAAATGGGCCATTGAAAATAAACACTTTACCGCTAGCCCAAATACACAATTTTGAGAATGTTCACTAGCCTGAATAGAAATTAACTAGCCCCAGGGCTTGGGCCAGTGGGTTAGCATGAAGACTGCTGACTGTATGAAAACAAATGCATAAGTAGAAGTACACAAGGACATATTTTGTAATTTTGAAAAATGGGTCGGGCCCAGTCCAGTTGGGAAAAAAGCATGGTGTGATGCCAAAATTAGGAATTTTAATTCAGGAATTGGGAAAAATGTCTTTATTTTCAATTGAGAAGGGTCCATTTACAGGATCCAAACAAAGAATGAAAAAAATTGCCAAAACAAGATCTTGCGGGAAAAATCTCAGGTAGCTAGCAACTTAAGGAAATTAAATGAAACCAGTCACATTTCGAGTCTTAAAGACTTGCTATTTTCATGTTCAATTTTTATCACCAAGATGAAAAATAACAATGCTTTCTTCACATATTATTCCTTATTATCTCACCAGGGTCTGCAGGATACTATAAATGACGCGTGGAATGCATCAGGTGAAAGTCTTAAGACTTGTTAATAAAAAAATATCGCATAGAAATGATATCTTAGATCATGATTTATAATAATTAAGCTAAAATAATGGAGGGACATCATCACCCCATTTTGTTATTTCATTTTTTTTTGTAATACTTAAGACTTCACAAATAGGTAGTAATACTGTGCATGGTGTGTCATTGTCTGATTAGCAGAGCAATTAATGCCCTGATTTAACATTTAAATCCTTAATTTTCAATGTATGTAAACAAAGACAGACTATTTTCATCCTGGTATTAAATGTTAAAGCTTTGCATTTCGTCGACTTATTTCTATAACCCCGTAACTCAATTTTTGGCAATATTGAGATTTTGTTATCACTTTTTTCGTCTCGATGAGCTCTTTACAATGATCATACTTACCTGCCTGTAGATCTATCCTAAATAGGGTTAATCCCAATTCCAAAAACCCGCAACTCTCTTAAAGTTATTGCAGTTCAAAGCTTCAAAATCTATTTTCTCAAAAATGGGAAAAAATGACATACAGTTTTGTAGAAATAACCCGACGATTTGTGTATTAATGAAGACTGAATTGTATTACAGCCATTTTGGAGCCAATGAAATATTTTATACTTTATTACAACATTTTTTTCATTTAAGTACTGTTAATGCTAAACTAATCTATTCCAACAATGAATGAATGAAATACGGTACAAGTTTCAAGGGTAGGGATAAAAACACTGACTCGTAACTGATCATCAGCTTATGTCAGCTTACGGGTTTTAGTGATTTATCACACGAAATATTCTTCGTATTTATTTTGAATTGCCAATTGTTATTCTTTTGTTGAAGGATATATTATTCATTTGCAAATTTTTAAGATTTTTAAAAGCATGATTATTTTCATCTAAGCCTTTTGCCTCATAATACTTAATTTCCCTACATCTTAAGCAGACGACTTTTAGTTTTAACAGTAAACATTATGGCAAAAGAAGCCATTGCTTGTACAGACCAGTACTAAGTTACCCTTCCACAAGGAGCCAGCAACTTCTCCACATATGGAGGAAAATCAACATTTTTGTAAAATTTCAAAGAAAGGTATGACCTGCCACGATCAGGATTTGAATCCGGATTGCTGGGTTACAAGTCCAGCGCACTAACCGCTGGACCACAGATGTGGCTTTCTAAGATTAAGGAAGAATTTTTATAAACCTTTTGCCTCATAATACCACATTTGCCCGCATCTTAAGAAGACGTCATCTGAAAACATTGTGGCCCAAGAAGACATTTCTTGTAATGAACAATGGCTTCTTTTGCCACAATGTTTTCCACCCTTACAGAGAGAAATAACTAAATTTTTTTAAATAAATTGAAGCTTTGTATATTTGCTTTGAACTTGGAAGAGTCCAAAATATTCATATGAGGCAAAGGGTTAAAGAATTTAGGCCGACACCATGCTGGCTGCACCCACACAAATATCTGTCATGTGAACATGCATAACTTTACCAGATACTGTAGGTAGGGATGTTGGAGTAACAGTGGAATGATTGTTTGAAGTTTGCCCAACTAGAATCTTTGGAATGTTGACACAGAACAGAACTGAATAAATCATGCACATTAAAATGAACTGATCCCTAATTAGTAATTAAATCTGTACCACTGATCAACTCATTTGAAATGTGACTTTGTTTTGGAGGCAAAAAACATGCTTAAACCCTTTGCCCCTTAAGCACATTTTGAACTCTTCCAAATTCAAAGCTAATACATATAACATCAATTTATTTAATAAAATTGAGTTATTTCTCTCTGACGGGGTGGAAAACATTGTGTTAAAAGAAGCCATTACTCAAATCACAAGAAATGGCTTCTTTTGCTAAAAGTCTTCAAAAGTCGTTTGTTTCAGATCCAAGGTAACGCATCATTATGAAGCAATGGGTTAAAGCAAAATGTAAAATGTGAACAATTATAAACATGTTCTGGAATGGTTAGAGGGATAATAATTAAAAACAGTTTTAAGAACCATTCTCCATGCAGCCAAGTTTATACCTCAAAGACTTTCTGATTGTCAGAAGAGGTAGGCAATTGTAATGATCGCAGGATGTGGGCCACTTTCTGCAGCCTTGCTGTAGGGTTAACTCTTTAATGATGATGTCTATATACAGCACTGGAGGTTCAAGATTCAAACCCAAGTTTGGACCACAGGTTTTTCTCTCTTAATTTACTTAAACTTTCTGATTGGCAGCCAGACCAACCTATAGTTGTACGATATACATGTGTTTATTTCTACTCTCTACCACCACTAAATTTCAAACCAATCAACTTTATAACAGTTTCAACACCTTCTTGTATTTCAGCATCAGGTTTATAGGCATTTAAATTCTTATCCATCATTTAAAAAAACTATACAATAACATACATTACTTCATGTGAAATATATACAGAAATTTTGGGGTATTTTATGACCTTTAGAAAGGAAAAAATCATAGTTTTAGTTGTATAAATGGTCAAAGATATCAATTTCCGATGAAATATTTTAACATTAGTTACATGATTCCAAATAATAAATTCATCTCCAGTTTTACACCTCACCCCCCCCCCGCCTTCAATTTTTATTGCATTTTTGGCATTATTATTTTTTTATTATTATTTTTGGAAGTCAAGTCTAGGCAATTGCCTAGTACTGCCTAATAGATGCTAAACGCCTGGAAAGTCACCAACACAAAACATGATATTAAAGCAAGATAACTGAGAACTAAATGTATTTTACACAAACACAGATATTATTTTTTCACGTTTAATTTGATATTTCTTTTTAAGTTGGATAATATGATATACTGATGCAGTCATGCATGCTGAGACGTTTTATACTGAAAACAAGACAGCAAATAATATCACTTATTTCCGGAGTTGAAATATTTTCATGCAGTAAGGGTAATAAATTCTCAATAAATATGATACAGTGTGGAAAAGTTATGGCGAAAAAGTCAATCTTCAAAACTGATCAGCCAGGGGTCATCATTGGAAGTCATAAAACGCGATAGTTTGACTATTAACCATTCACCCTGAAGATAATATTAGTAATCAAAATAAAACTGGTCAATGCACGTTGATTTCGACCCGGATTGCGTCATACGTATATCAATTTCAATACACAAAACCGCGGGAAATTCTGACACCTACCTGAATCCAGCGCTCAGCTTCATGCAATGCCAACTCAGTAAAGAAATCCATTTCTTCGTCCTCACGCAATCGTACCGGACTCCAATCATCATCGTTGTCTTGAATGTCGTCTGCCATTTTAAATCAAATATAAATCCACAAATGTTTAATAACAGCAAGAAATACACGCTACGTATTCCGGTCAACAACTGTACGAAAGTAAAATGTAAACATTCCAGACCCACGTCACGGGCTATAAACACGAATGACACACTTCGGCGCCCCGCGACGTTCTTATCCAACTACCGTGGTTGGGTTTATGACAGTTAAATGTGTCACAAACGTAATATAATACTATCGGAATATATACTAGATACAAAGTCATTTGTATACATAGACTAATGTACGACTCTATACCGTATGCAGTACGCTTTTATCCGACTTTAATACAGAACACTATAAGTTGATAATGTAAGAATTAATTTGCATACGTGAATTACTATCTCCAGTGATAGTCATTTCAAGTCGTGTCTTGTGATAAAGAAATGAGATACGCATTAAAAGATGACAGATAGCGTTCGTAAATTTTATAGTATTTCACATGATTATAATTGCTTAAATTTACTTCAAGTAATTAAGTAGGTTAATTTAATTCATGCCCTGTGAGGAAAGAAACGGGAACCATGCACAAATCCCTGAAAAAAATAAGCATTTGGCGAACTAGCCGAACAAGTGCTGGTCCATTGATGCAAATGGTACCAGAAAAATGACTTTAATTTTGTTTTTTAAATGAAATCCAGAAATTCGGGATAATTCTTAAATCTCAAGTACGCAAAATACAAGCGAGAAGAAACTATTTCATTCACTACCGATTCAGAATAGTTATCTATCAATCAACTCTTCGTTCGTTATTACTATATAATTATACATATTATATATTTTGATTTAACTATCCTTTTCTTTAATATTATGGTTCAATTCAATAAGTCTTCTTTTCAAAACATTTTTGTCATTCAACTTTCGTTAGTTTAAGGCCACATCAAGGTCAATAAATGTTGCGATCTTGTCAATGTAAGGCAATTATTTAATCAGTTTATCAGTCTCATACAGTAAAGTAACCATACGTAATATTATAGCGCCCTTGGGCCACATTTGGTCATAACTTCGACAAGAACATCAATATATGTACGTTTTCCACGCAACCGTCTATGGTTGTAAGAGCCGTAACTTATACCATGTCGAGTTTGAAATTCTACGTCATGAATATTGCGAATTGAGTTCAATGTACTCGGGGTTGTTTAATTAAGTCGTACTAATTTTTATAAGCCCCTGTTTTTATGCATGAATCCTGACACAATATACTGGTCCCAGATGAATCTCACTTTTGCAAAGCATCAGAATTTCTACAGCAATGAAACACATCTTTATATCATAAAATATACTTATTTAGCGAAACGTAAGCAAGTCTCATGATTAAAAATTAATTGATTCACAGATGAAATCTAAGAATTCACAGCTGACAGTAAACACAAAAGTCGAAGTTGATCAACGCGATGATAGGCGTTATTAAATATTTCCATTATTACATAGCAGTTCGATATAGATGTAAGGGAAGAAACTCTAAGGACCGGCGCATCAAAATACACCTAGATTGTCTACCTTTAGAGTATGTGTGTTAACAGTCGACATTCAGAATTAGTCCGTATTATTCAGAATAGTTCACCCAGCTTAATCGGCTGATTTCATCACGGACCGAAAGAAACACATTTGGAATCTTGACAGCTATATATTTAATTCGTCCATACTGACACAGCACGTTTTTCACTTTAATCACGTTCCAGCACGTGAACCTGTAAATGTCGGGTAATAAAACATACATGTAATTCATTGTAAAAAGTCCTTTATGTATACATTTAAACTACAACATACATCATTATAGCCACAACCGTGGTCCAGTGGTTAGTGCGCTGGATTTGTAACCCAGACACCGGGTTCCGAATCCCGGTCACGGCAAGTCATACCCTTCTATGAAAATTTGACAAAAATGTCGATTTTCCTCCATATGTGGAGAAGTTGCCGGCTCCTTGTGGAAGGGTTAGTACTGGTTAGTATACAGTCAATAAAAACTGGTTAGGTCAACCAGTCGCCGTATATAACTGAAACCTCATATAAATCACATAAAAACAACAAACAAAAAACAAACATCATTATGGATAGTATTTTACAAGAATGTTATTTACTTGTATAGTACATGATAATCGTTTCAAGTGTTTAAGTTTTCTACATTAAAATGCTTGATACGGATAGGTTGAAGATCAATGCAATCAATAAGAATAGAATGTGTTTGATACAATATGGTGCACTACGTGAAATACATTCTGGCTCATCATCTCTGGTGAGAAGCCAAGATTGGGTTAATCGAGAATGCCCAATTCTGCATCAAGAGAATATCACCTCTTCCCGACGAATGGACCTGTAAGCGGGACGCCATTCGAAAAGGGTCGGTTTGACAGAGTGAAGTTTGTTGTAAATGTTGTCATCCCATTGGAATCCAGCAAAATACAAATTCTTTGGATGTACTAAGAAATTCGATCGAGGGTATCACAGACAGGTGGACTTTCCAAATTCATATTTTATAAACTTTGTAAGGAAGACAATGAGTCAAACAATATAATGAATTGATTATGATTTGATTCTTCAGCTAGATCGAGGGCAAGATCGATGGCTTTCAGTTCGGCTGAAAATATATAGGACTTGTCTGGATTTTTAAATTTCATTTTCAGATACTGCTGCACCTGCAACATTAGCTCCGTCTGTAGAGCCATCTGTATAAATTGATAGATGTGTATCATAATGTTCTTTGAGTCCATGATACTTGGTTTGGAGAGTGTCTGTGTCTCTGCCTGACTTTTTTTCACAAGTGAGGTCGAAGCGAAACTTCGCTGACACAACAGTCCAGGGTGGAATATCTGGAACTTCGTACTCTGCAATGGACTCCATATCAACATGGAGATCCTGATCGAATTGAGACATACAGGTACCAAGTGGTGGAATCACATTTGGTCTCCGTTCAAAAAGATTTTTAGATAAAGGGTTAAAACAACATGATGTGTAGGGTTAAAAGGATTAGACTAGAGTTTTAAAATATATTGAGCAGCACGTTTTTGCCGTCTAAAATAAAGGGATGGTCCTTCATAGAGGCTGTTTACAAGGGATGTTCTAAATGCCCCCAAGGACTTGTCTTAGACCATGATTATGTATTGAACCAAGGATTTTTAAATAAGACTTCCTGGCTGATCCAAATACATTGGATCCACAGTCCAGTTTTGAATGGACAAGAGATCAATATAAACGTAAAAGAACTATTCTGTCAGCTCCCCAATCAGAGTGAGTGACAACTTTCATACGGTTTAGAGACTTCTGGCACTTCTTTTTAAGTGCTTTAATACGGGGAAGAAATGTAAGTTTGGAGTCAAATATCGCTCCAAGAAACTTAAATTCTGGGACAACCTAAATTGGTGTGTTGTCCAGATGAAGGCTTGGTTTTGGACGTAATCCACGAAGATTGCAAAAATGCATACATCTGGCTTTGGATTTTGAAAATTTAAAGCCATTTTCGTCAGACCAAGTTTGTAGTTTATTGAGAGATTGTTGTACCTGTCTTTCAATAATGTTCATGTTTCTAGATTAAAAAACATCATCTACGTAGAGGGAGCTGTCCACTCCAGGATTAACAGCTTTAACTACGCTATTGATTGTAATGCTAAATAGAGTAGCTGACAGGATACAGCCCTGCGGTACACCCATTTCTTGTCCGGGTGGATCTGACAGACGGTTACCAACACGGACTCGAAATAAACGATCATTTAAAAAAGCCGCAATAAAAAGTGAAAGGCGGCCTCTGAGACCAAACTCAGACTGAAGATATTGATATGCCATATTTCCATGTCGTGTCATATGCACTTTCAAGGTCGAAGAATATAGTTACTGCAAGCTGTTTGTTGGTGAGCTAAAACGCCTCTCTCAGAAAAGTGTCGAGGCGCATAAGGAGGTCAACTGTACCACAGAAACCACTCTGTACATTGACAATAAGATTAATAGATTCCAAGAACCATACAAGTCTGTCATTTACCATTCTTTCCAGTGTTTTACATATACAACTGTTGAAGGCAATTGGCCGGTAATTATTAGAATTACTAGAATCCTTGCCCGGCTTTGGTAATTGCCGCTGGACCTGATGGAATTCATTACCAACTTCCGAAGCATTTACCACAGGTTTCACTTGATCTTTTATTGAACATTTTCAATGATATCTGGGTAACAGGTGATGTGCCGTCTTGTTGGAAGGAGGCACTCGTTATACCTATCCCTAAACCTGGGAAAGACCATAATGACCCTACTAATTACCGCCCTATTTCTCTCACTAGTTGTACTTGCAAAACTTTCGAGTGAATGTTTAACACTCGTCTTGTTTGGTACTTGGAATCTAAAGAAGAAATAACTAATTTTCAATCAGGTTTCCGTAAACAGCGAAGCACTAACGATCATCTTGTCCGACTTGGATCTTTCATTAGAGAAGCTTTCATTAATAAACAGCATTTAGTATCAATTTTCTTTGACCTTGAAAAGGCTTATGATACGACGTGGAAGTATGGCATCTTCAAAGATCTTAAAGATGCTGGTTTAAATGGGAGACTACCCTTATTTGTTTCAAATTTTCTATCAAACCGTAATTTCCGTGTTCAGGTTGGTTCCTCTTTATCAGAGAACCACCAACAGGAACAGGGAGTTCCACTGGACAGCATCCTTTCGGTTACACAACAGAACCTTGATAAGATCCAAAAATGAGCCTCAGAAAATGGTTTTAAATTTTCAAAATCCAAAACGCAATCCGTGCACTTTTGTCGTCTGCGAAAGGCACACAACGATCCAGAACTATACATATCCAGCTCGAAAATCCCTGTTGTACCTGAAGTAAAATTTCTTGGTGTCATTTTTGATAAAAAAAATTGTCTTTCATACCCCATATTAAAAATCTAAAGCAAAATGTCTTGAAGGTCTAAATCTACTGAAAGTCCTTTCTAACACTGAGTGGGGGTCAGATACCTCAACATTACTACAACTGTACAGAAGCCTTATCCGTTCCAAATTAGACTACGGATCAATTGTTTAAGGCTCTGCCCGCAAGTCATACTTAAAGATGCTTGACACTATACACCACCAAGGCTTGCGTTTGGCTCTTGGTGCTTTCCGCACATCACCAATAGAAAGTTTATATACGGAGGCCGGTGAACCGCCACTAAAGCTACGTCGAAAGAAGCTATCGCTTCAGTATGCAAAGAATACTTCATCTGACGGCAAAACCCCTACCAGAGACGTTATATTCGACCCTAATAGCAAAGAGCAATTTCAATACAAAGAAAAAGAAATAAAACCAATTGGTTTACGATTGGAAGACGACTTAGAAGCTCTCAAACTTGACCCACATAGCGTTGCACAAAACCTTACACAAAATATAGCTCCATGGACACAATCATGTTCAGAGATACTGATCTATCCAAAGAAAAAAATCTCCTAACTCATCTGAATTATATAAAGACGAATTTTCCAAAATTATAGAAACACATCATGATTTTATCCATATCTATACTGACGGCTCAAAAAACGGCAACAAGGTTGGTTGTGCTGCCTTCGCACACAACTTTATTTCTCGGATGGGCCTCCCAGAGGAGGCATCAATGTTTACAGCAGAAACAAAAGTCATCGACTTGGCATTATCATACATTTCTCAACACAAGGCAGACAAATTTCTAATTTTCTCAGATTCTCTTTCTGTTCTTCAAGCTATTAAAAATTGCAAAACCAATAATGTCTTGATTCAACATTTACTCATTCGCTTACATGATATTTTACAATCAAAATGTGTAAAATTTTGCTGGATACCTAGCCACATAGGTATTCGAGGAAATGAAACAGTTGATACTTTGGCAAAAAAGCTCTTAATATTCAACCAGTTGCAATCATGTTATCCAACAGCGATTTTCAGTCATCTATTAAAATACTTATCAAATCCAAATGGCAATCTCAATGGGATGAAAAGACAAATAGCAAACTCCATGCCATCCTTTCTCATGTCCAATTATCAAGACCTTTCCCTCTTTTAACTCGCCGCGACCAAGTCGTTATTACAAGGTGCCGTATCGGACACACTCGAATTACACATTCATACATACTTAACCGAGAAGATCAACCATTTTGCATATCATGCAACGAAGCTTTCACTGTAAAACATTTTCTTATAGACTGCCACGAATATACCCTAACCCGGAACCAGTATTTCAACGCAAGCTCACTCAAAGACCTATTCACAAACACTCCATTTATGCTTATTATTCAGTTTTTAAAGCCAATTAATCTGTACTGAAAATATAATTAACATAAAATATTAATTAATTAACAAAATCTGCTGTATGTGCGATATAGCCTAGTTAGTGTTAAAGCACCGTAAAACACCAATCAATCAATCAATGGTAATTGGAATTACCAATGCTTCTCTCCAAGGAGAAGGGAATTCACCGGACTCCAAAATATTGTTGAAAATTCAAGCAAAAGGGAAAGTATGGACATGAAGATGTTTCGGAAATTGATAATTGACTTTGTCCGGGCCAGGTGAAGTATTGCCTTGTTAAGGGCAGATTTTAACTCTGTCATTCAGAAGAGTTTGTTGTACTTCTTTTGGTTCTTGGAAGAGAAATTAAGTTTTTTCTCTCTTCTTTAGTCTTGAGCGCCTGAAACTGTTCTGATCTGAATAATTTTCAGAGGAAGACTATTTGCTAAATGCAGTAGCTAGTGCCCCAGCAATTTCTTGAGGGGAGCTGATATCTTTGTTGTCAACAGAAAAATGATTAACAGGGAACAATTTTCCCATCAGTTTTTCGGATCATAGTCTTTTTGATGGAGGTTCTACAATTGAGTTAGGAGACATACTGTCTCCAAGTTTTTCTTTTACTATCTTTAATAGTTCTTCGAACCTTAGCTCTCAATATACGAAACGAATTGAGATTTTGGGTTTGGGTAACTTGGGGGACTTGTCTGATGGGTAGAATTTTCCGCTGCTTCTATGAGCAGGGAAGTAAAAAGTTCAGACACATCCTCACTACTATCTAACTTTTTATGATTTATATTCTGCTCGCAAAGGAGCTGGGATTTTACCCCCAATTGGCTATCGATAGTTTCCATCGTTTGGAGCGGTCATAATTGACGGATATGTTGATGAGATAAATATGGGGAAGTGGTCACTTTCACAAGTGTCATCTCCAACTTTCCATGTAAAATATGTGAGCAACGTTGGTCTACACGGAGATCGTTTAAGAGAAAAGAAGGATCCTGTAGCAGGATGTAGATTAGTCTTTGTATTGGCATCATTCATAATTGCCGGACCGATAAAATTGATAATATTTTCAATTAGGGTTCCTCTGTGATTGGTATCATCAGAGCCACATATAATGCTATGTCTATTAAAATCTCCTGCTAGTATATATGTTGCAGCAAGTTGAGTTAGTAATTTGTTTAGACTGTTGTCATTAATTGGTTTGTTCGGTGTTAGATAGATAGAACGTAAAGTAATATCTTTGTTTAAGGACATCCTTACAGCAACAGAATAGTTGTATTTAAAGGTACTGTAGTTGTACTTGTTTGTGAGGAATATTATTATTTGCAATGATAGAAAAGTAACCTTTAGCTATATTAGTCCTCAGGCATCCACAATTCCATTGAATAATATCATTTCGCACCATGGTGATAAAAATGAGTTTTAAAAAGGGTTTCATCTCATCGTCCATATCCTCAAACTCTGAGACGATAACTCCAGTCACTATCGTGTCGTTTTTGTTTTTGTTTAGATGAAGAAGATTTACATGTTGAAGGGGAGGGTTTAGACCTGGATGGGCTGGGTTTAGATCTAGAGGAAGAGATTTTTGTGTGTAAGGTATTTTTGATATGTTTTTAGCTTTTGTTGTATTATTTGATTTGTTCTGGATGGTTCTGCAGGAGTCCGAGCAGAGGTTGTAGTGTTTGACACAAACTGTTTCTGTGTAGTTGTAGTATTTTGTTTTAAAGAAGATGATAAGGCAGAAAGTTAATGGACGAGACCTTTAAGTGCATTAGACATTTCAGGGAATTCTTCTAAAAAAATTGATTAATATATTACAAGTGTGACAGCAAGATTTTTCAGGAGCTGGGACTGCGGCAGGGGCAGAAACATTTGCTTAGCAGGTTGTTTTCCTCAACTGTTCTTGATCTTGTCGGCGCTTCTGTATCACTTTCCTGGCTTCATAAAAGGATACGTTTTATGATACTTGTATGAAAGAATGTCTTTTTCGTCTCTCCAGACTGAACAGTCTTTGGAATAGGATGGATGAGAAGACTTTCAGTTGAAGCACACTGTTGCATTGTTACATGATATTGGATCATGGACTGGTCCCTCAAAAGAGCATATAGGACATACCGGGTTATTGTTTTAACATTTGGTCTCGTGATGGCCGTACCGCTTGCATCTAAAACAGCGCAGGAGGTTAGGCACATACACGTCGACCTTGACTGACAAAAATCCTATTTTGATATTTGAAGGGAGATTTGGAGTTGTAAAGGTAAGAATGTATGTGTTTGTACCATCTTTTTTCCAATTTTGGTAATTGCGTTTGACATCAGGAACAGCCTTTTTGGATTGTTTTTAATTTCGTCACAGGATTTGTAGCAAGCTGCAACACCCGTTCCGAAGATTTATTGAATAGAAAGGAGATTTTTCGACCGTTGCATTGTGGAACACTCCACAAGCACCGTGACATTTTTTCAGCTTTTTGACAGATCTTGGATTACCGAGAATTGAACGGATTTGTTTTTATATTACAAAAGGTGAGAGATTTTTTATAGGTTTATCTGGGTCCTCTGCCGAACCGACAATGAAACTATTCAGTGTAGTAAATATTAGAAATGATGTATTGAGGTCTGAGTCCGAGAGTGGACGCTTGGCTTTCGTTTGGGATGACACGATTGTTTGTGGGTTTTTTTCACCGATGCTCCCCGAATTACAGTCAAATCGGTCCCAAGACAAATCGGCCCCAAGTTAGATCGGCTCCAAAAAGTCAAACTGTCTTATTTCGGATAAAGTCTGCAGGAAATTGCACCATAAATGAAAAGATTATGGAATTATTTTTATGATTAAAAAAATAAACCAAATCTAATTTAGTGCCGATTATGAAATTATTCTTATGAAAAAAAATCGAAATATCATTTATTTGTTTTATTTGGTTAATGAAATATGAAATAATTCTCACGAAAAAATATATATAAATCCTGGGACCAATATACACATATTGGTCCCAGATAAAATTGCACAATCGTTTATTGGTTTGGCACGGTACGGAACGATCTTACATTAACCGCTGCAAGAGTATTTTTCACATACGTGCAATGTGTACGGGCTCCGGTAATTAAGAGTTATTTCCCTTTGAGCTTCATTAGCAACTCGTTATTGCAAGTTTTGTTGAGCCTATCATAAATAAATGGCAGCAAACGAACGGCAAGACATTAGTTGTCGTACTTGCAACAAACAACAAAAAGTCATGAAATTGTGCACAAGATGTAAAACCGTTATGTACTGGTAAGCAAGACGTTAAAGTTTGTAAGCTGAGAAAATGGTCCTTCCGAATTCATTTATGAATAATGAAATTGGCCAACTGGAAAGTCAAATAAGTAAGGCTACTAAAATCGATGATGAATAATTCAACCCCGAATAAATCTAGAAAAAATGTTTGTTCTTCTACAGTTCTTTATCAGAACTCCTGACAGAATCGTCCTTACATTTTCGTGTCATTTAAATCAATGCTGCTGGTACTTCTGGGTTAGATCAAGTCAGAAAAATGTAACAAATGAAAAACAAGGTGAAGGGTTATACGCAAATAAAAAAGAAAGCCCTTTCTAGTTTTATCCAAAGGAAAAAAAATGAACACAATGGTTGACTAAAATTATGACTTTACAAACATAAGTAAATTTGATTTAGAATCCTCCATTCAGATGAACTTCATTTGTAGAAGGAAGAATTTGGTTTCTGTATATCATATTCAATGAGTATATTTCAGATGTTGACTGAATATTTTTACTGAGGAAATTTCTGTCTATAACATTTAATTTATTATAATCAATTACAATTAAAACTAATCTACTGGAAATACACATGGAACAAAATGCTACCATATTTAACGCATTTACTTCATAAACCTATTTCCTTAATTTCAGCTCAAGAGAATGCCAAATAGAAGACTGGCAGAACCATCGCCAATCTTGCAGCAGTGTACCTAAGAAAATAATGAAACCTACGGAAAAGAAATTTGATAAGAGTGACAACAGTATATTTTCTGAAGAAGGTATTTTTTCTTGTTGCATTCTTCAAACTATATATTTTAAAGCAGCAGCCCATACTATAAGCAGGTTATTGAAAATAAACAATTCATCAATTGTTTGAATACTGGTACACAATTTTGGGAAAATTTACTGGCCTGAACCACAGGGGGCTAGCACATTGAAGGGATGGAGTATAATGGCATATAAGGCCTTAAATGGCCTGAATAGAAATTTACTAGCCCCAGGCTTTGAGCTAGTGGGTTAGCTCATACTGTTGTCATAGTGACACAGTCATGTGATTATGTTCATTTCTTCAATTATTCTTAAACTTTTATGTTTTAATTACTAAACATGCCTCAATATTTGGAACAAAGCAGTAAAACAAACTATTTAA
Organism: Lutraria rhynchaena; assembly: GCA_008271625.1. NCBI lineage: Eukaryota > Metazoa > Mollusca > Bivalvia > Venerida > Mactridae > Lutraria > Lutraria rhynchaena. The sequence goes on from VIBL01000348.1 coordinate 225,922, forward strand.
GCAGAACATGATACAACAGTTTGTTTTTATCCAAGGTCCTCATGTGGCAAATCCATATTTACTAAACAGTTATAATTCTGTTGTAGTAATTATGCTTATATTTTTCTACCATTCAAATTCAATGAATGAAAATAGGGTACTTTTACATTGTTTAGTTTATGGAAGTGACTGAACATGAGAATGGCCATAAAGTTAAAAAAAAGGTATACTGAGTTTGGGAGTTCTAGTATTCCGAAGTATGGACTGTATGGGGAACAGATGGAAATATTGGGACTTTGAAATTTGTCCATGTTTCAGACGTTTTCAGTTTTAGGAAGGCCTGGTATTTGAATGATACACTGTACAAGATATTCATAATTATCAGTTTTAATTTTAGGATTTAATCCAGCACAGAATAAACAGTATGATAAGATGCATCACCCACTGGTAGATTTTTCAAAAGCTGTGAATCAGAATACTAGTAAGACACCAACTATGGACAACAAAATAACAAAACCTGATGGAAAATGTTACCTTTTTGTAAATCAGTATTACACAGATGTCCCCGAAGTAAATAAATCTGAGCCAGTGTCTTCCGTCATTGTAAAATGTAACAAAGAAAAACTTAAAATTGACGTTCAAAATAGTTGGACAGGCGTTGAAGTGTATAAATTCCTGTCATACAAATTGTCAGTGCCATTAGAAAAGTTGAAAATTATTCATAAAGGAAAAGTTTTAAGTCGGGAGACAGTGCAAGAAACATTGAAGGACAAAGCTGTTTATCAGGTGATTGGAGAAACAGCTGAGAATGAGGATGGAGTTGATCAAAGAGATATAGCAGTGTTAATGAAACAGACTGGACTTGATAGAAATGCGGCGGTACAGTCACTGAAAAAGAAAGGAGATTTATTGGATGTTTTGTTAGACCAATAATTGTTACAGAAAATAAACCATAATAGAAAGAAACCTATGTTGTCACTCATTCACAATTGTTTGTTGTAAAATATGATACTGAAGTGATAATATAAAATTCGTCAGACATATTTCCCAAATTCTTATGTCAGGACTAGATTTCAAATTGATCCCATTCAAAGTTTAAGTAGCCATTGAGAATGTTTCCTTTCAATTTGATTAAATGTAATTAATTTCATGGATGTAAAAATCTGACTGTACTTACATACACCAACAACACAGAATCAGAACCAGTATTCGTAAAATGAAAGTAAATCTCTTCATCAAAAAACTTTCAATAACATTGCATTAATTCCATAGAATTACAATGTAACAAAATTACTAAAATAAATTTACAGTAACTTCCTGTTCATGCATAGATGCTTGGCTAAGACTATGTATATAAGTAAGATTCAAAACTAAATACATGTATAGGGGCATTACGTTTGTGCCACATATCAACTGTATATTTAAGTTATTTGATGCTGCCAGTTGATTGAATGACATTTAATGATCATGGGTGTAATGTCGTAAATTCTGTTGGCACTGAGAATATTTGAGTACAGTCTCAGTGCTAAAATGTTGAAACCCCGCATCTAACAGAACACTCTTAACTAGAACTGGCAAAAAAGGTTTTTCCATACAAAATGTAGCTGGATGTTTTGAAATGGACATGATATAAATAACATCAAATGCTATATATCCTTTTACTAGTCTTAAATATAAAAAAAATACAATCATGATTGTACAAATGCATTTAGAAATAGAAAATAGACTTCTTTATCCATGGTCATCCTTAAAAAATGATGGTTTGTGGTTGAACATTTAACAGGAATAAGATAGGTAGAATTTTTTTGCTCACCTTATACGCTATACTGAAAATGAAAAGCTTTCAAATAGAATGAAAAAAATCATCAAAATTGTTAAAAAATTTTGAAGTCGAGCATTTTGAACAAGTTGGTCACCTAACTACAAGCCAAACATTTTTTAGGTTTTGTTTTTTTTGTTTTTATGTGACTTGTCATTGGGGTTTAACGCTGTTTTTCAATGATTTTTCAGTTATATACAACATCCAATTCACCAAAGCAGTTTTCTGGACTGCATACTAACCAGTACTAACTTACCCTTCCACAAGGAGCTGGCAACTTCTCCACATGTGGAGGAAAATCGGCATTTTTGTCAAATTTCCATAGACGGGTATGACCTGCTGTGACCGGACATTTTTTAGGGATGGTCTTATATGAAATGTTTTGGTATCAGAAGTAAGGCCAGAGAAAATATCAGTGCTAACAAAATTTTCACACAGTTTATTTTAGAATCAGAACCTGTGAATTTCTAAAAGATCACTGACCTTAAAAAGACAAAGTCCTTCAATTTCCAATCTTTTGGAAGGATGGCCCGTTATTGTATGTTTTGCCATCAGGTGTGAAGCCAAAGTTAATATCTTCCATTTTCTTGAGAACAATAGCCACATTGTGTTTGATAAAAAATCAATAAATTCAGAAATAAAATGGAAAATGATATGCAAAAATAAATGTATTTTTGCATGCAAGCTGTCAACCCAACTTTTTTCAAAATATAGGACAAATACAGGACATTTTTGAGGCCAAATGTAGGATAAATATAGGACATTTCCTCAATTTTGACAATAAATATAGGACAAATTTGGCTAAATATAGGTTATTTCATTCTCTTTTATATATAGAAAGAAACAAACTTATAGTTCAAGACTGCTTAGAGTTCATAATATTTTTTAAAAAACTTACTTTTCTGAAAGCTATATTTATTTTAAGCTTTTATACCATTATATACAGACTGATCCCACAAATTTCTGTGTCTTGAAAACTAAAGTCAACTTGGTCTTGGATCTATGTCACACACTGCCTGTTCTGGAGGCAGCATCAAAGAAGACACTTCTTAAAAATCCCCCACATATCGTAAAAATATAGGACACAAGGCCTAAAATATAGGATTTTATAGGATTGTAGGACGCAGTTGACAGCCTGTGGATACATAGCTGAAATTTAATATAAAGGTACCCGTATTTATCTGCATGATTTTGTAGTACAGTAAAACCTCGTAATAATAAGGTAGTCTCATTATTAAGTTGAATTATAGGGGAGTTATAGAAAGCTGGTCCAAAAATAAGTGGTTGTACTATTGAGCTGATTGCAATGTGAGGTTTTTCTGTGTAAGAATCTATAATATGTGGTAAAAATACATGTAAATTTTTAAAGATACTATCTTTTTCAATGTGATAATAAATACAGTACAGCATGGTTACAGTGAGGTCCTAGGAACCTAGACTTACTATATCCATAATTCAATGCATCCATACAATGAAATTTCATTGACAGTGTTTGGATACAATAACTTTCTTTTCTGTGAACATAATACAGTTGAACCTGAATATAATCTCATTGCTCGAATCAACACATTTTAAAGCCCTGATTTTTGACTCCTCCAATGTTTTATATAAAATTCAGTTTTTCAAATGGACATTTTTAGCTTGTCTGTTTTGAAGAAAAATCAAGCTATTACGATTGATGAGTTGTCATTGTTGTTGTCGTGAAAATTTTTTAATAAAGCCCATTACTCAAACAGTTAAAGATATCAACATAACACTTGGAATGCTTGATGATCATGACAGTTGCAAACCAAGGGGCATTATTATGGAATCTATGTTTTTGGAGTTATGCCCCTTTTTAACTTAGAATTTTGGTCAAAATTGCTTATTAAATATAATGATGTAAAACAAATGAACGTTGGTGCCGCTCTGCTGAGCTCATGTTATAATGATGTTTCTATTAAACAACATAAATTTTCAGTCCCTTGTCACTGTTTCTCTGTTTTATCAATGATTATATCCACTTTATACCAACCAACTCAATGTGTTACCAATACCTAATTGACAATGAATTACACAGGTGACCTACTGTTACGTATACAATAAATTAGTTAACAGTTTGTAAAATCAATTACACGTAATTGGTGTCAATATGCGCGTATTACAAACGAAGTCAACCAATGAAAATTGTTCTCGATAGTTTGTACTTCATTTTACAATAAACAACTCATGTTTTTCCTCCTGATTTATCCAAAATACTCAGAATTACGAAAATCATATCTTAATGATAAATTACTAGAATCAAATAATACACAATACTAAAACACAATTAGAAAGTAAACAAAATATATAAATTTCAAGCCAATTTTTTGTTAAATTCTCAATTTCTTCTTTCTGACAATTTCAGCATCTCTATGTTTTCTTTTTTTCACTATATTATTACATTGTATTGATATTTGACTATGCTGCTACATATAACTTATATACACATAATTGAATAATTTACTAAAGATTGAATAATTAACCAATGAATAAATGATTAATCAATGACTGAATAATGAACCAATAACTGAATAATTAACAATTGAATAATTAATTTATGAATGAATAATTTACTAATGATTGAATGATTCATCAGAGTGTTTGAATAATGAACCAATGATTGAATAATTAAACAACAGTAAAATAATTAACCAGCAAATGAATAATTTACCATCAATTATATAATTAACCAATGACTGAATAATGAACCAATGACTGAATAATTAACAATTGAATAATTAATTTATGAATGAATAATTTACTAATGATTGAATGATTCATCAGAGTGTTTGAATAATGAACCAATGATTGAATAATTAAACAACAATAGAATAATTAACCAGCAACTGAATAATTTACCATCAATTATATAATTAACCAATGACTGAATAATTAACAATTGAATAATTAATTTATGAATGAATAATTTACCAATGACTGAATGATGATTGGTCAAATTTATAGTTCTACCCATGGAACCCATGTTTCATTATGGTAAACTGGATCACCTGCCGGATCAACGGGTTTATTTTCTGGCTGGACCATTGTATACATATATTCATTCATTCGTACCAACATTTGTATCACAATTCCTTGATTAAGGTCTGCTATGTTATTATACTCACACGGATCTTTTGCAATGTTGAATAAACAAGGTGACTTGACAGGATCACAGTTTGTTGAAGCGTTCATGGGTTTCTTACCACAGTTTATTATCACGGAGTTTTGTAAAGTACTTTTCGATGGTTCGTTATAATCACTACTTAACATCTCTACAGGTGTATAATGTTTATTTCTTTCTAAGAATTCAGATTTTAATTGCACTGAGTCTGAATCACCTACAGAATAATTATTAATTACATATTTTCCATTGTCTATGTGATCATCTGGATTTTGCCAAGGTGGGTACCAACCGTCCCACTTCATACCGATATCTCCGACAATAATTTTGTAATCCCCCATACGTAAGGCACTGTTGTTCTGCATTGGATCAATATTGTGCAAAATTTCAGTTCTATGAGATTTCCCATTTACTGACAACGTTTCCCACATATTGATGCCATCACTGTTAATGAGCACACCTTCATCGCCACCAGCGACTGTGTATAGCGTAGGCAACCAGTCACACACATGCATCATATGGTTAGACACGTATCCCGAGGTTTTAAGTAACGGACTGTAGATAAAACCAGTGCCCCGAACTCCACCTTCCCATAGTGTTGTTTTCACTCCCCTATAAGGAAAAATATCTAACAAACAGTGAAACCTCTATATTTTCTATCCTTCAACAAGGGCAACAACTCTTGTTTTTGTTTTTATATGACTTATTGTCACTTGGGTTTAAGGCCATTAATCAACAATTTTTCAGTTATATATGGCGACCGGTTCACCTAACCAGTTCTCCTGGACTGTATACTAATCAGTACTAACTTACGCTTCCATAAGGAGCTAGCAATTTCTCCACATATGGAGGAAAATCAAATTTTCATGGAAGGGTATGACCTGCTGTGACCGGGATTCTAACCTAGATCTCTGGGTTACAAGTCCAGTGCACTATCCACAGGACCACGGTTGCGGCCGGCAACAACTCTTACAAAATTGTCAAAATGTGTTGTGAAATAAATGAAAGTATTTAGGGTACCTATCAAATAAATAAACAATATTTGGGCAATACCACATATTATAACATTAATATATTTGAGTAGCATTGAGCAAATACATCAAAAAAATACAGTATTATGGACTGAATATTCTCTCAATCAAAACAAAAAAAGTCTCACCTCAGAGGAAAATTATTCGCAGCGTTATAATCAAAGCCATTAGCTGGTCCACCATTATCAGTGGTAAATACTATCACAGAATTATCAATCATTCCCGAAGTTCTGAGTTCATCAACTATCTCTCCAACAGAATCATCTAAGGCCGCAACCATCCCTGTACATAAAATCAATGGAGAACAAAACTTAAAAGGACCCATGGTGGGACCTCTGTGGTTGAGTGGTTCCTGACTAGTAATCTAATTATTAGCCCCTAATCACCGTGAGCTTGACTCAGGAATGAACAAATTTCACACGAGAGAAGCTCTCCAGCTAACTTATGGAAGGTCAGTGGTTTTATCCAGGTGTATGCCAGAATGAAATTTACGTGGATTCCGGGTGGGACTTGAACTCAAATTATTGAGGGACTAGTGATAATTTATGAGAGACCATGATCACTCAACAATGAAGGCCCGTGTGTTCCTGTCAAATAGAGAAACAAAACAAATATTTTTTTCAATGCTGTCTTTATATTCAGATTATGAGAATACACCATAACCCCTGAAAACTGGACCCCTTCTGGACTGGGCCAAAAGTCTGGTTTTCTGAGAATTCTAGTTTTCAGAGAACTATTGATTATAAAAGAGAAAAAAATGAGACTTGAAAAATCGTCTGATTTTCAGAGATGGGGTTGTACTGTAATAATAATCATTATTCAAAAATAACGATCAAAATTAATGATACCGGCAAATAACTTCCTTTTGTAGTTGTGAATGTGTGGAAATCTGTCCACATATTTCTGAGGAGCCAATAACGGATCTTCGAAGTTTCCACGATGAACAGCTTGATGCGCTATGTACAGAAACAATGGCTGCAAAGAATGTACCAAAGTTTGCACTGAATAGTGGGGCAGATACAGGGATTTTGGTTGGGGGGGCATAAGGTAAAGAAGTTTCTATACATTGAATATGAACATAACCAGCACATAACTAACATTTCTTTACTAGTGCTTGGAAGAATTTAGAGGGGGCACATGCCGGCTCTGCCCCCCTCCCCAGTTGTTTGCATTGGGATATAAATGACAGACTTTTTTGTGGTTATGTAGCCAATGAAATAATTCTTACAGGTGGTGTTTTTCAAAAATTCTGTTATACTTAATATCAGTTTTATACTATGATTATGAGTGAAATCAGCCATCTCAATCTCTGACTGGGAGCTCATTACTAGACCCTTTTCTCCTAGCAATGATTTGAATGAAGAAGGTACATATAAGGTTGCTCGTATCCCATCTTTGTTCCACAATTCACAAAAATAATGTGTCGGTGGTTTGTGGAGGAATGGGTTAGTACTGGTGTGTAATCTAAGAAACAGGTCAACTGGTTACCATACATAACGTAAGTAACAGTGCACCCCCTCCCCCTTGAATACTGTGGCCTATTTTAAGTAATAAATACATGTAATTAAAAATTAATCCAACCGTTGACTTGTTATGTTGTTCAATATGCTTTATGGCCTCCTTGGTGAAGAGTTCCGTAGAATACATCTCACGTTCATTTCTGATAATATCATCATTTCTTCTCCAATCAAGTCCCCATTCACCCTGCAAAACAATAGAGACACATTTTTATCTTGTCTGTTTCGAAGAAAAAGTCAAGCTATCATGATCACTGCAGCATCGTTGTTGTTGTCATGCAAAAACTTTATTGTAGCCCATTATTCAAACACTTATAAAGATATCAACACATCACTTGAAATACTTAATTATCATGACAAGGTGCAAGACAAGGGGCATTATTCTGAAGCTATTTTTTGGATTTATGCCCCCTTTTTAACTGGTAATCAACCAAGTGTGCCCAATGTTTTTCATCCAGTGTAATGAAATACAAGACGGATGTTGAATAATTCGGCTCGGTGCAATGACCAATCCAGGACTCTGTCTAGGACAAGTAGACCTGTGGGGTGGTCAAGGTTATACAACTTGAGATTAGTCTCCGTGATCAAATTTCACATTCTGTCCTAACGTTACTGTATTAATTATGTTAAAACTAAGAAAAAAGGCATTTATTTTACGCTTACCAGTGAAATATAGAATTATATCAGTGAAATAAAACCCTATATTTCACTGTTTGAAACAATGAAAATAACAACATTGTCTAAATTCCACTCCATCCGGTCCTTGACAGAACTACTTTTTTGGAATGTTTTATTACCTCCCTTGCATTGCAATAAATCATTTACAAACTCATGAAAATATTGCATCAAATGGTCACTCAGAGAAATAAACCACTGCCATACACCGAAACAAACGCATATTCTCTATACGTTCTTGATATGAGACAGATATCAATATTTCAAGACATAAACACACTACAAATGTTTTTTTAGGCACATGCTATTCTATTTTTGGTGTCTAGAAACTTCAAACATGTTTTGCTGAGCAAAACAGAATGTATTTATAGTATTGACAATTAACACATTCTGTACAAATAAAGGCAGAATAAACAACATATCCAAAATCCTGTAAACACAAATACACAATAACAACATCTCCCGCGATGCAAATTGTTTAGTCGATAAACAAAATGACGTCAAATAGATGCAAAATACAAATAATTATTTTAAATAGCAAAAATGACCACAGCAAACTTACATTATTGGAAACAGCATATGTGTGATCAAAATAGCCCTCAGCGCCTTGATAATATCCGTAATGTGACAGAAATCCTCGTCTTGTGGGTAAATATCTCTCAGAAAACATTCCTAGATGCCACTGTGGAGCATGACAAAAATAGTTACATGCAGCTTAGGAGGTATTTTTTTTCACTAAAGTAGCCGCGACTGTGGTCCAGTGGTTAGTGGCAGGACTTGTAACCCCAGAGGTCTGGGTTCAAATCCTGATCATGGCAGGTCATACCTTTCTATGAAAATTTTACCAAAATTTTTATTTCCAACCATATGTGGAGAAGTTACCAGCTCCATGTGGAAGGGTAAGATAGTACCGGTTAGTATACAGTCTAGGTGGTTAGGTGAACCGGTCGCCATATAAATAGAAAAAATGTTTAGGAAAGTATTGTCTATCAGATATTGGAGAATAAAGTATAATGTACATGTTCTAATTCAATGTACAAATGTATTTGTTTTGTAAAAATCATTTATGATACAAATATGAATATCTTGATGAAAATTTGAATAAATTAGGTACAGTCTAACCCGTGTTTGCGGCAACCTCCAAACAAAGGCCACCCTGTGAATAAAGGTCATTCTTTGAAAAAAACGTCATTGATAATTTAGAATTAACAGACCTCCGAGTAAGGGCAATCTGTCAAGGAAAGCCACATTTTGACTTTCCCAAGGGTGGCCTTTGTTCATGGGTTTGACTGTATATTTACTGGGACCAAAACTAAAAATCACATACTAAAAATAATTTCAGTTTAACAGTATGTACAACAAGTGGGTATTGTTTTTAACTAACATCCGCATGCATCACCCTCAAAAACTTATTGTTTGGTTTGAAAAATGCAAATATGGGATTATCTGCAATTCAATATTGCACTTGACACATCTCCATTTGATCTCCCCAGTACCTGGTAAGTTGACATTAGAACTACTAAGAAGGTCTCGAATGTAAAACTAAAAGTATGGTGGCCTCCACGCAAAAAATGCCAGTCACATGGGTAAAAGTAGAAAATTAAAAACAAAACCGAAATGTTAACCTTGGTGCTGTGGAAACAATAAAAACCAGTAGAGTCCGGACCTGGGATAAAAACAGAGGTTCCAGAAAATTCTGGAAAACTTTTAACCATGCAGTCAAGTTTGTTTTCTTCACAAAATGGTGTTTGTTGCATGCTATACACTGCAAAGAGCTAAATATTACTTTGCGTAAAGGGCAATTTTGCAATGAAAATGCTACACAGTCTCCAACAAATGCCATTTAAAGAACTTACTTGTTTAGCAGTAAAATTTCCTAAGCAGCAAATTCGGCAACCACATCAAAAATGTAAAGCATAGACGCATATCAAGCCACCAAGTACATCCAAGGTTAGATAGAGGTATAAAATCAGCTGAGGAGTTCCAAATGCATGACATTGAACATCTGAGACAAAGGTCATGGTCAGAATTTGGGGGATGGGCACATCTTTTATTGGTCAACTACTCATGCCCCAAGTTTGAAGTCAATGCTATTCCTTGAACAATATTTGAACAAAAAATACGCAAAAGATGAAGCTAACATTAACAGGATGTCAGTAGGTCAATTGTTTAAGGGGAGAAATAGATATGTATGTAAACTGGATTACATATCTCTAAGGGGTAATGAATGATCCAAATTTGTACCTTTCCAACCATGTGATTTTGGTACCCGAGCTCTCCTAGCCATTGAGGTAATATCTTCTCAGACAGCGGTAATCCGTAAGGCTGGGAACCAACAATGACACCAGACTGTAAACCTATGTAGAGTAATGTCTCATTTATAAATATGAGTCAATTTGATGATTACAGTAAAGTCTTACATGCAGACCAAAACCATATTAAAACCACCTTGTTATAATGACTACTCATTTTCAGACCATTTTTTTAAGATGGTATACAATAACACCTCACATTGCAACTTAAATATTACGACCACATGATCATAACAACCATTTATTTTTCGGACCAGCTTTCAATGACTCCCCTGCTATTCAACTTGATAATGAGACCACCTCATTTTTACAACTGATTTTTTGGGTCCCGAAGGTGGTCTCATTATAAAGGTTTTACAGTATTTCAGTTTGATAATGAGACCACCTCAATATATAGACTGTTCTCTGGTCTTTATACTGAGATTTTACTGTACATGTAAAGTGAGTCATTCTATTGTTTCATTAACAAAGCAGCCCGTAGAGAATAAGAATTTTGTGAAATAGGAAATTTACGTTCAAAAAAGCTTTCAGAAAAATCATGTTTTGTTCAAAACATTAGAAGGGTAAGTTATAGGCACATTGATCATGTTTGATCCATAATTGAGTGGTTATGGTCGCAGACTAGTAATCACTAGCCCCTCGCTGCTGTAAGTTCGAATCCCACTTCCCACCAAAAAAATGTGAGGAAGCTGTCCAGCTAGCTTACAGAAAGGTAGTGGTTTGAGCCAGTTGTGCACCTGGAGTCTTTCTCCATCATCAAAGTTAAAAAGTGAAAAAGAAAGATACCAGTCAATAATTTAAATACCAATATTTGACCAAACAATGTTAAGATATGCCTTTTACCTATATGTATGGGATGTCGTCCAGTCATCAGAGCCCCGCGTGTTGGAGTACATATTGGCGAAACATAGTAATTGTTCAGTATAATTCCAGCCGACGCTAACTTGTCAATGTTAGGCGTTGGTATCTGATCTGAACCATGAAAACTGATGTCATTCCAACCCTTAAAAACAGACAGAAAACTTAAGTTGTCGTAATGCGTGTAAAAGTCAGTCACTGGCATGTAAGTTCACCTAACCAGTTTTCCTGGACTGTATACTAACCAGTACTAACTTACCCTTCTATCAGGAACTGGCAACTTCTCCACATATGGAGGAAAATCGACATTTTTGTCAAATTTTCATAGAGGGGTATGACCTGCCACCACCAGTATTTGCTGGGTCACAAGTCAAGCACACTAACTACTGGACCATGGTCACTGCTCTGTCATATCAATGAGTTGACACATTCACACTAATCATTCAAAATACATGTATACAAATAAAATCACAAAAATGCTGTGTGAGAAATACAAAACTGATACCACAGTAAGTCGATCTTTTACACAAAAATCAAAACTTGAGCTTGGAGACCTATCTCAGCATGGTCACCTAAAAGCAAGCAGCCTAGCTAAAGCATAAAAAAACTGTTTGTTTTTGGCTACCCAACCTATCTTAATTTTACCAAGCAAACGACCCAAGACATTTTGAGAGGCCAACATCCATTGTCTTACTTATTTTTCCACAAAAAGATAATCTTAACAGTGAAAAACAAATATAAAAATATCCTGACCAAACTACCCTTATTTTAATGAGCAAGTAACCAGAAACAAACAATTTTTTATGTCTGTTGCTCCACAATGAGGCTACTACAGCTTTATTATAACTTTAATTAAAATACAGTCAAACCTGTGAATAAAGACCACCCTCAGGATGGACAAAATGTGGCCTTTATTGACAGGTGGCATTTATTTGGAGGTCAGTTTGTTCTAAATAATCAAAGATGGTTTTTCAAAGAATGATCTTTATTCATAGTGTGTCTTAATTCGGAGGTAGCTGCAAACACAGGTTAGACTGTATTTTTAATTTATGATAACAGTATGTCCCTTATGTACAAATGTTGACTCTGGAGTCTTGATCAAACTGATTTCTCCATGCAGATGATCTTGGTATCATTGAGTACTTACCAAATCATCAGCAACTATAACTATAATATGTGGGCGCTCTGGTACTACACCAAATGCATTATAAAAGTCGAACATCAACCAAACAATCAAAGCCTTGAACAGAAAGTTGTCCATCATTTTTCATTGCATCATGAACGTCAAAGAAGATTCACTTGAACTATTGGTACGGACTATATGTTATACATAGTTCCTGGCTAAGGCTATGGTAATTGCTAGAGATCCAATGTAAGATCTGAAATAATAGCAATAAGACACAGTTAAAATACATGCCATATGTACTATCCTTTAAATGGCAAATTGCAGCAATTGGTAAGAATTCTTGCCTACCTAATTATGCCAATTTATGATAACAAGACATATCTTATCAGGTCAAAATCATGGAGTTTACCTAGGTTGTGGACAACCCCTGCTATTATGCTGGCTGTTCACTTGACTTACAGTTAGTTCAACTAATTAGACAGTTTGCAATAGTTCATTTAGTTAAATGATGGCTCATCCCAATTCATTTATGAAATTGACCGACCCAAAAGCTTAATTCAGTACGGATAGCTTACTACTGAAGACGTATACTGCATATAATGTAACATATGTGTATATTGTAGTGACTGCAGGAATATAGGCCGCTTTCAGCAGCCTTGTTGTTGGGTTAACTTTAACAACATGGTTGAGTGTCCGCCTACAGTGCTAGGGGTCCTAGGTACAATCCCCCGTTAAAACTATGGATTTTTCTTGCTCCTAAATTACCATGATATATACTACATACAGTGTAGGTCTTTAATTGTTATGTTATATGTCATATGTTAACATTCTAAGGTCCAGAATGAAAATGTGAAAATACGAAATAAACCAGAAGAAAATTACATGGCAATAAAACAAGCCATCCAGGTGAGCAAGCTGGTTCTGTAGGGCTAAGATAAGAGGAAGCAAGACATCAGTATCCCCAGATGACCAACACTGAATAATTTCAATTAAGGAAATGAAACTTCTAACATTGTCATTGACAACACTGCCAAATGGGAGGTATCTGTAATTAAATTTCATGCATTTATTAAACATATATCATACTACAGATGTACTTTTGAATAAGAATGAACACTTATAATACTGATGAACATTTACTAAACTACTCTGCGTGAGAGTACGAAATTGTTCGGGTCCGAAAACTACTTCAAGGAAATACCCTAAAAATCACGGGACAAATGAAATACTAAATTGTTGAAAAATTAGATGAAATGGTTTGATACCTTATACCTCTTTTTTCTTGATTACTTCAAATATTGACGACAATGGGTAAATGGCTAAATATAATTATTGATAAAAAATGACAAAATTAAACGTTTCCTCATCGTAAAGAACGCATACTATTCCCATTGTAACCGTAAACTAAACTTCCAACAAACCGTGTCCTACTTTCAGTGACGTCATTTATTTGGCTCGCGGGGGGTCGTAGCATGTGTTGACTGTCAAATTGGACACACCTGGTAACTCGAGAACCAAAATTATCGCCTTATACGTGTCGGAATTTAGGTAATGTTGATCTTTTTATTGCTGCAAAGAATTTTATTTCTGTTCATTAACGTTGTCTGCGTACAAATTTTGACAGAACTTCGTAATTTAAGAACACCCTTGTTCTTCGGCCTGCGATTTTATTCGGACCATAGTTCGTTCGTACTCGTTTTGACCTAAGTTCGTTAATTGTGGACTAATATTCAGGACTATGCGAAGGTTTTTGTACTTATATAAAACATTGCGTATGGTTCTCAAATAGTTGCTGTAAAAACGTACTACTTTGTTATTTTTCGAAGAAATTGTCTATTTGTAAATGGGCATAGTGTATTTTGAGATGTTTTAATATTTTATGATCCAGGTTCTGTGTAAATTGTAATAATCTTGATGATGCTGTCAATTTTCTAAAATATATTATATTATCAAAGAACTTTACGAAAGTAAAGACAACAGTGTGTAGGCATGCATTCTCTTAAGAAGAAAATACTTATTATTAGACACTTCATCAGTTTAAGCAGTGAGATTTTTGTCCATGAAAAAAAAGTACTTGAAAACCTGCAAAACACTGAAAAACACCAAAAACACATGAATTCTTATTATAAATTGATTATAGTACACTAATATGCATTGAAATGCAGGTTTTCGTATTAGAAATGAATAAAAATTGAATAATTTCAGTGAGAAAATGAAAGTTAACGTTTGTAAGACAAAGTAATTAGAATTCTTATTAGAATCCTTAAAGCATAATATTTTTGTCTTAAATTCATTGTTTTTGCATTTTAAATTATAATCTTTGAATTTTGAAAAATTATGAAAGACAAAAAGGTTACGTATTAACTTGAAAATATTACTTTTTTCATCTCTTCTGTTGAATTGATTTGTCAATAATTGTTTTGTAATGCGCATTGGTTGTGCAGTCAAAATGTATTAATGTACATACAATCATTGATTGATTTATTGAGTCTACTTTCAAGTTCATTTTACCTCCTATACCTGAATTGGAAATCTTATAATCTGTCACCCTACTTCAAAATTTATCAACTTATACATATTTATCTATTCTCTTGAAAATGCCAGTTAAAATTGATATTTGTTTAAAAAATTGCTTCATAGCAATGTCAAGTGACATATGATATTTTATTATAATTTATTGACCATTTTATTTAGTCTATAATCATCAGCTAATATCAAATCATCAGCTAATGTTAAAAATATATGAAAATACAGATTGAGGCAGTACTCCTGCAATTTTTTATGTTTAAATTTTCATTGATAATTCTATTGGATAAATTTTTCTGTGCTTAAAAAAGAGACTTCAGTGTAATTGCTAAGGAACTGATAAGCAAAACTGAATCTCAGCAAATAAAATCATGGTATTTACTAAGCGCAGGTATTTAATAGAACATTACAGTATACTGTGTTTTGAAAGTGATTTTATGAGTGTACGCAAATAGGCATTAACTTTTCTATTCTTCATATTGTTTTCCCGATCCTTTAACTTCAATCCTGGATGTTTGCCAGACTTTCTCAAATTTATTGCAAAAAGTTAAGGGTGGGGAATTTGTAATAATTGACCTTTTTCAGTGTTATGTATAGATAAAATAATTCTGCCATATCAATTTTCGGGCTTAATTGATATATTCGTAATCTGTTAGTTATCGTTGAAAGACATTTTGTGCTGTTGGTATAATTAACTGTTTATGTCATCAAACTTTGTGGTTATTTTTGCAGTGGCATTAGATCTTGTCAAATAATTTCATGTAGTGGTGCGTTCATTTTTCAGGCAAGGTTGCTCTGAGATATTTTAAGCAGAACTTTGATATTAGTCTCAGAATCCTTCCTTACCATTGGTTAATATGATGACTGAACTTAAAAAAATGACCAATCAGATGCTTGAATTTTAAGACTGGTATCCTTTCTCCATTTTTTAGCAAGCTTATTAGATGTACATCTTAAGAAATCTTTTAAGGCCAAAGAAATGAAATATGTGGTTTCTGGTCTAGTCCTTCAAAAAGTATGGGGTCAGTAATGTGGGCAGAATTTTTTTATTTCAAATTTTTGTTTTTTTAGTTCATAAAACACTCATATAGATATAAGTCCTTCATAATATTTCACAATTGAAGGAAGGCTTTTCAAATAACCATTCACAAATTTTCTTCCTATCAACTTTAGAACTTTTTTATTTGTGGTACATTGAATAGGGAAGTGCTATTTGATTCTATTTTCATGTTTAATTATAAATCAACAAAGAAATTCATATTCTGCCGTAATAATGAATTGTAATTTCTCAATTACCCGCAATAGGAAATACAATCATTCCAAAGTTTTCTAGTTTTGATGTTTAAATTAACACTAGGCAGTATCTTTACAACCCAATACAGTGAGATATAGACCAGGTAAATATTGGTAAAAAAATCCTTTTATTAATTGGATAGAGATATAAAGGACCATTGTTGTGATATGAATAGAAATAAGAACGTTTTTCGGTTTTACAATCAGTTATTTGGACATTTTATTTGTTACGAATGTACGTCATCTTCGGTAATGTGAGTTTGTTAGATTTTTTTCACAGAAATTCTCATAATTGATTTACCGTATATTTTCTATTAAGTGTCATATGACGTCCACCATTAAAATATTGCTTTATTTAATATTTTTTTTTGCATAAATTATTAAATGTATTTCTAATCAATGAATGAGTGATCAGATTTCCTGATAGAAGGACGACCAGATAAAATATGCATTGGATAAAATCTCTTAATTAGTACATTATATGTAAAAATGTATCACATTTACTTTTGATGACAACTTTCATGATTATCTCTATTTTCTTATTTTTATTTATTTTATTATTGTTATTATTATCTTGTTAATTATTTTATTATTGATAATAACTTTTGATAACCATGGTAACACTATGGCATTTGTCTTTAATCTTGAACCTGTATTTTTTCTATACTTAAAAAAAGATTGCTAAAAAGTATGATTTCAACCCACGGATTTCCATGCCAGCATGCATTCTTAATTGGCAAAAAAATGTGAAAGTCAATTTTTATTTTATCTATCTTAATTTTTGTGAATAGTTTTCATTACGTAGCTTACAACAGTTAGATTAATGAGCATTAAAGTGATCAATAACGGGGCTCGACAATTTTTTTTCAGGCTAATTGTCCTGCAGAACAATCAGCTAAGAATTTTAACTAGTTCTACCGCAATTTCAACTCGTCCTGTGTCAATTTTGACTCGTCCTGTATCAATTTCTACTCGTCCTGTGTCAATTTCAACTCGTCCTGTGTCAATTTCTACTTATATTCACAAGCGGATGAGTGGATTTGTCGAGCCCTGCCTAATAAGCCTTAAGATCAATTTTGCTTATCTACTCGCATAATATATAAGGTCATGTATTTCTACATATCTCGGATTGTAATGATAATGACTCTACAGTTATTAAGATCTGCAAAATCAAAGTGTTTGAAACCATTATAAACGTTTTTATTGTACTGTGGATGTGTAAACTTGATCAAAATAGAACTACGATAAAAATTTATGTCACTGCACCAAATATTTTCCTGTATAGTTTATACTCAACAGCTTTAAAAATGCAAGTTTTGATATTACATGGGAATTCCAGTTGGTTGATTTTGGTTACGTAAAAAAATAGCAAATTACTGTTTTAAATGTTTTAACAAATTCATTGACCGTCATATTTAGTGAAATGTTCTTATTTTATACCATCAGAATTTTCACAAGATGTCAAATGTTGAGCGTCTAAAATGATTCTTGGCTGATGATAATTTAAAGGGTCAACAAATTCTTCTTCTAATTTTTTGTAATTTTGATCTTTTAGTACAAATTCTCAAGAGTCAGAAGCTTTATGTTGTATGAATTCCCAGATTTGGTCAGAATTATAATTACACGCTTAATTTTTGTATCAAATTTTCAGAAAATTGGATGGAAGATTCGTCTATAGGATGAAGATTTAGTGATTATTTCAGTGTTTGGAAATTACTGCTCTTGTAAGTTGATCGCTTACTCACGATTATTGATTTTTTTTGCTTATGTATCAGTTTTTTTTGTCACTATCGTGATGAACAACATTTCAAAACGAAACCTAACTATATACAAATCTTTATCGTCAGTCGGATCTTATTTGAATGACTGAGAAAAGTCCCCCAAATGGTCATCATAAACAATCTTGTTTGTGGATGGTATTGTTGAAAGTCTGCTTGACTTTTCTGTAGTAGTTTTTTTTCTTCAAATTTTGTCCAATGAGAGTGGCTTCTGTGGTCAAGTGGTTATGGACTGTTAACTGGTAATCACTAGCCCCTCAAGGCTTTGAGTTCAAATCCTACCTGGGACCACACAAATTTCACAATGTGAGGAAGCTGTCCAGCTAGCATATGGAAGGGCAGTGGTTCTTAACCCAAGTGTATGTCTGGGGGTCGAACTCCTCCGTTAAAGCCGCAAAATTCGCCAAATGACACTGGCTGTTGGTGCAACGTTAAACCCCAGAGAAGATGATAAGTAATCAGTTGCTGTCTGTTTTATGTTATTGCAGTTCAACTAGGACGAACAAATTAAGGTTTTATTGGATGTTTACACGGTCTCAGATATTTTTAATGTTTGATATGTATCTTCGAGCACAGGGGGGGTACCTTAATCAGCGTGTTCTATTGCCTCACATGAATATGCTCTTTAGCATACTTAATACTTACGGTAAAATCAATGATCAATGTACAGATATTTCCCCCCCCAATAAATTGTATTCGCAAATAAATCGAACATTTAGATTTGATTGCTATATGTCTTTATTTTAAGCCGAGTTGAATGATAAGAATTGGTGATGTATGACTTACAGTAAAACCTGGTTATTAAGACCACCTTGAGGACTGATAAATCGGATATTTTATTTAGGTTGTCTCATTAATATCAGTCTGAGAAAACTTGGTCTTCTTAATGCGGATGTCTGAATACGAAGGTGGTTTTAAAGTGTATTTTACTGAATGTATGAATGATCTATGTGTTGACTTGATAGTGTCAGCCCAGTCCACTTCAGTATTATGACCGTTTTTTGTTCTGAAGGTGGCCGTAATATCGAGGTTTTACATGTTTTACATGTTGATAAAAATTAGATATACTGCTGAAGGGTTTATATTCAAATCTCATCAGTTGTGTTATTAACCTACTATTTTTTACACAATTTATACTTGGTGCTTTTCTTTCTGTAGATGCACCAGTGTTTCATTTTGAATCCAAAATGTATGGGTCCCAGGGACGCACATTTTCAAAATCTTTGCGTCCCGAGCGAAATCTATGCGTCCGGGATGTGGGACGCACGGCAAAATGAAACACTGGATGCACGCTACATGACCGCTAGTTATTGTTGCACCTTAATCCTCTACCTTGTAATACCGCATTTCCCACATCTGAAGCAGACGACTTTTGAAAACCTAATGGCAAATAAAGCCATTGCTCGTAATGAGTAATGACATCTTTTCTCACAATGTTTTCCACTCTGTCAGAGAGAAATAACCCAATTTTCTTAATAAATTTATGTTTTGTATATTTGCTTTGAATTTAGAAGAGTCCAAAATATACTTTTGAGGCAAAGGGTTAAAACAGCAATAAATTATATTGTTTATGAACATAAAAAAACTAACAGAAGAAATTCTAAGAGCTAGTGGGCGTGTTTTGTAATTTAATACTATTATATCTTTGGGTCTCTTTAAATGGCTCTGCTGGGGGGGGGCATTGTTTTAAAACCAGTAATAAGGATTGTCTGTAATGTTTTGGCATTGAAATAATGTAATCAGATTTGGGCCCAGGGAAAGGAGGGGCTTCCTGTGTTCTGTTCACGACAGTGGTAACTCACGAGCCTTTGTACGGTGAAACCTTGCTTAGCTACCACCTCAATATTATGATCACGGTTTGATAACAACCACTTTTTTTACCAGCTTGCAATAAGTCTCTCAAAATTCAACTTGATAATGAGACCACCTCATTATTACAACAATTTTTTTTTTGTCCCGAAGGTGGTCTCATTATTGAGGTTGCTCTGTACTTGGTATGTAGATAAATCTAACATTTCCTATCATTATGGAAAAATGCAACTTTACATACTTGTTTTAATGCATTTGTTTTTTTTTTATTTATTACTACATGTATTTGTTTATCACATCATAATTACAGCTTTAGAAGTTTCGGCTGTTTTGTCGTAGACCTTCAGACACAACAAGTCTTAAATGTTTACATTTTCAGTGTTTTGATTTAATTAACGTTCTTACAAATATGGAATGTTATTTAACACTCCGTACTAAAATACAATCTTACCGCCCCCCTGCGGTATTGCCATTTATTTCAACAAATCAATAACACAAGCTGTAGGGGGTCTTATTTTTACATTCAATATTTCAATATCGCGAATTAAAACTGTTTACCCCATGCAACCAGACGTAAGTTGTATTAATTATATGTCACAAACAAGCACTGCTGTTGAACTTATTGTTAAATACGATATCATCAAATACTACGCTTTTTTTATCACGATATATTCTTCAAACACGTGGTATGTGAATTTTTAATAGCAATCATACTGACTTAATGTTAAGTTTTGTCTAAATGTGCATTATCAGGGTTAGTGATTGCATATATTTTGTCTGTGAATTTTTTTTCATAAGTATTAAAATTGTCACATATTTGTTATCATTATACTGGAATATCTTTAAACTTGTATGAGTCATGGTTAAAGAATTGTTCAGTATTCAAACATTATGATTGCGGTATTAAAGCTAAATACTGCCGATTTTATTGTTCGGTGCATGTATAGATATTAATGGTGTAAGATAAGATTGTTGGACATTTTAGTTTCTCGTTTGTTATGGCATTATGATGTGTTAAGAGAAGAATTGGTCGTGCATGTACGTGTTTTTCATTTATTTATTTTGTACATACATGTTTTGCAGTAATTTTGTCTTGCAATGTGATTTTATTTTCATTGTTTACTTGTACAAAGACTATAAATAATTGGGTATTTTTTTTCTTTCATGTAATGTTACACTCAAAATTTTAGTTACCAGCTACTTGTGAATAAAAGAAGGTATGTGGAAAGTAGCCTTTTTTTAAAAATATATTCAACAATATTATTGACTATACAAACCTTAAAATATTGGGCAACTGTGAATAAGGGGCTGTTTTCATCTGTTTTGTCCCCCTTTTTGGCTTTTATTTGTACCATGGACTGTATTACTTTACAATCTTGGTATAAAGCTACATGCGCGAGAACTACCGGTATTACATATGAAAATCACGGCAGATTTGTTCTGTCCTATAGTGAACAATATCCAGCAGGCATTCTGAGCATTCTGAGAAGATGTTAAACCTAGATTAATCTTTACATTTTGTTTTTTTCTTAATCGAGTAAAATAATGCGCATAATATTTAAACATATCTGTTGAAAATTTGACTAGTTTTCAGAATTTTTTCTGAAATTGGTAAAAACGGTCACTATTTTGGATTAGGAAATGGCATGTTTACCGATACCTTTTATATAAGATAAAAAAGTCCCTAGGCATGTGTTCTGGTAATAGTATGCCTCATAATAATGTACATTGCATTCTCTTAAATGGCCAACATGCCTTTCAGCGCATGTTAGAACTTACATTCCAAATAAAGTCTTTTGTCACTGCAGACCTTTGTTTCACAGGGGTTTAATGTAGCACCAACAGCCAGGGTTATTTGGCAAATTTCCAGCTTTAACAGTGAAGGAATAATTAAGGTTTACACCTAGGTTGAACCATCGTCGGTCCATAAGCTAGGTGGACAGCTTGCTCACATGTGAAGTTAGTCTAGTCCCAGATGGTATTTGAATTCTCAGCAATTAGGTACTGGCAATTACTAGTCCACGTTGGACTTAGTTGTGTGCATCATTCAGGTCTATAGATAACATTACATGTATAATGTTTTTCTAGCTCTGATATTTTGTTGCATAGCATTTGACGTCAATTGTTCTGAGTCTTTCTTTCATAAATCGTTCAGTTTTCTGGACTGGTACTTGCAGAAAATTTTTTAGAATAACTTTCATTTAGGGCTTCCTGACCAAAAGATAAAATTGGTAGGTTGAAAAATGTGTCTAAATTTTTTCTGATCATCTTTAGCTAGAAATAAGATCTGATTCAACCTTCTAATATTTTGGTACTTTGGATTTCGCATTTAGAAACCCTGGTCCCGCAATAAAAATTGGGTGAATAGGGTCATTGTGAAGACAACTTTTATTTTTTGCCTTAGTGCCATGAAATTGTAGTATTGGAAAGTGTATTCTCAGTGTTCGTTAATTTTAACGTATACATTATTATAATCATTATGTATTATTTTGTTTCAGATTTCTTATGATGATACTTAATGTTATGGTTGATTATTTTATTGGGATGTAAAATTACGAACATGAAAGCTGAGGTAAGACTCTAAGCAATTTTTTTTCCTTCTTTGTTTGGGTCTGGTAAATGGACCCTTCCCGGTCGAAAATGAAGACTTTTTTCCCTAATTCCTGACCTAAAAATTCCCAAATTTTTCATCACACTGTTTGTCACATTTTTTCCTGACCTGGGCCCTTTCCCTTTGAAAAAAAATCATTGACTCATAAATAAATTTTTATTCCATTTTGTTTTTGAAATTACATACAGTTATGACTAGGGTTGGATACTGGTACCCGGTACCTATACCGTACCGAGTATCTATTCAAAAGGTACCGGTACTTTAATTGGTATTTGTTAAGAATTTAATGCATTTTATGTTCAGTTGCATATGTTTTAAATTGTTTAGTTTTAATTAAAAAGAAACTTTAGATATCAGTCTTACATTGTGTATCTTTAATTATATATAATTGTGATAATTAGCATCCACAGTATTTAACATTACACACTTCCCACGTAAATCGATGTATGATTTTACTTACCAAAGTGTGTGTAAATAGCTCAGGAGATGGACAAAAGTATCAGTATCGTTTAAATACTGTATCATTTCGTTGGTACCGGTTTCGATATTGTATCGTTTCGTTGATAACAGTATCCAACCCTTGTTATGACGGGTACCGTATGGTGAACGTGACAGTAGTTAAGAGTATGATACAGTGAAGCATTTATTTTCCCCTCTATTTCATTGTAATGGATGTAATGAAATGTGGATGAAATGAAGTAATTATTCTGTTTGAATTTGGAAAGTTTGAAATGCTACGAAAGTTTTTAACACTATAAGAAGATGTTAAAAGTTAAAATGACTATATGTTGTTTTTCTAACCTGCTAATTGATAGAGTCGTGACCATGGTCCAATGGATAGTATGCTGAATGTGGAACCTGGGTATCCAGTTTCAATTCCTGGTCAGGACAGGTCATACCCTTCTATGAAAATTTAATAAAAATGTTGATTTTCCTCCATATGTGGAGAAGTTGCTGGCTCTTGTAGAAGGTTGGGTTAGCAATGGTTAGTATACAGTCCAGGAAAATTGGTCAAGTGATCTGTATATAACTTGAATTAAAACACAGCATTAACCAGTGAAAAAAGCAAAAAATAACAATAATTTGATTTTACTTACCTGTATATTAACTGGTATCTTTGTAAACAAAACAAATCATTTGTCCATAAAACATGTGTGAAAATGTTTTTGCGCATAATTGGAATAGATCAGTAAAGTACAGGTCAAGGGGCAAACATAAAAAAAATGTTTCAAAAATGTCAAACCATTGCTGATTTGCTATGATTAGAACAAGGTGGCATGAACAGGCTTCCCGAAGTTTCTGGAATACTGCCTGACGCAATGTGCTTATATTATACTAGTTGACCCCTTTTAGGGGTCACCAGAGCTAAAAATGGAAAAACCTTTAAACATCTTCTTCTCATAAACCAATGGATGGATCATCACCAAACTTGGTCTGTAGCGCTCTTAGATAGTCTTTCATGAGATTTGCTCAAATAGACATGGTTGGCCCCTTTTAGGGTCATCACGAATATTCCTTTGTAGTATCCTTTGATTGTCCTGTATAAAGGTAATTATTGTTCCCCATTATCTCCTCAGAACTGAGAAGCGTACTTTTATTACCTTTTTAGTGACAAGTTAATTTACATTTATTCTGGTGAGCGATGCAGGGCCATCGTGGCCCTCTTGTTTTTTAAAACAACTCAACAAGTAGTTATAAAAACCTGTATAAAGATTATGCATCATTTCCTTTACATTACTTACAAGTAAAGATCACATTTTATCACATGTGGTCCAGTTATTTTTGTAACTTTTTCAAAATAACAATAACAGTAAACAAAAAATGCGGGATGCTTTTTGTTGCATTTTCAGCATTTCTGCTGTATAAGAAAATGTGAAAATTTGAGCACCTAAAACTGGAATGGTATCGTCACTGTTAACATTTTGCTTATACATGATTGCTATATCGGGAGTGTGGCTCTCACCCTGTGTTCTCAGATATAAAAATGTGAAAACAATATTAATTGTCTCACAAGGTGCTTGTCAGTAAAACAGTTGTTTGTGCAGTAAAAATGTTGTAAACATTCATGTACTCAGAACAACAACATTTAAAGCAATTACACCCATATATGGAAGTCTGTATTTTGACTGTCAGCATTTAAATGTTGTTTACATGTAAATCATTAAATTGTTTGCAATTTTAATTACGTCAGCAGAAGTGACCTAAGTACACTGAAACATTGCTTAGCAACCACTTCAAGCAGCAAGCTGATTAAAATAAATAATTAGAATGGTCTACTAGTGTATCATGGTACAGTCGAACCTGTGTTTGTGGCCACCTCGAAATGAAGGTCGCCCTGTTAATTATGGCCATTCCTTGAAAATCATCATCATCAATAATTTAGAATAAACTGACCTCCAAATAAAGGCCATCTGTCAATAAAGGCCACAATTTGTCTTTTCCTAGGGTGATCTTTGTCAGAAGGTTTCACTATATTGTCTTAGAATGGTAAAAAACTCTTTTATGGGTCAAATGAATACCCTATGCATACCTGTTAATCGGATAAAATATCGTTTAAATCTAAGATAATTGAAAGGGTAAACCTGATTGGCAACCGACCGGTTCTAAACGCTTAATAAGTTTACCGATTTTGTCCAAGACCTTGTCTCTAAGTCACTGCTTCCCTGCGTCATCGTCATTGTATGCGAGCCTGGATATTATCACCTGTGGTTGAAAATAGTCATAGTTGTTTTGATGTTGTTGTTGTCTGCCGTGGACTAGCACTGTAACCTGTTGTATATATATAGTTAAATATGTCAGATACCTTCAGCCAGTTTAAGTTCTGTCGTAAAAATGGTCTGGTATCGTAAATTTTCTTTTGCACGAGATGATAGCAATCAGCATGTGATAAATGCAGAACCTGCTGAGGTATATAACGTTATTTTGCATTTGTTTGTGCATGTTGTAGATTTTGTGTGATCATATATTTGTGGATTGCATATTTGAAGATTATCATAATGTAAGCTACTGTCAAATTACTTGCAAATTATTTTCATTGTTTTTCTTGCTTATTAAGAGGATTAGAGGAATTTTAAACTTGTATGTTAAATTTATTTCATATAGTATCTAAAAAATAATGTTCTGCAATGAATATGCTTTTTTGTCGTTACAAATATTTTGGTAAATAAATTTTGTTTTGTGCATTGATTTGGTTTTAATTTTTTTATATTCGCATTAATTTTTGCAATGTATTGTCATAAAATAAAAAAATAATGAAAAAAAATTGTGGCTGTTAGGTTTGTTTATTTTCTTCTCATGGCCTATTTTTTCTAAAAAAAATTCATTAAAGTAAGCCATCTATAAAAAAATTTTGGTTTTTGGTCACTCAACCCAAACTAATAACTTAGTTAGGCATTTTATTTTTTGTTGACATGCTTGTATTGAAAATGAAAAGCTTGAAAAAAAAATCTGCTTGAACCAATTTTTTGTTTGGGGGGATTTTTGAATGATTCAATCACCTAACAGCAAATTGAATATTTTTAAGGATGGCCTAACTTATTGTTTGTTGTTTTATGTGACATATTGTCTCTGGGGTTTAACGTCGTTTTTCAACAATTTTTCAGTTATATCCGGCGACCGGTTCAACTTCACCTAACCAGTTTTCCTGGATTGTATACTAACCAGTACTAACTTACCCTTCCACAAGGAGCTTGCAACTTCACCACATATGGAGGAAAATCAACATTTTTGTTAAATTTCATATAAAGGTATGACCTGCCGCTACTTGGATTCAAACCCCGATCTCTGGGTTACAAGTCCAGCTCACTAACCACTGGACCTAACTTATTGACTGGCCTACCTGAAAAAGAATATTCAAAAACTTTTATTTTCTCTTTTCAGGTGATTTTGAGAAGTTTTTCTCGTCGGGGAGAATCGAAGGTGAATGATGCACAGACAGACACTTCCGTTGCTATGGAAATAAAAGAGGAAAAATATTCACCGTCAGATTTTATAAATCACTCTTCACCTGGTAAATTTCATGCTCATTTTTTTCCATGCACTTTTGTTAGGCGCATGTGTGACTGCATAAATAATTTGAGCTCATCTGTACTATACAGGTGAAAATATACTGGAATTGATTTAAAGGTTAAAAGATCATAGTTTGGTAATTGTACTTAGCACTGCGTTGGCTGCACTGAATCACACCGAGGCACATGCCTCGGTTATAATTTGGGAATGTAATGGATAAAATGGCAGGTTTTAGTAAAAAGAAATTTACAAGGGAGCATGCCCCCGGACTCCCTTAGCCTGCCTTGGGTCAAATATGGGTCTGGCTATAGCACTGTTTTTGTGTTAGTGTTTGATTATGAGCTTTAGACTATTTGGTACTATTCGCCAAATGTGTGTACAAACTTAACTTATACATGACTGGGGCATGTATAGTTTCCAGGGGTGATGAATTAGGAAGCCCTACATGCCAAACTAACAATTATTTTAACTTTCTTAGCAATACTCTCACACTAACTTATGTTTTTAGTGAAGCTCCGTCTTGTACCTTTTTTTTCAAGAACTTTACTAATATTGTGAAAATTCGAAATCTAAATGTATGAATAGTTATACTTAACCTTTTGCCCCATAATACCACATTTCCCGCATCTGAAGCAGACGACTTTTGAAAACATTATGGCAAAAGAAGCCATTGCTTGTAATGAATACAAACCATTTAACACTTTCAGAACACGAACTGTTAAATATATATTAATTTCGTGTCAAATAAACGGAACATTAAATCTGGGCCTTTTCTGGGATCTGTTTTGTTTCTTAACCCTTTGCCTCATAAACATATTTTGGACTCTTAAATTTATTTAAGAGAATTGCTTTATTTCTCTCTGACAGAGTAGAAAACTTAGTGGCAAAAGAAGCCATTACTCATTACGAGTAATAGCTTCTTTTGCTGCAATGTTTTCAAAAGTCGTCTGCTTCAGATGCAGGGAAATGCAGTATTATGAGGCAAAGGATTAAATGACATGGGTCTGTAAAATGTCATTTTTAAGTATATTTTTCTTAACAAAATTAAACGGTACTTTACAGAGGAAATTCGTTACCATAGTGACAGGGAAAACGTTGCAAGCAGATCGCCTTCAAGTATTCAGCATGGCAGAACATTGCCGATTTCACAAAATATTGTGTATCCAATACCGATTTTACCGTTGGATCTATCAATATACAGTTCTCCTCCAACATACATCGACAGTTTACCAACTGATTTGTCTACATCCTCCATGCAGCATTCATTGTTGTCGAGTACATTAAACCACAGCATCAACGTATCATTATCATCTGACAAGGTAAATGTTTTATAATATCTTCAAAAGTAGATCCTGTTTGTTTAAAAATTAGTTTTGCTACTAATGTTTGCTTAGTTGCCAAATGGGGATTGGTTAAATTTTTTACTCGAATTTTTTTACGAATTTTTGTGGTCATTTTACCTAAAATGACTTTTCTTTCATATGTGATTGTATTGATTCTAATTGCATTATATAATTTATGCGTAATTGAATGAAAGTTAGAATGAATTCCGTGATTCAATTTGTATTACGTGATCAGGGCTCAACAAATCGACTCATCTGCTTGTAATTACGAGTAGAAATTGATTCAGGACGAGTTGAAATTGCTGTTGAACAAGTCAAAATTCTTTGTTGGTTGTCCTGCAGGACAGGTAGCCTGAACAAAAATTATCGAGCCCTGGTGATACATGTTTTTAAACTTGAACACCATGCCAACATTGCCAGTTCATATTAGCAAGCATTGACCCGTATTTTTTTCTTGTGCAAAGCATGTCGATAATTGTAAATTATTAATACTTCTGTTTCATCAGCGATGTATTTCCTGTACATACAAGGTGTTAATTTCATGCTCGTTGTTATGGTAATTATATAAAAAAAATAGTCATGCTAAGTTACCCAACGAAAAGAAATAGGATTAGTAGGTTGTGAAAGTTTGTCATGTTCTTTCCTAAACAACCTTTTGTATTTTGGCAGTACTGTCCATCGCCAAATATTTTCACACTTTGGATTTCGCTGTTAGAAATTTTTGGGTCGGCTCTCAAAAATAGTGTCAGTTGGGTAACCATTAACACATATGTTTTTTCTATCCTAAATATTATTTATCTTTCTCAGTGCACACAGAATGAAAGAAGGTTGTCTACAAGCCCCAGTTCAACATTGCCAAACAACTACGAACCTTCGAAACAAACAACTGACATGTTAAATTGTCGATGGCTTAATTGTAATAGACATTTCTCTTCAATGGACGAATTAGTCATGCACGTGAATGATCATCACGTGCGTGTGGAGAGGCCCGATGTTGAGTATCAGTGTAAATGGGGCGGCTGTCCACGTAGAGGGAAGGGCTTTAATGCGAGGTTAGTGTGGCATGTGGTAAAGTTTATCTAGTATGTAACTTTGTTTGTTTTCTGTTGCTGTAAAAATACATAATACCATTAATACTGTGGTTTCACTATTTTTATTTTGTGGATTTAATTTTGTGGGTCAGCTTGTACACTTTCATATTCAAAATTGATTTCCCATTAATAAAAAATGATGGGCTTTTGTGAATCATTAAAAAATTTCAGGAAATGAAAAAGGAACTTTTTGGTTCAAATAATCAAAATCCAGGAATTTACGTCCCCACGATATTGCCATTTCAGTATAAACCATGAAAAATTAGCCCAACGAAAATAAATGAAACCATAGTATTTGAAGTGAAAAATTTAAAGAAATCATAAATATTGTACATATATTATGTGGTGTATGTTGATTCAATTTTTTTTCTTAGGCATAATAACATCATCCTTATAATGCGCTAATGGACACAACATACTTGGGCAGTTCTAGTTTCAGTACAAAAATTTGTGGGCCGTGGTCAATTGGTTAGTGTGCTGGACTTGTAACCTGGAGATCTGGGTTCGAATAGGTTATACTCTTCTATGAAAATTTGACCAAAATGTCGATTTTCCTCCATATGTGGAGAAGTTGCCAGCTCCTTGTGGAAGGGTAAGTTAGTACTGGTTAGTACGCAGTCCAGGAAAACTGGTTAAGTGTACCGGTCGTGGTACATAACTGAAAAATTGTTTATTGAAATATGATAAAGCATAAAAATTGTTTCAGGTTACATGCTCATTAAAAATATGGAAATTTATAAAAAGTCTAGGTTCATGGGGGAAAATCAGGGCAAGTCAGGTAACCAGAAACAAACAATTGTTTGTACACCTTAAGCATTTTTTTTCTATATTACAGGTATAAGATGTTGATACATATCAGAACTCATACGAATGAGAAGCCACATAAATGCACGTTGTGCGGGAAATCCTTTAGTAGGCTGGAAAACTTGAAAATTCACATGCGATCCCATACAGGTAATTGTTACCTTGTTTGTTTTGTTTTTATGTGACATTGTTATTGGGATTTAATGCCGTTTTTCAACAAATTTTCTGTTATATATGGCGACTGGTTCACCTAACCAGTTTTCGTTGACTGTATACTAACCAGTACTAACTTACCCTCCCACAAGGAGCCAGCAACTTCTCCACTTATGGAGGAAAATGTCAAATATTTATGTGAAAATATTTAGTAATTTATGTCATTTATTTAATAAATTCTTCATTTTCAAACTTGTTCTCATAAGAAACCAGCAGCCGACCCAAAAGTTCGGTTCAAACGACTAACGGACTGGTTAAAACTGGCAAATAAGAGGCATGCCCCCGAATCCCCCTAGAAAGCCTATTATTTTCCTATTTAAGCCTATTCAACAAATAAAATTCCTAATGAGAACGCCG
The DNA here is from genome assembly GCA_008271625.1 of Lutraria rhynchaena. Lineage (NCBI taxonomy): Eukaryota > Metazoa > Mollusca > Bivalvia > Venerida > Mactridae > Lutraria > Lutraria rhynchaena. Next base: position 256,214 of record VIBL01000348.1, read on the forward strand.
ATACAGAGCTCTAATTCTTTGTTGTCATTTTTTTAAATAGGTGAGAAGCCTTACACATGTCCATTCGAAGGTTGCAAGAAAGCGTACTCAAATTCCAGCGACAGATTCAAACACGTGAGGACACATCAGGAAGATAAGCCTTATATATGTAAAATGCCAGGATGTGTCAAACGCTATACCGATCCTAGTTCTTTAAGAAAACACGTACGAACGCATGGACACCATTCGTCGATTCAGCAACCTTGAAATTGAAGGAGTTCGCTGTAGAAGCCATTTTGCAATTTATTTTGTATGTGAAATAGAATTGAGTGTAATATTTTTTGAAAATTTGTTCACTGTGTGAACTGTTTGTCAAGACTGAGGATTTGTGAATCGAATGATTTATACATGAAAATTTTGACTGTAGACAGGAAGCTTATCTGTGATGCTGCATAATTGTTGTTCAATTATTTATTCTAAGCATAATTTGTACGTACATGTGTAATTGTTGAAATTGTCACATACTTTTATTGACACTGTGGCTTCGTATATTAGCTCCAATGGTTGATTGATGCCTCTTATTAATTTTTCACTTTTTTGTTACACACCTGTTTTGATGCGACATATTACGGGAACACCTGTTGCGTCTGGTATCCATGATTGTTGTCCTCTCTCCAAGTGGAACAGTTCCCGTCCAATTTTCACTAAACTTGGTTAAAATGCAAATTAGCGTACTATCAAAAGCCATCTTTGTTCAAGAATGTTTTCGTTGTATTCCATCGCTAGATTTTTGGTTCAAGTTGTGTTTCTGCGTGTCTTTTTCTTTAGGAAAACTATCGTGATTCAGTGATGTAATTGAATTTCATTGCTCTTTTTGAGTTTTTTTTATTCAATTATTTTTTTTATTCCATACAGAATTATGTATACAACTCTTCAACTTTTCCTTTATTCTGAAAGTTGGGTTTATAAAGCATTCCTCCGATGATGCAACTGTTTGTTGGTACTTTTGGTTACTTAATTTGTTCCGAAAACAGTCATGATGTAATGAAATTAAACTTTTATTCTTTAAGTATACTACAGTCTAAATTCAGTACAGAATTTCTGGGGATATAATCATGTGATAAAAATGAACTTCGATGAATAAATTATCAGAGAAATTAGGTAAAAGTGTTTACATTTTACAGCTATCGTTAGTGTGTCGTAATAGTCGTGTAATTGTGTGATTTGATGTTAAAAGAAGGGTAAAACTCAGGACTTTTTTAATTTGATAGAAGCGAAATTCAACAAAAATGAGTTAGATAAAATGAGTTCTAACTGTATTAGGATTTCCTGTATACTAGTTGTTGTAAACTTTAACCCTTTGCCTCATAATACCACATTTGAAGCAGACGATTTTTGAAAACATTGTGATGTACAGTAAAGAATTTGAGCATACCATTTACATAAATGAGGAATTTTTTCGAAGGACATTGAAACTAATGCGATTTATTATACTTTCAGAGATGCAACATTTCAAACAATTTAGGGTATGGCACACAACTGAACGTTACATAGCTTAACATTGTAAATTTCTCTTCATCGAAACTGATTTTAGATTATTGTCAAAACCCTCGATAAAATTTCCCTGTTAGTTTTTTAGTAAGAGCACAATAGATATTAATTTATAGATCTGACTTCAAGCATATATGAGCCACATCATGTAATTTTGTACCTTCAAACTCTGGTTGTTGATTTACCGCATCAGTTTGATGGATATTTCTTTTATCTCGATTTCCTTACTTTATCAATTGTAGAGACTCGACTCCCAATAGTTGATTTTTCCATGATTTCAAATTTTAATTTGTGCTTATTGTAACAATAAAGTAAATTTAAGAGCTGTAAAAGGTGTAATATCCTCTCTACTTTCTGTTATTGAATTCTTTGGTTTTACACTTGTTTTCATTACAGTCTAGACTGTTATAGTGAACCCCTTGTATACAGCCACATTCTGTCCATAGTGACCTATTTTCGTCTCTCCCAACTGTTTTTGCTATAAAAAGGTCTGTCAATGACGGTCTATCTATATACCCAAGGACAATACGTGTTATCAAATTTTCCTGGATTGTGTACCAACCTTGTTCTCCACAAGTTACTGCCAATTCTCCACATGATTGATCATTAGCACAGGACAAAATGCCCTAGACTAAATATCTTCTATCTTAATCATCACAGATATCAATGTGCCGCGCTTAGGGTTTGACCTCTATTTTCATCAACGAATGAATATTCACGACCCTCTTTGTCGATAGAAATTTATTTCACTTGGGTGTTAAAATTCTGTACGAAGGCTCAAAATTACTTGATGCAAATTGTATTTGAATGCTTGAAAATTAGTTTAATAATTTGACAAATGAGACAATGTGCCTTTAATGCTTGTTGTTACGTATTAAATAAATACATTATTGTAAACATAAAAATCTTGGGTTTTTTTTGGTGTTTATTTGCAAGGGATATTTTTTCCACTGGCGTTTTAACAATGCACCAACAGCCAGGGTTATTTGGTGACTTTTAATGGTAGAAGACGACCCTATGTGTACACACAGGTAAAACCACCAAATTTTCGTAAGCTAGCTAGACAGCTTCCTCACATAAGAAATTTGGTGGGATTCAAACTCACATCAGAAAGGGACTAGTGATTTCTAGTCAGAGAATATAACCACTCAACCATAGAGGCCCCTGCAATAATTTCCATAGCTGGTGTTGAGTAACCACAAATCCAGTTCAATATTAACATCACAACTCTTAGGACACAATAGACAATGTTTTTTAACTTAGAACATGGGAAAAGAATTGTCTGGGTAACATGTTTCAACGCTTATATACAGTAGAACATGGTTATAGTGAACTTTGATACTGTGGATATTCAGATACAGTGAAGTACAGACATACTGTGAACAAAGGCTACTCTTGGGTAAGACAAAATGTGGTCTTTATTCACAGAGTAGCCTTTATTTGAAGCTGCTGGCAAACACTGGTTTGATTGAATGTGTTTCCCCTGAAACCTTAAATTTTTTTTAGATATTAGTGAAATATGGAAGTCATAAAGTAATTACCTCGACCCCTGAAATTCAATGTAATTATGTTCTGCTATATAAATAAAATAAATAAATTAATAAATAACAAAATGCATAGTATATCAGATCTTTTATCAAGTACCGGTACATAAAAATAAACCTCACACAGCTGGTAAATCATAGTAATACATACATGCATGCATGTAAATACGTTATTATATTATGAAATGACAAAAATATGAATATATTACAAAATGGATTAAATACATAATAATACATGCATATATACCCAACTTTTGGTTTTATATTTCATAACTAAATATATACAATAGCACTAAGTACGTTCAGTCAGTCAATACATCAAAACTTCAAACATTTCATCCACGCTAAAGCAATGGGGCCGGGAAAAATATAAAGACAACCAAACCTAATTTCAGCAGTCCGGGTGCGTGACTTATACCGTCAGAACACAATGTTTCCACATTATTCAGAAAAACTGGCCGATTTCATGGACACAAATGCATACTTAGGCACATGATTAAGAATTATGAGCCACACATCAAACAGTCGTCTTTGTTTTGCAATGAACAAACCATGGTAGCCATATTTTTCTCCTGTTGTTCAGCGTCGGCCTTGGCGCTATCCTCGTTCTTGGTTTTGCTGGATTGCGCCAGCTTCGTCTTGTCGACTGTGAACTGTATAGCCTGAGCAGCAGGTTTAGTTCTTAAATAATACATTCCGGTCTTCAAACCCTAGAAATATATTCGAAGCGGTAATTGAATACAAAAATTATACACGCACATGAACAAATATCAATAAATTCGTCTGAATGCGCATACCGAAAATGAATCATCCCGGGCTTGGCAAATATGTTTGCTAAGTTGAGAATGAAATATGGAGAGATCATTTTTAATTAGTTTCGCACATGTACTTCTACATCTGGAATATCAAACACTGATTGTACATGAACATACTGCAGAAATGTGACAATGATAATTCAACGTAAAATGCTATAGACACGAGTTTGAGAGCACAATACAAACACTTGTCGTGAGGACATTTCTTTACCCATCTAGCCAAAAAACCCATTTTTTAGGCAGACATAGACTAGATCTGAACATAAAGTACACAGAACTCTGCTGAATAGAGGATAAATCACATCATAGCAAAGTATAATGAAAACTAAGAATGTGTCCATAGGAAACTAATGTCCCCACTTCATTTTCCAGTCACAGTAACATATTTACACACTTTTACTTTTGCACATTTCATAAACGCCAAGTCTTATATAAGTGAGAAAGCATAAACCAAGGCTTATACCTTCTCAAGTTATTGTTCAGACGAGGATGTTACACTGAGTTTCACTGTGACCTTGACCTAATGAACTCAAAAGAGATAGGGGACATCTACAATCCATGGGCGATGTCCTTACCAAGTTTCACAAACCTAAGCATATTCCTTCGAGGATTTTACACCAAGTGTCCATGTGACCTTGACCTTTGACCCAATGACCTAAAATCAACAGGGGGTCATCCACTGGGCACAAGTTACATAAACCTTGACCCATTCCATCTCAAGTTATTGATCGGACAACAATAACAGGACGTACATACAGACCATCCCATTACAGTATGCTCCCCACTTTGGTGACATATAAATAACATTAACTACATACGAAGATTTCTATTTACTTACCAGTTTCCAAGCATAGAAATGCATGCTGGTGAGTTTCCCATAGTTCGGTTCAGCAATATGAATATTCAATGACTGACTCTGATCGATGTACGCCCCACGATCGGCGGCCATTTTGAGAACCGTCTTTTGCGATATTTCCCAAACAGTTTTATATAACGCCTTAATATCAGCAGGAATTCCATCAATGTTCTAAAATATAAGTAAAATTAATAATACCAGAACGTACATCATTAACATGCGTCTGTTAGTAACTTGACTTCGTAATTGACCAAAGATCATTTCTGAAAAGGCTGCTTAAATATTCAAGACTTAGGTAAAGAATGGGATCTTTATAAATGCAGAGAAAACATTTATTTCCAATACTAATGAGACATTTTCAACAGGCTAAATACGTTATATTTAATGGACACGCAAGTAATAGTTATTGTAATACCTGGATAGAACCACCGTGCGCAATCATTAAATTCTTCATATCTTCGTTCCACAGGCCAATCTCTGTAAGATCCTTCAGCATATGATGATTAACGATCTAAAAGAGAAACATCACGCTGCAGTGATCGGGAAAGAAATTTTCTTAATGGGACAATGACCATTTCGGATGCAAAATCAGTGAGACATTTTGAAAACCAAAGTGACATTTTCATGTGGCGATAACTGTGTAGCAATTAAAACAGTTTTCATAACTTTTTATAAGTGTCTATCCGCTAGGTGCTTGTTGCATAAAGAAAAAGCCAGTGTAAAGTGTCAGATGACACACAGCATCTATTATTAGGTCCTGGGTGGGATTCAAACTACATATGGCCATAAGGGGCTAGTAATTTCAGAGACAATAACCACTTGATCACTGAGACTCTCTTTTTTATATAAATAAGGCCTAAACCAAAAAAGAGGTTTGTTTCCAGTTACATGCCCAAAAATATATGGGTCAGTAGGTAGGGATTTTTTTCTTTTATGATTTTTTTACATACATCGGCAACACTGTTGTGAAAATTAAAATATAGCACTAAGATTTGGATGCCGCAAAAACTTATGAGTAAAAGATGGGTCGGTCTGGTAACCGGAAACAAGCCTTTTTTAGGCCTAATGTAAGTTGTGTACCTGAAACTCTCCCGACAGAACCCGTCTTGTGTATATATTGTTTGTGTAGGCTTCTATAGACTCGTTATTACCCAGAATTTGTGCTGTGGAGGCTGTTGGCATCGGTGCTAGCAACAGACTATTTCTAACACCATGTCTGCAAGAACAAGAAATGACCATGATTAAATTATTTTCATAAAGCAGATTTGTCATCCAAATTATTTCTCGTTTATTCTCGTATCAAGAATAATAAATACATGTCTTTTAATTCAGGAAAAAGATTTAAAAAAAAATCAAAAATACAATTCAAGTCACATCAGTGACAACAACTTCAAAAATATTTTGAATGGGTATGGAATGGGAAAGAATGTGACAACTCCTTTAATCCCAAACTGACTGATTCCCAAGGAACCAAAAAATATGAAGACCATCCGTTAAATTCTGACTTTTTAGTTGAAATTTTGGTTAGCCATAGGTAAAAAAGTTGAAATTGAGCCCTAACAATATAAAGTAAGTTCTATTTTTAGGGTACACATTAAGGAAAACTTACTTTGCAATTCTTGCACGAAGAGCAGGCCAGTCAAGACGATCTGTGTCTTTAACACCCCACATGTCATGTTGAAGAATCTACAAAAAAAATAGGAATTTTTAAATAATGTGGAAATAAGACAATAACGAGGACTTTCCCCACATTTCCAGAAGAGTACCAGTACTGACCACATAGGGAAAATACCATTATTTCTGTATTGAAATTGGAAATTTTTACCACAAACGCAATTTTGTATGATCCTTAATTACATTAAGTAGGAATGACAACTGCTGCCATTCACCAGTTTTGCAAATGGCGAAAAAAAATCTGCAAGTGGCGAAAAAAAAAAATCAATTTAAGCGTGCTTTTTTGTATCCCAGTTCCTCCCCTTCGAACATGTGGCGGAAAAATATAGTGTCCAGTGGAAACCCTGTTTAATAATGATCAAAGAACAAGTTTTCAAATTGTAAGTGTCATGTAAATGTATGACAGAAATGGGTGCATTCAATTTCTTACCATTACTAAAGAACGATAATAATGATATAATACATTCGTTATGTTTGAACTTTTCAAATGAAAATTTGTCTTACATGGAATTTTTTCCCCAAATTCGGCGAATTGGTCAATTTTTTATACTGGCAATGGGCCTGTTTACTTATTACTAAAATGTAAAAATTCCAAAATTACTTCATAAAGATTTTCTTCATAAAAATAAAGATCTTCTTTACAAAAATATTTTCCAAGTCAGGTTGTAGTGGATAATATAAATATCTTACTGCTTTTTTGTTGTTTTTTTCCCCCAAAAATGTGAAGATTACATGGTTTAACACGGAAAATTTCAAACAAAACACAAGTAAGCGCTTACTCCTTTACTGACGGGTGACCCAGGGTAAGTTTCATACGGTCCAAATTTTTCAGCAAGCTCGCAACTTGCGTCCAATGCAGCGTAATAAATAGTTTCAAATATATCCTTGTTAAGCTGCTGGGCTTCTGGGCTCTCGAATGGAAATCTCATCAGAATGAATGCATCAGCCAAGCCTTGCACGCCAATACCGATGGGTCTATGTCGCATGTTGGAGTTTTTAGCCTGTAGTTAAAAACAAATAATATATTCAATATGCAAGTAAACATGACGTCAATAAAGCCATTTAAATATCACAATCATAAAGTTTGTTATCAATTTTTGTGTGCCATTTCATCAAATAACAGTACACATACTTTGACATTTAAAACAGGGTTTGCCCTTGATGTGTATTTGTAGAATATATGTACAGCGTGTGTATCCGTCAGTAGTGCAACGGATCACCCCGGATCAGTCCCGTCAAAACACGCAGCAGACTTTATAGACCAGAAGAAGTGAATTGAGTCGTGAATTTAGATAGTACAGTATGATGGCTCAGTGCTTAAAGGTCGCAAAAGGAAGCTATGACCCTGCATTTTCTAAAACTTCATACTACCCTGCATGCCCTGACCTGGTTTCTGTCTATATTCCCCATTACTATACTTCAAAATCGCAAATAATTCATAGGTCATAGGTGAAATAATAATTTTTCATAATGATTTAACTTGAGACTATATTTCATTTTAACGGGTCATTATGGTAGGCAGGCCCTTTTAAAAGATATAAGTGCAAATTGAAAGACAGACGAGATAGGTTGTGACAGTCATGACCTTTTAGAATTTACGATCGCGATAAGGCTAGGATAAATATTAGTAGCATAAATGCCACTTGTGCCCTGTATCTAAACATTTTAAAAAATAATCAGAATATCTTTCTACTTGAATTTTATTTCACAAATTTTACTATTACTAAAGTTACTAGAGTTAATTCATTATTGTACGAAATAAATAAATAAATTAAATAAATAAATAAACAAATTAGAAATGAGTTCGAATCTCACCTCGACCACAGGGTAATAGTTGACTTCGATAATCTTGTTCAAGTTACGTACAATCACTTTAGTAACTTCGGCGAGTCTCGCAAAATCGTACGTCTTGTCGGGACGAACATACATGTTCAAAGCAATAGACGCCAAATTACACACTGCCACCTGGATTAAAAAACATCAACATCAGTGTTCATACCAGGTTATTTTTACAAGAATAAACTTACCCAAAGGGTTGAAAATTAGAGGGTAAAAATATTTGTAGAGGGGTACAAAAATTCAAAGTACATGACTTTCAAGGACTGTTTAGGGATTTTTACTATCAAGTTCTATTTAAGGTCTTTTTAAGGTCAATGCCTTTTCAGGCCTGTACAAACAGCATAAACTACATCAAAACATCAGTCTTTGATGTTTCAGCTGTTTTGTCAGTGTTTTTTACTTAGAATACGGTCAAAACTTGGAGCCTTAATGTGTTTCAACAATCAGTAATACAGTCCAACCTGTGTTTGTAGCCACCTCTGAATAAAGACCACCCTGTGAATAAAGGCCACTCTTTGAAAAACCATCACAGATTTAGAGCAAACTGACCTCCAGATAAAGGCCATCTTACAGGCAATACAGGCCACATTTTGACTTTCCCAAGGGTGGCCTTTGTTCACAGGTTTGACTGTATGTAAACACAACCTGGCAACACTGAATAGACTTCAGAACTAATGATTAACTTTAAATCAGTGTTTCTTCCAGAGCGCATTTTTGGCACACTTTTCAACCACAATGCAATGAAATTCGGTCTGCGCATTTTCCGTGACCCAGGTTTTTATTTGTCGCCAGATTGTTCAAAGCCGTGCATTATCATGTCTGTAAGACGGCTTTTAGTCTTTACCTATCAGAAGACGCTTTTTGAACTCATGCGAACAAGCACCTGGAAGAGTTTGTTTTTTGTCATACTCCGCAAAGTAAATGAATGTTTGCTGTCTGCTCCAAAACAGCGTGGATTGGCCGTTTTCTTTCGGAGTGGGTCCACGGAATATGTACAGACTGATAAAAATAATGATTGTCTACGGAAAAGAAGGCTTTGAGTGACAATAATTTGCTGAATGCATCAACTACAACTGACAGCTTATAGGGTATAAACTAAGCTATAAAGTTGTGTGCTGCCTTAGAAGCTGTATATACTGAGTCTAAGATGTTTTTTTGTTATACATGCCCATGTTCATTTTTAGTGTATGGCCCCCTTAAAATTTCTAATGACCCCCCAAATTCTGACACAGGGTGTCAAAACTGACCCCCTAAAAATCGGAGCTGGAAGAAACTGTTTAAATTACTTCTATTTTAATTCTCAGCATGTGTAGTTGCTTAAAATAGTATTCAATCATCATTAACACAATGGATTGAACAATAGTAAACATGACCACAAGGCTAGAAAAATGATTATTAACATTTACCAGACAAAACATATGATAGGTAGGTTGCAATTTTTCAAATTCTTTTTTATGTAAACATACCCTTTGTACTTCAAATGTATGATTTGTCCCTAAATGTTATCCTACTTGGGAGGATTTTCTTGCCAGAAACTTTAGGGTCGGCAGCCAAAGTTGGGGTTGGTTGGATAATCATAAATATGACTGCTTCTTTCTGGCCATAGCTTCAAACTAATATGAATTATAGGAAATAAATAATCAGTGATTATTTTTACTTGCAATTTTGGGAAAGGGTCCAGGTCTGGTCCGATTGGGAAAGATGTGCGGTGTGGTACCAAAATTGGGAATTTTTAGGTTGTGAATTGGGAATAATGTATTTTTGGATAGGGAAGGGTCCCAGGCGGCCAACCCAATTTTTTTCAAAATATAGGACAAATATAGGACATTTTTGAGGTCAAATATAGGACAAACAGGACATTTCCACAATTTTTACAATAAATATTGGACAAATTTTGCTAAATATGGGACATATTTCATGCTCTTTTATGTACAGAAAGAAACAAACTTATAGTCAAAGACTGCTAAGAGTTCAATGTATTTAAAAAAAAATTTACTTTAAATGCTATATTCATTTTAAGCTTTTATGCCATTATATACAGACTGATCCCACAAATTTCTGTATCTTGAAAACCAACTCACGTCTTGGATCTTTGTCACGCACTGCCTGTTCTGGAGGCAATATCAAAGGAGACACTTTTTAAAAATCTCCCAGAAATGGTGAAAATGTAGGACACAAGGCCCAAAATATAGGATATTTTAGGATTATAGGACACTTTCTGATATATAGGACACAAGGCCCAAAATATAGGATATTATAGGATTATAGGACACTTTCTGATATATAGGACACAAGGCCCAAAATATAGGATTTTATAGGATTATAGGACACTTTCTGATATATAGGACACAAGGCCTAAAATATAGAATTTTATAGGATTATAGGACGAGATTGATAGCCTGGGGTCCTTTACCGAAGCCAAACAAAGAAGAAAAAAATCCCTGATAATAACAAATACCTCATCTTTGCTGCTGTATTCAACAATTTCTGTACACAAGTTACTACATTTAATGGTTCCCAGATTCTGTTGATTCGACTTTCTGTTACAATGGTCTTTGTACAGCATGTAAGGAGTACCAGTCTCCGTCTGGGATTCAATGATTGCATACCACAACTGCTGCGCTTTGATCGTCTTTCTACCTTTGCCTTCTTTTTCATATCTGTAAATTACATGGGTGAAAGTTGAAAATGTTAAAAAAAAAAAAAAAACGGAAATCTTAACTCGGTGTCGCGGAAACAATAAAAACCAGTAGGGTCCGGACCTGGAAGAAGCCGGAGGCTCTGGAAAATTACGGAAAACTTTTAACCATGAAATTATAATTAAAATACAGCAAAACCTCAAACCGTGACCACCTCAATAATGTAATTAAGATCACCTTGTTATAATGCCAAGTTATTTTCGGACTGGCTCTCATTAAATCCCAAATAATTCAACTTGATAGTGAGATCACCGCGTTACAAATTCTGATAATTTCAGGTTCCAAAAGTGGCCTCAATTTCAAGTTTTTTTTGTATTAGGAAATATACTTCCGAAGCAAGATCGAATGTTGACACTCAACACAAGCAACTCAAAAAAGATGTGTAAATATCAATGGAAGTTCCCTTACTTTAGTACATATGTCATAATTACAGTAGCATCTCTGGCTTAACATTTAAAACAAAAAAATCACAGCAATTGTTCAAAGCAGGCAAAGTGACATAGAACTTTAAGGGTGATTGATCAAAACTCCTAACAACAAGCTAAGAAAATGTTAACCAATTATTAATCATACAGATAAATGATTAAGTCAGGGGGCTCTGTGGTTGTGTGGTTACAGTCTTTGACTAGTAATCACTAGCCCATCTGGAAGAAAATTTCACAGGTGAGGAAAACTGTCCAGCCAGCACACAAAAGTTCGGTGGATCTACTCAGGTGTACTTCCTCCACCATTAACAGGCTTCTCGAAATTGCTGGAATACTACCTGACATTTGGTCCGGCAAAGATAGAATTTCCGTCTGACCAAATGAAAATTTGTCTAACCGAATATATTATAAATAAGTCATAAATGCTGTAAATCATGCCCGACTGCCGGACATCCGGTCCGGTACTCGCCCGAAAGTTACTAGACCTTCTAGAAATTTGCCTGACATGTCCGACAACTTTTGGGAAGCCTGCATTAATGCTTGAAAGCCACTAGAGTTCACTGGCAGTTCACAAGACATTAAATCCCAGAAAAAATTTCAGTCCTTTGTAAGACATGATTATCAATCTAACATTCACGATAAATACTTACTGTTCATACAATTTCTCAAACTCTTCACCCCAACATTCCTGGAGATTTTGACACTCAGCTGGACACATCAATGTCCATTCACCATTAGCCTCGACTCTCTTCATAAATAAATCAGGTATCCACAGGGCATAAAATAAATCACGGGCCCTCTGTTCTTCCTTGCCAGTGTTCTTTTTACAATCCAAGAAATCGAAGATATCTGCATGCCAGGGTTCCAAATAAATAGCAAATGCTCCTGGGCGCTGAAATATGGACAATAAAATATGGTTTTGCTACAAGCATACTGCATTATCATGGGGTTAAAGTTGAAAATTTTCAAAAAGAAAAACAGAAATCTTAACCTTGGTGTTTCAGAAACAATAAAAACCAAAAGAAGTGTCCAGACCTTGGAAAAAACGGAGGTTATGGAAAACTTAATCATGCCTTTTAAAGTGACTGTACCACAGTATATCTAAAAGTTAAGTTCTTAAGAACACATGTAATTTAACATGTCTGTCCAGGGCTATCACCATACACCACAAGCATACTGCGATATATCATAAAACTTGCGCTGCGGTAAGTTTGTTAGGTAAAGCATTTACATATGTAATTTTAAAATGCTTGTTGTTTTCCGAATTTTCTGAAAATTTTCACTGATCTATAGAAAAACTGAATGTTGATTAAAATCGGTGATGACTAGAAAACACTTTAACAACAGCGGGGTTTTATGATCACAAGAGGTTACTCAAGTCCTACCTCCTAAAATGGAACTGAATTTTCCTTAGAGAAAAATTAAATCGGATCTGTCATGTCGCCATTTAATAATATTGACCATTTGCAGATATATTGGGCTAAGAATGTAAGAGGATTAGCAACTAACCTTGTTACCACCTTGGTCAACATATCGGGCCGTATTGTTGTATACTCTCAACATCGGTAATAAACCATTTGATGTTCCATTAGTCTGTAAGAAAAAGGGTTACATTATATAGTAAAATAATAGACACCAGGGCTCGGCAATTTTTTTTCAGTCTACTCGTCCTGCAGGACAACCAGCAAAGAATTTTAAGTAGTTGTACGGTAATTTCAACCCGTCCTGAGTCAATTTCTACTTGTAATTACGAGCAAACATGTGGATTTGTCGAGCCCTGGACACATTAAGTAACACTGTCTTTCATGTGTTTTTTTTTACTTATTAGCAATGGGTCAAGTGAAATTTAAAACATGTTAAAAATCAAACAAAATATTTTTCAAAGCTTTTCGTGTCCTGTTTTGGAATTCATTAAAAATATCGTAAAGAGGAAAAAAATGTTTTTAAATGTTAACACAAATTTCTAGAGAATATTTGATTTAAGATATGTATACACATGTTCAGCTCATAAATGCACTTCAAGCATTACATGAAGAGATTTGCTAGACACATGTCTTGTGCTTATCACTGTATATGTTAAGGCTGAATTAATTTCACAAGTTCAGGGCATTCACAAGATGTCAAAAGTTGAGGGTCAAAAATGACCCCTGGCTGATGATAATTCGAAGTCAATAAATTTTCCATCAAATTTTATCATTTTAATGAAAATTTGACCCTTTGGTACAAATTTTCAAGAGTCAAAAGCTTCATTTTACGGATTTGATTCAAGAGTCAAAATGCTGTTTTAAGGGTCAAATGAAAGCCATGTAGTCTGTACTAATTAAAAGGCATGTGAACAATTTTAAAAACAATTGTTGTAGTTACATTTAATACTTCAATACACATATCTTACCCCAGCAATGTAACTTCCCATGGATCGTATGTTATGGATATTCAAACCAATACCGCCAGCTGATTTGGATATCAGAGCACACTGCTTGAGTGTATCATAAATTCCTTCAATACTGTCAGAATGCATGGTGAGCAAAAAACAACTGAAAAAAAAAGCTTTTGTCAAACCTAAGCTAGGTTATTGTCAAAAAATTGTTTGTTTGCTGTTACGTGACCCAACATTTTTTTCAGTGGGTAGATAGGTAGGGATTTTTTTCTGGAAAGCAATCATTAATAACAAAAGGGTAAAAATTCTATTTTTACTGGGAAGGTTAAAAAAGTTGAGTTGCAATGATTTTACGAGTTGGTCATATTACAGCAAACATCTTTTTTAGAATGGCCTAATTAACAGTAGTTCAGCAAACTTGATTTCATTCTAAGTAAGGCCAGGAAAAAACTTGTTATTTCTGCTTATTTGGCCATAAAAACATGGCAGGTAGGATACAAAATTTTTCTAAGTGTATTATTCATACTATATATTTTGCTATGAACAACATGAGTAACTCAGGGTTTTGCACTAGACATCAAAAGTTGAGGGTCAAACATTGACCCTTAGCTGATGAAAATTTGAAGAATCAAATAAATTTCCTTCAAATTCTATTGTAAATTTGCCCCTTCTTTATAAATTCTCAAGAGTCAAAAGCTAAATTTTACTGATTTCATGAGTCAAAATGGCGAGGAAATAAACCTTGGTGCCGTGGTCCGGACATGCGAAAAAACTGGAGGTTCTGGAAATTTCCGGGAAACTTTTAACCATGTGTAACAAACATCACTTTATATTTACCTAGACAGCTGTGGTCTGTTTGTTCCAGCATTAAACAGAGTCGGTGAAGCATGTGTGAACCATTTCTCAGATAACAAGTTGTACGTCTGAAAAGTACCAATAGATATACAGCTTTGGGTTCTATGATTTTGCCTTTAGCGTCTTAAGGTATGACCATCCTAACTCGCTCCTGCCGATCTCGTAGTTTTCCGTACGATTTCGACAGTTTCCGCAAGCGCACGAATAATGATTCGCTCCCTTCCGCAGAAACTCGTAAACAAGTTTCTGGTTCCCGGCTCTGGTATAACGACGTATTAACGAGACCGGTACCAGTAGATAAACATGGCGTCTCGAGATGAACGCGGTCGCTTTGCTAGTAAACAGAAAAAAAGAAAACGAATATTTGATCGGAATGTACGGATTGATCATAATTACACCGGGACGAATTATTGTGATGGCTATGGATGTGAGAAAAATTGCAATTCTTATTATCATGCTGAAATACCAAAGGGTGCAAGCCGTGATAGTTGGAGGCATGGGAGAAGAGTCATTGAATTCGGTCATTTGTTGAACAGTTTAAAATATTGTTCGGAGTGCAAACTTGGACCTATTCCGCTAACAGAGTTTAATGTTGTTGGCGAACTTAGGAAAGGACTTGGGGGATATCTTTACGTGAGGTGTGAAAATCAGAATTGTCTGTTTGTGAATCGAGTTCCGTATGGGAAGACACATAGGCAGAATAAAACTACTGGAATGCCATGCTTTGTAGCAAACACCAAACTTGGAATAGGTGTGTTACACAACTTTTTTTCTTGTTTGTTTTTCTTTAAAAATGTACCATTCAAACGGTGGAATTCTGAATGTTTTTATGTTATGCATCTTTTACAATTAACATCTATTACCCTGGCCTTGTAGAGTCCATGCTGGGATGCAATTTTTTGTTATTCAATTCCCCTCTGTTTGTACAACTTGTTTTGTTGAAATGAAAATTCAGAATCAGATCTGTTTGTGTGATTGGTTTAGCATAATAATGGTTAAAAGCAGGCCCTTTTCAGAGCACTGTAAATTTAATTTTGATTTCTTTAAATTCCAGTCATTTTTTATTATTTATTTAATTTTATTGTTATTTAATGTTAAACCCACACTGGGTAAGTTGTTGGTGTTTCTTATGCCTTTATTGGAAACATTTACAGCATTATTTTTGCAACACTAATATATAATGGAAATTTTGTCATTATTGATTCGTACCCAATATTCATTGTATGGCTAAACGATATTCAGTGTTCTTATTCAATGCTTTTTAAAAAGCTTAATAACTTGATACTCTATGGACTTTTAACATCTGCTTGTTATTCCATGGGAAGTCATGGTCTTTGTAGAAATAATCTTTTAGTTAAAAGATTGCGTTAGAGAATGTATATAAACTGTATAACAAGTCATATTTTGAAGAATGATGAATTATTTGTATGAGTTGGTGTTTAACATTGCCTACAACAATTTTCCAGTCATATTCGGAGCAGGCAGATTAAGTTAAGTAATTTCTCTAGACTTTCATTTAGTCTTGCATCTATCCATGCTCTTTTAGTCTGATATCCATTAGTCATCTGCCTAGCTACCCAATGTGAATATATTGACATGGATAATTTGTATTTTCAGCCATGATAGATAGCATTGGAGGGTCGGGGAAAGTTAATAACCTGCTGTCTACTCTGAATGTGAAGCCGATTCCGAAAGCGAATCTTCAAAAGATGGAAAGAAGGGCAGGCCAGTTAATTGAATCTGTGGCAGAATCATCAAGAAAAAGTGCTGCACAGGAAGCATTCAAACAAGAAATGAGGTACTAAAAGACAGTTTCTTAATGTTCATTTTACTGGTTTATGTAATTTTTAGGAACACATGTGTGAAAAGTACTAGTAACAGGTCATTTCGTCTTTTAGTTTACTAGTCCCCTAGTCAACTCAATAAAAGTTTAAAATCATGGTGACATGATAGATGACAAGGTGTTCATTAATAAACACGTTGACCAAAATGGTGACAAATTGATCATGGGACAAGTCGACCAGGGAATTAATTGACCGGAAGTCAAAGTACATGCATATTTTTTAATGTACTCACACCAATACTTGTCAAGTTCAGTATCAATTTATTTTGATTCATACTAATACTTGAAATGAAATTTTAAACAGTTCTTTCAATTTCAGTGATATAGCCAAAGAAGAAACGAATCAGGCTGCTAGTCAAATGTCGGGTGTAATTGAGGACCTTGGTGTATGCTGCATGCCAGATGCCTCACCAGCTACAATGTAATTAAATTTATGCAACTGTATGATCTGTTTGAAGGCTCTATCTTGCATTTTATTTGTCATTTTACATGTACTTACAACTTTACAATTATGATTTCATGATTAAAATTATTAATAATAATCTATCAATGAGTTATTGCACAGTTAGCTTCAAAGAGTTTGCCTTGTGATATGAAATATGATTTTATATGATATGATTATGAACGTCACTTTTTAAGTTGTTTGAATTTGCTCTATTTGAATTATAATGAAATTTTGTCTGTCATCTTTTTACAGAAAGAATTTTACATCATCTGGTGTTGTTGATTCACCTGTTGAAGATACTCCCCCTCCCCCACCTAAACATTTAAAAAGGGAAAATAACCAACAGCCACAGAGAGTTGTCAGTAGTAAAGCCAAAAAAAATATCCTTTCTCGGTTTCCTTGTAAAACTAGATTTGGTATGAGTTGTGCAGTTGATACAGCATGGCAAAAGAGAGGATTTGACAGTCTTTCAGGTAACTATCCTTGTAGAAGTATAACTACAGAATTATTGGAGGTACCATCTTGAAACTTCATAGGTGTATGGATCTTATCATTGAAACTGCAGTTTATAAAAACCATTACTCTGTCTTGCAGATTATTAAGTTATTGCCCTTTTTAATTTTTCATTATTCTTGTTTGGAAGTACCCTACGCAAGAAACATATCTCCACTTTGTACTGTTCTGCTAATTACTCACCTTGCAATTTTTAGCTCACCTTGGCATGAAGTGCTAAGATCAAGCTATTGGGATGGGTCTCTGTCCGGGGTGCGTCGTTGTGCGGTGTGCATAGTGTGGTTTTGACATTCACCTTGTGAACTCTCTAGAAGACACATTTTTGGTCTTTGGGTCATGAAAATTGGTCAGTGGCTGGTCTTTATGAATCTTATGAGTTCCAAATGGGACCACACCAATACCACAGGCCTCAGGTGACTGTTCAAGAGCTATCTTGACCCTTCGTTTACTATTCCCCTTGAATTCATATTTTATGTAAACTCTCAGTTATCAGCCACATTCAGTTTGTGTAATTCTACTTAATCCTAATAATATTTTTATTTACATCCACAGCTCACACATTCTTTATGTCAAAATCACGCTATGGTAAAAAGGTGGTGAAGAGTCTTGTAAGCCACAGACAGTGTGCAACATGTACCTGGTGGCATAGGAACAGACCAGGGCAAAAGGTTAGGGAGCATAGATGTGTTCTGAATCACACAGGGAGCGCCCGTCTCATGGAAGCAACAAGTGGTGAAAAGGGTATTTTGGACCTAGCATCAGAGGGCACCCCAGTAGAGTACTGTGAAGGTGATGGTGACACAACTCTGTTATCCAGGCTGAAAACCAACCAAGGCATTGACATGAAAAAAAGGTTTGACAAAAACCATGTTATGAAAAACATAGGGAAAAGTCTGTACTCTCTGCAAGCAGAGAAAGGTGTGAAATTGAGTAAGACAGTTATTGTGCATCTACAAAAGTGCATATCATATGCTTTGTCAATGAATAGTGGTGATGAAGATGGACTGAAAGAGAATCTTGAAGCAATTATTCCACACAATTTTGGTGATCACCAGCTTTGTAAACCAAGATTTTGTCAGAAGTTGCGAAAGCCAGACCTCCAATACATCCATCGGTCTCTGCCTTACAAACACAATTTATCTGATGAAAAGTTACGTTTAAGACTCAATGAAATAATGGCCACAGTAATTTCAAAAGTGGGTCAGCTGGTTGATTTGGGCAGCAGTCAGCAGTGTGAACATGCGAATCGTGAGGTCACGCTTAGAGCTCCCAAGAATATTCATTATGGTGGCACAGAGGCATTAGATTTCCGTGTCCATGCAACTTCAGCATTTATAAATGAAGGACGTAGTTACATAACAAAGGTATAGTTAGTTGAATTGACTGTTACAGTTGTTGCTTTTCTTGTTCTGTAATTTGTTGTTCAAAATTTTATACAGTTCAGGGTTAGACACTGAAGCACGACAGATCAACGTTTTCTTGTTAATTCCTGGTCATGTCTGGTTGAACTTGTAAGTTACTGAACCAAATATTTAACCATAAAAAATTCAGTCTAGTTGAAATCAAGTAATGTCTAGTTGGAGTTACTAATCCTCTAATCTAGTAAAGAAAAAAGTAAATGTCTAACCCTGCCTGTTATTGATTTTCATTCAAGTTTCTACAAGTTTTGTTCATAGTTTGTTGAATTATTGTATTCAGTGCAACATTCAGTCCATACAAAAGAGAATCTTGCGAGTTTTATATAGGTTTTAATTGTGCACTGTTGTTGTCATTTTTTCATGTTTCTTATGTTATTTGTTCAAAGTTTATTCTTTTACAGTTGTTGCAGATGTTGCCTTGTTCTTACCAGTTCCAAGTAATTATTAAGATTATGTGAGGTAATACCTATTTATCTAATTCAATTACATGTATTTATATAAAGACTAGATAATTTGTATACATACATTACAACCATTGTAGTCAGCATTAAGACAGATACAAACTATCAATTTTAGACATATGACTATTATTTCAAGTAGATATTTTCAAGTAAGCCATCTCATAATTTCTCCTCATTATGTAAGTTTGTTGTTGTTATTGGCATTGATATGCACTTTTCATGTTGGGACCATTTATGTAAGAAATTATATTGTTTTACTCAGGTAAACTCTGAAGGTGGTCTCTCTCCAGGAATGCACACTGTTGATTATGCAGAGAAGTGTGCACGTCATAGGAAACATTCCCAAGATGTCACCACCATGCCATCCACAAAAAGAAGAAGACTTATTCTGAAGCAAGAACGCTCAGTAAACCAAATTGCAAAGGAATCTTTAGAAGGCGTCTCATATCAGTCTGGTAATTTTATTTTTGATTTCTGTGTAGTTCATTTAACACTTTTTCAAACTTCTTATTCAGGGGCTCCAGAATGCATTTCTATTGTAATTCAAAATTTCCATGGCATTATGATTTCAGTTGTGGTTATAATTATGGTGCGTAAGAACCATAACTTTTTAATTCAAATTTTGGGGTTTCTACCCTTTGTAAAGTTATCATAACATGCAAGGTTTTGTACTGGAAGGCAATACTTCAGCTAAGATCATACAATGTTTAAAATCAAGCATTATATATCTTTTAACAGGAGTTGGTCACAGCAATGATGCAGACATACAAACAATACCAGAACCTGTACCACGTGGTAAATTCAAGCCTGTGGAGATAGATGGGCCTCCTTCTTATGTGGTTGTGGACCTAGAAACTACTGATTTGAGTAAGTTGTTGATCAACTATGTTGCATTTTTCAGGCATGGTTGTTGACATCTATGTACAGTCATATTTGATCACAATTATAATTTTTCCCATACTGTATAGTATGTTTTTGTTTTAATTTGATTTGAGTTTGTGTTTAATGCTGCCAACAACAATTTTGCAGTCATATTGGCTTGTAACCAGTACTAGCCATACTATTTATCTATTATCTGTCTGCCTAGCTACCTCATGTGAATATATTTATTCTTTTATGGAGGACAATTATTCATTCAAGTAATCTTCATTTATTTTTTCAGTTAGGGGAGATCAACTACCACATTTGACCCAAATAGCTGGCCAAGAGGTAGAATCTGGGTTAAAGTTTAATAGGTATGTGGTACCACAAGTCCCAATATCACCATCAGCATGAGGAATGGTTCAGACATGATTGTGAACGGTTTCCCAGTACAGAGTGTCGGAATCAAACAAGCCCTGTGTGAATTTTTGTTGTGGTTGAAATCCTTCAAAAATGTGGTGTTAGTGGCTCACAATGGGCGTAGGTTTGACTTTGTTGTTCTAACTTCAGCCCTTGCTAATTGTGGACTTTTTGATGAATATGTCTCTGTTGTTCCAGCTCTTGCTGATTCCTTACCAGTCTTTAAAAGTGTCATCAATGATCAAGACAGTTATAAACAAGAGGATCTTGCCCGGAATGTTCTTGGTATAGAATATGATGCTCATAATGCAGAACATGATGTGAGGTGTTTAGTATTTCTTGTTAGTCATGCTGTAAACATTGAGACAAAATGTTTTCTCCAGAAAAGCTTTCCTCCCGAAGACATTATGTTGACAATTAAATCAACCAAAGAAAAGAAAAAAAACTTGCCAAGTTTATATAATCTAATTAGTAAGGGGGTCATGAAAATGTGCACTGCAGAGAATATTGCCAGTTCTGGACTGAATTATGGTCACCTGAAGACTATTTTTGAGCGAAACGGAGAAGATGGACTCTGCAATGTTTTTCAAATGAGAAACAGTCTAGGGCAACCCAGAGTAACAAATGTGAAAAAAACTCTAGAGTCAGTCACCTCAAAATTAGCTAGCCATTTTGAACATCTAATGCAACAAACTTGAATATAGTGACCACTTGGGTATGAGGACCTCTTTCTTTGCTGAGTTACAATCCTTTATTATTATAATACATATAAATGTAATTTGGATATGGCATACCTCAGATATAGTGAACTGATAAGTTCTTATAACCCGAGTTTTACTGTAATAATGATACACTATGCTATTAACTTCTAAATTGGGTTACATTATTACTTTAGCTTGATTGTGAAGAAAGTATGCAACTAATTTGATTCACTCTCTAGTCTGCTTCTCAGAACTAACCAGTACTAGTGCCACATGAGCAAACATGGTCATGATCCTGGTGGGGCTCGTACCCACAATCCCTGAGACAAAAGGCAGACACCTTAACCAATAGACCACTGTACCTGTTATTTTATTCCTTTTCAAAATAGTTTTATCAAATTGTTTTTAAAACAGTTCTAACTTCCCATGAGTGGACTTTTGATGCTTTATTGTAAAAGAGGATTCGAAGAAATGTGATTTTTCTCTAAGTTTTTAGAATTTATAATTGGTTTAAATCTATCGATAAGATTCCGAACTTGGTAGAAATTGCTCTTTATTAAAATGTCTTATAAATGGTGTTAGAAACTTAATTTATTAATAAGAACTTAGATAATTTTTTATAATTGTAATGATTTCTTTGATATTTACTGACTCCTATAGCATATCAAGTTTGCCCCAATTTTGATAGTGGTTGTACACTATGTCTAATAAATAGATATTTAGACGGTAAACTTTCTTTTTTTTCATTTTATTTTGTCATAGTAGTGTTGAGGAAAATTTTGATATATGTTTTAGGTATGACATTCCAAAATTAGGGTCAGGAAGAACCCTTTTTTATGTCCTAGTGATGTGGACATCGAAAAAATGAGTATTCGAACATGGATTGTACACATGTTTATTTAATAATTTCTTACAAAGGTGTGGTGCAAATGCATATCTAATTTATTATTTTAAGAATAATATATGAGCTGATAAAAAAAATGAAAAATTGATATATTCCCATGATTCTGTGTTGAGAAAAAAACATATTAAACAACATTGACAGCGACGGCCATATTGAAAACTTACAAAATGAGGGTTAGATTACAAAAAAATTAATTTCTCTAAAATAAAACGGTAAAAATTGTTTTATATTGCATATTCTTATGTCATATACAGTACTATAACACCCTGTATTAATAAAATATATATTTTTGAATGTTGCCGTTAGGATGGTCATACCTTAACTGGTACCCGTTGACACTGGTTGTATAGAGACTTTATATGTCTGTGCTGTGTTTCTGTTTTATTTGTACTATGCTGTTACTATGTGAACAAATTGTTCAACATTGGTACAATATTGTTAATACATTTGACTAAAATAAAACATTAAAATATAAATTCAAGAAACTACCATGTTTGCATGTAGCCTTACTGTGGTCTCAACTTATTTTAAATAAATTGAATTATGCAAAGTCACAGCTATTGTTTCAGAAGAGTTTTCAGACCGGAAGTAGCGAATTTATATTCAACACCGAATAGAAAATCAGGAATTCTTCGAAGATTTCATACTTCATATCTACATTTCCCTATAATACTTTATTTATTGAGTCGAATACTTCAAACTATATTATTATTTCACAGTAAGAAATATTTTCCATAGTATCACCGAAGTTCGGCTTGGGAAAAAACGGGTAAATTTCTTTTATTTGTTTGAAAAAAAGCGGATATAAAAAACATTTAAATTCCAACTTAATGTTTCTTATGAAAAAGCGAAATATCATTTATTTGGTTAATAAAAAAAGTTATCATGAAATAATTATTAGGAAAAATAATACTGTTTGCTGAAAAATAATATTTTATGAAACTATTTGTAAGAACTCTTAAAAAAGAAGTATGCTTTATTGATTCATAGAAAGGTGATATTTTGTCTCAAGTATAATTTCAAAATATATCACGTTTTAATAAAAATTAAACAAATAAATTGTATTTCGATATTTCATTTTTTATATTTCGGCATAATAATAATTTCGTAATCTATCATTTTCCACGTTAAACAAATAAATTGTAGATATACGTACTAGGAAACAAATAAACCTTATTTCCTTTTTTCATAATCATAATCTCATAATTTATCAAATTCATGATCAAAATTAATTGAATAAATAATATTTCGATTTTTTACTTTCATAGCTTAATAACATTTTCATTAAACAAATTTCATTAAATAAATGATATTTTCTATTAAACAAACGGTAATTAGATTTTTATCCATAAGAATAATTTTATAAATTATCATTTTTATCAAAATTAAATAAACAAACGATATTTCGATTGTTTTTTCATAAGAATAATTCCTCATTTCTATGAAATTATACTTTCATAATAAAAAATACTAATATTCTTCATTTATTTGCCCCAACAACTGCTTATCGTCTGCTGTATCAGTATCCCTCTTTATCTTTGTCGTCTGCGTTTTCTGATATCCTTTTATATTTTCTTGGTTTTGCTTCTATTTCTATATTGTCTGCGAAATGCGTCTGCGTTTCATACCCACCCCTATACTATCCAGATTCTATCGGGAAAATTTTAATTATTCATATGAACTGACTGCATAAATAACAAATAACTATTATTTTAACAGTATGGAGAATACATATGTGCTTTAATTCTGGTAAAAATAAAAGATTCCATCTTGTGTATGCAGACCTGTCCTCTACCGGGCTATCACAACTAGGGAAATAAATTTTTAATTGCACTTCCCTTGTACAATTTCACCCGTTAGGGTGTACTAGTTTTATATGTAATAACACCATTTATACATTGTATACATTTTATTACTACGAAGGCTGGTGGGCAACTAACAGTATTAAAGAGATAAAGATCATACACACACAATGATACATGATACAGTATATACGTCACAGATATCCTCTACATATAAACACTACAAGGGCTACAACACTAAAACAACAACAACAACAACAAATAATAATTCATATTTATTGGTATAGCAGTGGGACGTACCGACTGAATTAAGAGAACGGTCCTTAACTGTATCAAAGTCCGCTGAATCTAAACTTTAAAGTAATAAAAAGATCTGACTGTGTATCATAACACATTTATTTGACTACATGTCTAAATTTACAATAACCTTGATGTACTCGTATTGAAAGTCCGAGAACTGGACACACTTTAAGTCTCTCTGCCGGACATAATATTTTGTAATAGTATTTTGGGGGTGGGATGGGATATACGTGACTGATAGACAGCAGAAGTAGAAGTCTCTTAAGAGATTTGTGGCCCTGAAAAGGGCCATTTTCTCATTTGTGCAGCGTGAATGCACTCTGTAAGCGCATGGCTGAAAAAGTGTGCGC
This sequence comes from Lutraria rhynchaena, assembly GCA_008271625.1. NCBI lineage: Eukaryota > Metazoa > Mollusca > Bivalvia > Venerida > Mactridae > Lutraria > Lutraria rhynchaena. The sequence continues at coordinate 280,846 of VIBL01000348.1, forward strand.
GGACCTGATTTGTGTTTTCTCTAGCGTGCCTATCGGAAAATTGTCACCTTAATACTGGTGTAAATCACATTTTGAAGTTTAGACATGCTGCTACAAGATGGTAATGGCACTTTTCTCTATCATTTAGCGATCTAGTCGCATCTCCTCAAATTCAAAACTTCAGCACTTCTAAAAAAGCCGGCAAAAGATACCAAACATATACAACTAAAACGCTGATTTAAAACATTATTGTCTTCATATCAATTGTCATACAAATTCTGTAACAATTCGACGGTCAAAGGTTCCTTCCTATCAATACGTTTAGCAAGTTTTCTTTCTCGCAGCAATGAACACATTACATACTAAACAAGTATCAGTGGGTGTCTGTAGTTCAATTAAATCATGAAAATAGTTAATGCTATAGTAAGCATACACAACTGGACCTGGACAATTAGCGGTTTGTATCAAAGAGGCTAGATAAAGTGCAACGTAAAATGGCTTGGCAAGCTAAGCGTTCCCGCTCTGAAGCCCATTAGAATTTAACCAACAACACGACCCGTTAAAACCGCGCATGTAAGCAATGTTGGTACATGGAATGAAATGTCCCAATCATCTTTTTCCACATTTTTTAAAACTAAGGAGTTTTTCTCTCGAGGTAACCGTCCAATTGATAAAGGAATAGAATTTTCATATCTTTATAGCTATATCCTGTAGTTCTGTGTTCATGGAGCTTTTAGATACTATGCTGCAAGCGCCTACATTGTCACTAAATCATTTAACCTTTGATTTCATAAGGCATTTACCAAAGAATCTAACACACGATAAACCGCACAAAGTTACCGCTAAGTTGACGATTTAACCCCTTCGTGAGGTCCCCAAGTTCCGTGCACTACCCCTGTATAGGTTTGAATTTCATATCCGGCAAAACCAGAACCGCTCGCATCAGAGTACATTATGCGGCTACATTCATGAGAGACTGGCAATCTCTTATTATTTATTGACATAAAATCTTCTCCAAGAATAAAAGTTGAATTTTGCTATTTTCCAACAATTCAATGCACGAATTCCAAGTTTTGGTTGTAACAACGTCAATACTAAAGAGACCGAGTCATAATCTGAGCCATGCTACATAAAACGACACTCGCTGAAATAATCTGCCCTACAAAACTCGCTACTTTACGAACTTGCACGGAATTATTGCTGAATAATTTCTTAAGCCATGAAATTGCTTTGTGTATACTATGAGTATACGCACAGAATTCCGGTGCCAATCAAAAATTGCACCCGACTGCTGAAGACATTGTACTGGTTCCCAACAGGATTTGTCAACTTTTGGAATGAGACCGGACTGAATTAAATCAGTTTTTGTATCCCGAGACTTACTTTCGTTTAATTTTCAAAATATCATTTGTATTTTTATCGATACAAATATTGTAACAATAATTCTGATCGATACGGAACCCATCATTTCTTATCCTCAAACTTATATACATGGAACTCAACAGGAAATGGTCTATAAACATGTCTCCTGAGTGACTGATCCTTACTATCGGAAGAATCGCACTTCAATATACTATAAGAATGTATAATCATCTATAAACCTGTATGACCGATCTCTTCCGTACATAATCACATTTCTCTTCTACTCGTACAGATAACACATTACCCATGTTGGAATACAATGAGTAATAAACTGTATATATCCACATTTTACAGGATTTAGTTATCAGTTAGTTAACGCATTGACAGAAGTACATACGAACGGATGATCGCACGTAATATGGTTACAGTTCTTGCAGACATATTCCGACGCCTGTTATATCTGGTTCTATTTTTCCTAATACTTATACAGTCAATCTTGTATTAAGAGTCCACCCAATGGAAAGACCAAAAGTGGTCGCATTGTTTTATTTCCTTCGTGTATATGTTTGTTAGTTTTGCTACAGGACACTTTATATGTGACTATTTCAGATAACAATGATAATGATATAATTATTATATATTGAAAAAATCCGCGTTGATTTAATTTTTTTTGTTTGTTTTTATGTGACTTATTATCACTGGGGTTTAACGCCGTTTTTTAACAATTAATATTTTTTCAGTTATTTACGGCGATCGGTTCACATAACCAGATTTCATGGACTGTATACTAATATGTATTTATTATGTAATACTAAACATGTATATTAATATACATGGATTCGAGAAAATTGTTCGTCTTAACGAACTTCGTGATAAACAACATATTTAAGATGCCTAATTGTTGCTTGAGACTTCGGAAAAATCCAACGCAACGAAAACCGAACGTGAATTGTACAAAAAAAGCAGGAAAAATCGGGATGTTGTATGTTTTTCGACATAATGAAAAGTTCGTCTTAAGCGAGTTCCCCATAACGGGGATCGCCTGTAAATCTTTGAAGGGCGGCGATCCAAACAGGCACTTTATACAAAATGTTCCAGTTATTTCCCTTGATACAGATCTGTATTATTATATCAATGTTTACAAATTATGTTCGTGGGGCTAGTTTTTATTTTGGTTTATACAAGGTATTAAATTCTGAACAAAAGAAAGAATGTACGATATTTAGAGTAAAAACGTGTCTGCTTTAATGAATACACAAAGATTCGTGAAGAACGTTTTTATCCCCGAGTTCACAAAATGTGTTGATAGAAAATGGATGTTGTTGATAACATAATGGCTCACACAAATACATTACACAGCCTTCTTTGGCTTACTGGTGTGTCACTCAAATTAATTTCTATGACGTCACACAGACCTTGTCATAAATCATAGTAAATCGTGTAACTCAAAAAGAGAAGAATATGAACTTATTTGCGATACATGTATTTTATCAATACAGTAAAACCTCGATAATGAGACCATCTTAGGGACACAAATTCGGTTGTTTGTTCGTTTCACTGGGGCTTAACGCCGTTTTTCAACAATTTTTCAGTTATACACGGCGACCGGTTCACCTAACCAGTTTTCCTGGACTATATACCAACCAGTACTAACTTACCCTTCCACAAGGAGCCGGCAACTTCTCCACATGTGGAGGAAAATCGACATTTTTGTCAAATTTTCATGGAAGGGTATGACCTGCCGCGGCCGGGATTCGAACCAGGATCTCCCGGTTCCAAGTCCAGAGCACTAACCACTGGACTATGACCGCGGCTTCCAAATTCGGTAGTAAATAGAGTTATTGGATGCCAATCCGAAAATAAAATGTCGTTATAATAAGGTGGTCGTAATATTGAGATGGACTCTATTTGAGGTATTAAAGTGCACAAATTAAGTGGTTAGATGTGACGTTTTGTTCAGTATTCAAATATGTATTAAAGAATTGTATTGAAAATTAAAAACTGGTTAGTGTTCATGACTCGTTTTTTGTCAGTACAAATGTATATCATTTCATAGACAACATTTAGATAAGTACATCTCACACTAAGAAGCACCTCGTCATTCAGTCATGTTGAAGTAATGCCGCTATTTTATAGAGCTGTAAATAGAAATTAAAACATAAATCTTACATTTATATAAAACACAGACACAAACACCAAATAAAACAAATGTATCTATTATATATTGTAAATTTTGTTGAATATATTGAGACTTTTACAGTGTGTAGTTTATATTAGTACTGTACAAAAGTGATTGTTTGAATAAAATTATCAGAAATTTAATACATAGATAATAATAAATACATGTACAGTCAAACTAGTGTTTGTGGCCACCTTCGAATAAAGACCACCTTATTAGTAAAGGTCATTGTTTGAAAACCCGTCACTGATTATTTAGAACAAACTGACCTCCGAATAAAAGCCATCTGTCAATAAAGGGCATATTTTGTCTTTCCCAAGGTTGCCCTTGTTCACACGTTTGACTGTGTTAAAATCGGAAATACTAATGAATGTAAAGTTACCTTATATTCTGACAGGTAGTTTTTTCACTAGAGATTAACGTCACACTAACAGACAGGGTTATTTGGTGACTTCCAGATTTAATGTCGGAGGAAGACACCGAACGTACACCTGAGTAGTACATCGACCTCCTGTAAGCTAGCTGGATAGCTTGCTAACATTTGACATTTGCCTGGTCCCGAATGGGGTTCGAACTCGCAGTAGCTACTGATAATAGTTAGTGACCATGACAACTCAACTACGGACGTCTACATCGACAAGTAGTTTAAGGAATCGCCTGTTGAACGTGAAATCCAACGCTTTCTTAAACAGATTATATAGTGCTCCCCACGAAGAGCAACAAGAGTCGCAAAAAGTGTTAATCTTTGGAGGGAGTTGTTATTCGGAGGGAATTGATACATTCGCGATAGGTGGTTTTATTATGTGTATGTGTGCCTTTTACTGTCGTTTCCTGGAGGGAATCGGTCCTTGGAGGTGACGTTACGAGAGGGAGCACTGTAATAGTATAAAAATCAGTTTTCTAGCAATTATCAACATAAATTATTCAGCTCTGGCGATATATTCACTCTGGTAGGATACTACTGGAGTAATACATTTGTTTGTTAAAGTATACACACAGAGGCTAACCTTTTTACAGATAAAAATTTCATTTTGTGCAATGTAATGAAAAAAAATAGATTCACATAGATATGTATATATATATATATGTGTGTGTGTGTGTGTGTGTAATTACAAACTAATTTGATACCATAAATCAATTGTAGCCATGTTGTCGTTCGTCGAAATGCGACTTCTTATTCATTCCTCGTCACATATAGATAGTAAATTACATTTTTGTTTTGATCTACTAGTAGAGATATCTCATGTACAAAGCTGTATTGTTTTAATTATGACATGAATATTAGTTGATACACATCACATCCTTGATCAATATTTACTGATGTATATAAAGGACAAACACCATGAATACAGATTTTACCCCATACACTCATCACGGAGTTCTTACGAGGTGAAACTATTCATCTACCTTTTTTATCTACCATAATAATGATGAACATGAGGATAATATCCGCTCAAACTTTGCTGTAACTGTCATCTTCAGTACTTATGTACCAGTACAGTGTATTACTGATAGGTCGATGCAAGTATTATCCTTGTAACTAAATCACCAATTGACAGTTCAATTCGACGCCCAGAACATATCCAAATGTAGCATTTCAGATCGAAAACTTGATTCAAGAATGGGACGGCATCATGATCTTTGGTTGGAGTCATTTCGTGGTCCCAACTCAGTTTCCACTTTTTTTGTTCATGTATCATCTCAATAGATTACTTGTGTAGAACTGAAAATTGAATTTTCTTTTCAAATTTAATTGTTGCCATTTTCTATTCGTTAACACCATGGACATCTGACGACAGTCATCATAAAACATCACCTAATGTCGACACCCTAATGACATTAATATCAGCTAACATCAAATAATATCATTTACTAACAACATCAAAAAAATGTTAACTATAGTCAACATCAGATAACATCAACATCAGTCAACAAAACATACCAGTAACTACAGTGAACATCACATACCATTAACTACAGTCAACAACACATACCATTAACTACAGTCAATATCAGACAACATTAACTACAGTCAACAGCACATACCATTAACTACAGTCAACATCACATATCATTAACTACAGTCAACAACACATACCATTAACTACAGTCAACAACACATACCATTAACTACAGTCAACATCATACACCATTAACTACAGTATACAACATATACCATTACATACAGTCAAAAACACAATTAACTACAGTCAACAACACATTCCCTTAACTACAGTCCATAACACATACCATTAAATACAGTGGACAGCACATACCATTAAATACAGTCAACAACACATACTATTTACTACAGTCAACAACGCATACCATTAACTACATTCAACAACATAATTCCATTAACTACTACAGTCAACAACACATACAATTACCTACAGTCAACAACGCACACTATTAACTACAGTCAACAACACATACTATTCACTACAGTCAACAACACATTCCATTACCTACAGTCAACAATACAAACCATTAACTACAGAAAACAACACATACCATTAACTACAGAAAACAACACATACCATTAACTACAGACAACAACACATACCATTTAAAACTACAGTCAACAACACTTACCATAAATACAGTCAACAGCACATACCATCACTTAGAGTCAACAACACATACCATCACTTACAGTCAACAACACATACCATCACATACAGACAACAACACATACCATCACATATAGTCAACAACACATACCATCACTTACAGTCAGCAGCACATACCATCACATACATTCAACATCACATACAATAAATTACAGTCAACAACACATACCATCACATACAGTCAGCAACACATACCATCACATACAGTCAACAACACATACAATAAATTACAGTCAACAACACATTCCATTACCTACAGTCAACAATACAAACCATTAACTACAGAAAACAACACATACCATTAACTACAGACAACAACACATACCATTTAAAACTACAGTCAACAACACTTACCATAAATACAGTCAACAGCACATACCATCACTTAGAGTCAACAACACATACCATCACTTACAGTCAACAACACATACCATCACATACAGACAACAACACATACCATCACATATAGTCAACAACACATACCATCACTTACAGTCAGCAACACATACCATCACATACATTCAACATCACATACAATAAATTACAGTCAACAACACATACCATCACATACAGTTAGCAACACATACCATCACATACAGTCAACAACACATACAATAAATTACAGTCAACAACACATACCAACAACACATACTCGGCGCTCTCGGCATAATTATAATGGTAATGGTTTCTTTAACTTTCTTATTTAATGCATACAGTGCCAGTCTGGACAGGGTGGTATTTATTTCAAGTCAAGCTCAAGGCACGTGTCTTTAAATCCGGTACCCGAGTCCACGCTGAGTCCTAAGTTGATACTGTTCAGTGTTGTCTTTCATTCTTTCATTCATTCTTTCTTTCTTTCATTCATTATTTCTTTCCTTCATTCATTCATTCATTCATTCATTCATTCATTCATTCATTCATTCATTCATTCATTCATTCATTCATTCTTTCTTTCTTTCATTCTTTCATTCTTTCATTGCTCTTTCTTTCTTTCTTTCATTCTTTCTTTCTATCATTCATTATTTCTTTCTTTCATTCATTCATTCATTCATTCATTCTTTCTTTCTTTCTTTCTTTCTTTCTTTCATTCTTTCATTCTTTCATTTCTCTTTCTTTCTTTCTTTCATTCATTCTTTCTTTCTATCATTCATTATTTCTTTCTTTCATTCATTCATTCATTCATTCATTCATTCATTCATTCATTCATTCATTCATTCATTCATTCTTTCTTTCTTTCTGTCTTTCTTTCTTTCCTTGTTAGGCAAAAAGCGGCATTACAATGCCTTCAGCCATTTACATACATACTATGGCAAAGACCATACAGTACAAAATACAACATAAACTAAGTTCAGCAAATTTACAATATGTCATACATACATTTTCAAGATACCAATTCCAAAATAAAAAATAAAACAGTTAAGATTTATCCAAAGTGTTTTTCCTAACTTTAAATGACTCTCTCAAAAACCTGGTTATGTTATAGATTGTTTTACTTTTGTAAGATTTCCATAGTATTTTGGCTGCAACATTCGCACACTCTCTGATTACGTTCTATCCCTGCAATTCTACCAAATTCAATTTCTAAATCATGATTACTTAGTCGGAATCTGGAGGGTTGTTCTCTTAGACTATCATTTTTGATACTACTGAGATATTTTTCCAATTCAAAATTTGTCTTGAATTTACAGTAATAAAAACGTTTCGGCATAGAATTGCTTGAACCGCGCCATTCCTGTATAAATTGGTCATGAATTCTATTTTTTATCGGAGGATAATAGTTAATGTTCGCAATAAAATTTTGCCGAATATGCGTAAAACCAAGATGATCTATCAGAGTATTTAGACGAGACACCCAGGTCACAACGTTACAATTATTACACAAATCAATGTACATGAAGGAGGAGTCACAGTTCTTCATGAGTTTTAACCAAAACTTAATGGATCGTAATTTACATATAATCGATAGTGGAAACCTTCCCAATTCACCGTATACGGCCATGTCCGGTGTCCGGTTAGTAATTCCTAACAATATCTTACAAATCTTAACATGTAGTTTATCAACTTCTTTGAAATTATACATACCTCACACCTCAAACCCGTATGAAATAATTGGGACTATCATTTTATCAAAAAGAGCTACTTTTGTATTCAAATCAAAGTTTACCTGATCGGATAAAAAAGCATATTGTGTTAGGCACGAAGAGTTTGTTCATTTAGAGCTTTAACTGCAGCAGAAAATTTACCATCGCTAACAAATTTGACACTCAAATAAGTAAAACTATCTACTCTTTTCTATTTTTCCGCCATTAATGAAAACCTCTGGATATTGTAGCTGCATACGTTTCTCATAAACACAAATTTTAGTCTTAGAAACATTAATCTTAAGACCCCGTTTTTTTCGGGATATTTATAAATACAGGACAGCTTTCCCAGACCGGCCATCTCTTGAGCGACAACCTCCCTTCAACAACAGAATGTTTTTTCCCCACTGTACGATTTGATTATTTATTTAACCTCTCTAGAGCGGCAACCTCTCAACAACGACAAGATTTTGCGTCTCCCAAAGTGTGTTGTGTTGTAGAGGTTGCACTGTATTATCTAATTGAGACTGTAAACTGGTAGGGTCAGTTGTAAACATAACAATGTCATCTGCAAAAAGTATCATATACATAGACAAATGTTACAAATTATTTTCAGCCAACGAATTAAAATCAACGTGTTCAACAATATCGTTTATGAACAGAATGAATAACAGGGGAAACAATGTCTCTCCTTGTTTCAAATCAATAATAATAGTAACGTCGAAAAAATCCGACATATTTATACCAGACAGCTTAACAGAAGATTGTACATTACGATATATGCATTTCAAAATATTTAGAATTTTGCAACTAATATTTGATTGTAATAACTTTATCCACAATGCATCTCGATTTATAGTGGTGACAAATGCACGCTGATAATAAATACACAGTATAATTTAGATTTGTTATTTAAAACATTTTGAACGACAGAGTGTAACAGAAAACTAGCATCAGACGTCGAACGATCATCTCTAAAACCGAATTGACAATCGTTGAATTATCTTTCTGACTCACACCATTTATTTATGCGATTTCTCAATAATAATGAAAAATTTTCCTAATAATACTGATTAAAGTGAATCCACGGTAATTTGCCGGGTTATTTTTTTATCTCATTTATATCAAATATGGTTATAATAGTACCCTTAAACCAAATATGTGTATATGTACCATTGTCAAAAATAAAATTGAAAATTGAACATAAATATGGTGACATAATCTCCTTAGCATCTATGAAAAAATCTGCAACAATATTTTCTAGGGTTGTAACGGTTAACCGATGTACCAGTTAATATTACAATATGAATTCTGACGTTTTTACCGGTTCGTTTTTCTCTGAACCGGTTTGTGTAGTCATGGGGACGCCACCGATGAAAATATCTCAGAAATAAGACAAATTTACAATCATCATCATCATCATCATCATTTTCTCTCCATTCTGTCTCCATCATTAACTTTTAAGCGTTAACTTGTGCATTTGATTTGCTCATCAATTAAACGCTATTTCACTGTGAAACTACATATGAATTTCATATATATATATATAATACTGATCCATTTAAGACGATGCGTGTGCATCAATTCCTGCTTTGCCTTTCTGTCCGAAAAACAATACGTATTTTACCGTTTTTACCGTAATGGTACACCCCTAATATTTTCACAGCTTTTATGACGTTTCAGCATAGATAAAGTTTTAAGAATTTCATCGACCGATATTAGCTCGTCAAGATCCTCAGTATTGATGGGGTTCTCTCCGTCAACATCAGTGACATCAAAATGAGTAAAATTACCAAACGACTCGTTAGAAATATGATCAAAGTAATCCTTTGAATCATCAACAGATACATTTCAGCAGAATATTTTTATGGCGAAAACTTTTAACGTAATTCCAAAGTTACCTGGGAGATTGTTTGCTCCAAGTACTTAAATTTTACTTCTCGGAATAAAAATATTTTGGATTCGCTCGTCTTTGTTTGAGTAAATTCAGTTTTTATTGATATCAAATTTATAGATTTTTGTTTGAGTAAATTCAGTTTTTATTGATATCAAATTTATAGATTTTTGTTTGAGTAAATTCAGTTTTTTATTGATATCAAATTTATAGATTTTTGTTTGAGTAAATTCAGTTTTTTTATTGATATCAAATTTATAGATTTTTGTTTGAGTAAATACAGTTTTTGATTGATATCATCAAATTTATAGATTTTTGTTTGAGTAAATTCAGTTTTTGATTGATATCATTAAATTTATAGATTTTTGTTTGAGTAAATTCAGTTTTTGATTGATATCATCAAATTTATAGATTTTTGTTTGAGTAAATTCAGTTTTTGATTGATATCATTAAATTTATAGATTTTTGTTTGAGTAAATCCAGTTTTTGATTGATATCATCAAATTTATAGATTTTTGTTTGAGTAAATTCAGTTTTTGATTGATATCATTAAATTTATAGATTTTTGTTTGAGTAAATCCAGTTTTTGATTGATATCAAATTTATAGATTTTTGTTTGAGTAAATTCAGTTTTTTTATTGATATCAAATTTAAAGATTTTTGTTTGAGTAAATCCAGTTTTTGATTGATATCATCAAATTTATAGATTTTTGTTTGAGTAAATTCAGTTTTTGATTGATATCATTAAATTTATAGATTTTTGTTTGAGTAAATCCAGTTTTTGATTGATATCAAATTTATAGATTTTCGAGTTCAAAATGTTTAAAAACTCTTCATTACGGAAGTTATCCCAGACAATTTTGTCAAACGGTAAATCATCATGGACAAACATACCAACATTGTAGTTTATAGAAAACGTGAAAGGACAGTGATCGGAAAACTCCGTCATGTCTAACACACACATGTCATTTATACAAGAAAAACATTCAATGTTTGTGACAAGATAACTAGACTCGATATATTCTTGTTACGTAATACGGAATTATAAGTACAATTACCCTCATCCAATCGACTGTTAACAATACATATGCTGTTCTTTTTACAGACAGTTTAGCAATTTACAACTGAAATTATTTAAATCTTTGTTATTTCGTCTTGGGTGCTTTTCAGCTGAAACATCAGCGTGAGGAATGATAGTGTACATATTCAGCTCCGAAGGTTCTATATAATCATGCAGCTCACCAGTGCGTGCATTGAGATCAACACAAATGAATATATCAAAAGATTATTATATTTTCGAATATTTTCGGCAAAACACTCGTAAAATTAAATTGATATAAAGTTGATAAGACGTTGATTAACGCTTTACAGGAATGCCAGTCCTTTGTTAAGCCGTCATGAAATTTAACTACCGACCAACAGTTTCGAAGTCCATCTCGCTAACCACTGACATATAACCAGCTTACATGTGTACTTTGTTTATACTAATTTATTTTAGCTCAGTTGCGAAACAAGCAGTTTTGCTTATATCAATCACGCTCGAGTTCGCTTCCTGGACACCAAACCAGAATTGCGTTCGAAAAATGAGATTGTGAAGTTCATGAACGAAACCCGTTCAAGCCGGGATTCGAACTCAAGACCTCCGGATCAGAGGTAGGATGCTTTACCTCTAGACCACAATGTCTCCCATGTGTACTTAATGCCGCCGTTCACAGACGAGATACATTTAACCTGATTTGACCATTTCTATCTTAACTTTTTGAAGAAACAGTGGAGCTCTTGTCATGCCCACTCGTCAGCGCAAGAATTAATTTACAATTTAAGTGTTTGTTCATTGTCAACTTTTAAGCTATTTCCTTGTAACTTGATTTATTAAATGGGACGGTCCCCTTGTCAAGGGCAGGTAACGCTTGTCATTTTATTCGAATTGGTTTCATTGTTCGATCCAGTCCTATCCTATCCTATCCTATCATATCATATCATTTCATATCATATCATATCATATCATATATCCTATCCTATCATATACATGTATCATATTCCTTTCATATCATATATCCCATCCTATTATATCATATATCCTATCCTATCACATCATATATCCTATCCTATCCTATCATATATCCTACCCTATCCTATCATATCTTATCATATCATATACATGTATCATATTCCTTTCATATCATATATCCCATCCTATTATATCATATATCCTATCATATCATATCATATATCCTATCCTATCCTATCCTTTCCTTTCCTATCCTATCCTATCATATCATATCATATCATATTATATAAGAATGTGTACTATATAAAGGACCAGAAGTTTCGTTCCGTTTTTAAGTAAAAATAATTCTCATTTTTTTTATCTTAGTTCTTTTGAATTAGGTATTACCTATTATGTCTTATTTATTACGTCTTTTGTATAATGCCGTAGGTCTTACGTGTTAGCATATTATAACGAAACACGTTATGCTGAAGATGCTGTTTTTACGCCATCAAAAAATACAGATACAGAGCCAAGATTATAGGCATGTATGATAACCTAGTGGACCTTTATCAAGTTTGTTCAATCGGCCCTGCTTCGAGACTGATCAGTTTTACATATAGAAAATCTCTTAGAAAATCAAGCACTGAAAGACACAAGGCCTAAATGTCATCTTATAGACTTCGGTCAGGTTTGTTTCCGTCAATTTCTTTCCTAACAGATAATAGCTAACAAATAAGAAAAAAACAGATAAGACCTAATTCCTTATTACTAAAACAAAATGACCCTAAAGGCTTCCGTACGGATCTGGGAATTTCAGACTTTGAAGTGTATAACTGTATCAATAAAACTTATTTGTAAAATATTGATAATTCAGTGATATAAGAGAATGCACACTCGAGAAGGAATCTTTTTGCGGCATCATTGTGATCTCAAAGCGAACAAATAGTTTAAAGGTTTAAAATATTATCCGAGTTGGTTTGTCAATTTTGATGAACCCTAGTCACTCATCACACGGACATTATTAGCATGAATTAATGAATGCGTCGCACCTGACATATGGACGCTACAATAATTAACAAAAATATTCTCCTATGTTAATGTGTTTCCTATAATTGGTGACAATCGTTCTGTGCATATGACATCAATATGTAAAGACGTATTAATTCATATTGATTGTTGTATTTGCTTTTCAAAGAATGTACGAATCCTGCTGATGGATAAAACAAATATTCAAAATGATTTTTAAACATCTGTGACTTGGTGTTGATAGCAGGCTTAAAGAACAAACACACTCTGGAGGGCCGTTCTGGAGAGGTTGCAGTATATCGTAAAGTTTAACGTCCTTGACATTTTCAGGGCAATGGTTATGTGAAGAAATCGTACCAAAATAATCGACTGTCTCGTACGTAAATATCTTGTCTGAAACAAGCGGGCACATTTACTGAACTTTTGACATTTTAGATACCAGTAGATATAATTGTATCCTTAAAAAGATAGGTAAGTTGGTAGGTTAGTGGGTAGATAGGTAGGTGGGTAGATATCTAGGTAGGTGAGTGGGTAGATATCTAGGTAGATGAGTGGGTAGGTAGGTAGGTAGGTAGATAGGTAGGTAGGTAGGTAGGTAGTTGAGTGGGTAGATAGGTAGGTAGGTGGATAGATAGATAGGTAGTTGAGTAGGTAGATAGGTAGGTAGGTAGGTAAGTAGGTGGGTAGGCAGGTGGGTAGATAGGTAAGTAGTTGAGTAGGTAGATAGGTAGGGTAGATCGGTAGGTAGGTAGGTAGGTGGATAGATAGATAGGTAGTTGAGTAGGTAGATAGGTAGATAGGTAGGTGGGTAGATAGGTAGGTAGTTGAGTGGGTAGATAGGTAGATAGGTAGGTAGGTGGGTAGATATGTAGGTAGGCGAGTGGGTAGATAGGGTCGTTGAATGGGTAGATAGGTAGGTAGGTAGGTGGGTAGATAGGTGGTAGGTGAGTGGGTAGATAGGTAGGTAGGTGAGTGGGTAGATAGGTAGTTAGGTGAGTGGGTAGATAGGTAGTTAGGTGAGTGGGTAGGTAGGTAGGTAGGTAGTTGAGTGGGTAGATAGGTTGGTAGGTTTGTGGGTAGATATGCAGGTAGGTGAGCGTGTAGATAGGTAGGTAGGTAGGTGAATGGGTAGATATGTAGGTAGGTGATTGGATAGATAGGTATAGTTGAGTGGGTAGATTTTATTTTTATATTTTATACAAGGTCTGGAAACGAACAGAGAATCACATTTTAACATGTTCAAGGCAGTAAACAGAAAATCTAAATTATAATATCCTCTACAAACTACATTCGTCGTTGTGACCCTCATTAAAAAAAGTATAAAGCCTTGTATTCTCATTTATCATTTATAATGTAAATATGGCGGTCTTAAATTACAAAATATCAGGTAACCAATACTTGAAGTACATTGTATGTTTTGTATCATTTTCAGGTTATTTATAAACTTTACATATCTGTGTATTTTATATTTATATTCAAAATGATTCGTCCTCAGCGGATTCAAAGGTTATACTCATAAAAAAACAATAGTTACATACATACAGGGCTTTTATTTCACCCTTAAAACAACATTTTGACTCTTGAAATCAGTAAAATAAAGCTTTTGACTCTTAAGAATTTGTTCCAAAGGGTCAAATGAACTATAAAATTGGAAGAAAATTTTGTTGACTCGTCAAAATTATCATCTGCCAAAGGTTGTTTTTGACCCTCAACTCTTGATATACAATATTTATATTATATGCACAACATACAATGGTAACATTTATACATAATCTGTGTTGTTGAGAACATACAATATACTCGCATCCTTTGTATTTACTGAATAGACATCTTGTTAACTTACTTATGTATTGTGCTTTCACGACAAAGCTCAAAAGTTTTGAAGTCAATTGAAAAACTATATGAATACCATGTATTAAGTGAACAGACAAGCATTTTGCAGAGAAAATCGAACAAATTCCTGTCTCATTGAAGTGTCTTTCACACAAGCGAGTATACATAGAAAACGAGATAACATTATTCTAATTAATGCTGTAACTGTCTCACTCCCTGTTAAATAATACATTAGTTACAGCGATATGTGCAGGAGTGTAGAAATGAGCCGGAAAAATCAACCGACTATTTCAGTATTCTCGGCTACCTTTTCCCCACAGGGACGCTGACTCCTTACCCCCATCTAGGGAAACCCACAGACCCTCCCTTCTGTACTGCGTCCGAAAAATGGGATTGTGAAGCTCATGAACGAAACCGGTCGAAGCCGGGATTCGAACTCAAAACCTTCGGATCAGAGATTGGACGCTCTACCTCTAAACCACGATGCCTCCCATCTCAGTTACATAACGCAATTTAAAAAATGTACAAAAACACCAATGCAGTCAGAATTATGTTTATTTGGTATAAAGGAAGCACAATTGTTAAATCAGTTTGCTCAAAATAGTGCAGAGTAATTCAAGAGTCCGATTCACTGTCTAGTTTAGACATGTATCACCACGGGCGGACACAGAATTATTGGAAAGGAGGCGCGTAAAATTTAGAATTTCAAATTTAGATGCTCACGTAGATTATGGACACAATCAGCACATAACTGACGTTATTTACTTATGCTTGCCAGATTTTAGATGGGGCGCATGCCGGCTTCGCTCCACCCTCTAAATCCGCGTTTGATTACAGTTAAAGAACATGGTTTATCCACCACTATTGCGTGGCTTTATTATCATGAACATAAAACGATTAAAATGACATCTGGTATGTATGGTTTAATTGCGTTTTCAAAACGAAAGTAACATACATGTATGTAGGCTTTGACCTCGAAAGTTGTTGTACTAAAGGAGATAAGTCTAATTTTTGAAGGGACAGGGGTGTAGAAATATTTTCATGAAGACGGTAAACTACTAAAAGTAGAAGGGGGTCTGAGGTTTCCCCCTGTAGTCGGCGAAAGGGCAACGCTCCCTGTGGGGAAAAAAGTAGCCGGCAAGAATGTTCAAATAGCTGGTTGATTTTTCCGCCTTCCGCCTACATCCCTGTAAGCGGAAGTTCCGCTGACGAATTACACATTTTACGTGCATTAATACATGTATATTACATCAGAAAGAAATGCGCTTAAAGCAATGTGCTTCATGAGTAACTAGCATAACATCAGACATATCCCTAATGCGTGCACAGCCTAAGCTGTGTTGCGACCATCTCCTTATAAAGGCCACCCTGTGAATAAAGGCCGTACTTTGAAAAAAAAACAGCATTAATTACCGGTATTAGAGCAAACTGACCCCTGAATAAAGGTCACTTGTCAAGAAAGTCCACTTTAGTCATTGTTCACAGGTTTGACTGTATTAGCATATTTCAATAATGTTACTTTGCTGTTCGTTTTGCACTGGTTTGTTTAACTGGAGTTTAACGTCGTTCCAACAGCCAGGGTCATTAAGCAACTTATGCAACTTTAACGATGTAGGAAGAATACGTGAGTAGAACTGTTTGAATAGCATTATCAACAAAATCGGAACAACGTTCTCGAACAGTTAACCAAATCTTAATCGAATAGTTTCTGTCTTCCAAACAATGCATGTGTGACCGAGAGAGCGAGTTCTCCAAATGTTTTTGGACGACAGAAAATAACCCATCATTTGTTAAACCACTCCCTAAGTACACAATTTCATTGACGTTTTCAAGAATGTTACTGTAATGACAAAAAAATGCTTTTAGTCCTTTTAAAATATTGTTGTCGATTTGCATGTATTTACAATCGTCTTCCGTTAATTGCAATATTCCAATAGTGCATCAAAACTAGTTTGTATTTGATTTTGTACGTTTCCGGTACCTTTTCATGAATATAAACAACCTTAATTGGTTCTATGTTATAGTTTATTCACATTTATAATTTTAAACGAAGGGAAAACTATTAGTGTTTAAGTCGATATTCTTTTTGTATATGTGTCTGTGTAGGCAGGGATGGTCGGTTTATGGGTTTGTGTTAAAGATCAGCTATTTCGTATGTGATGTAACTTTCGAATCCACTTTTTTAACTTGCAGTTTATTACGAGAACACAAATCCCTTTGTACATAATACAATCGAAATTTCAAAATTATTATTATGTAACAGAAATTATCGTATGACGTAAACAATTAATTATATCCATAGAAACTGAACTTAAGTTCACGTGTTTTCTCGTGTTTGTTGAAATATACGTTAATGCTTACATATGTTTCTTTACAAACCTAACATTGCCATTTAATCATTTAATTGACCAATTATTTGCTGACGTCAATATATAACAATTAACCGTTTTTAACAATAATACATGTGTTAATACAATATAAAGAAATGTTTTTTTCTACATCACAAAAGAGCAGACAACTCATGATTTCACTCACGAGAAAACACGCATTACCTGCCCTGTTTTGACGTCAATCACACTTCAAATAGAACAATTAAAGGAATTTCATGATAATACCATGTCTAGACATAGTGCGGTATTTACAATGACCCAAATCTAGATTCATGACCCTAACAATTTATGTACATGTATAGAGAAATATATACAGCTTTGGTAAAAATGTCCAGAATCAAAGCACTGAGAGAACGTTTTGTTTTGTCTTTGATTGTATTGTATAATGTCACTAACATGTAATTACTTTAGTTGTTTAGAAGAAGACGACGATAAGCTGATAACAAAGATAATAAATAAAGTAATGATGTTAACAAATATGAAACAAACTGTCATTGAGCTCACACGATTGTATACTTATACAATGTCGAGTTTGCAAACAGAATTTGATATCTTTTAAAAGTCAAATTACATATTAACAAATCATATTTTGTTTTCGAAAGTTTGATTTCGTAATGCGTTTATTTGATACCGATGGTTGATTATAACATTGTATCTCCTGTTACTTTTCATTATATAATTAACTTGCAACCCGGGGATCCGGGTCCAAATCCTGGTCAGGTCATACCCTTGACAAAAATGTCGATTTACCTTCATATGAGGATAAGTTGCCGGCTCCTAGTGGAAGGGTAAGTTAGCACTGGTTAATATACAGTCCAGAAAATCTGGTTAGGTGAACCGATCGCCGTATATAACGGAAAAATTGTTGAAAAACGGTGTAAAACCCAAGTGACAAGTTCATCATATAACCAACTTTACCGAGCTTTAGTTTAAAATTTAAGACTGTAATATCTACCCAAAACCATGGCAGATCTACCATTAAGGAAAATATGTATTATACTGTCATAAAAAAGTAACTATCAAAAACATTCTTCTATTTTGGCCTTATATACTGACCTTGACATTTTAATAGTATACAGCAATTTTATGGTCAATAATGGATAACAATAAACCATATCATGAAATGTTTCAGCTATTTCCAGAATTAAATTCATCTCGATTACTTGCGCTATGTCTATTTTATACCAACATCACTTACTGCTTACTTTCTTATGACGGCCAGTATATATTGATACATGTTATAAATGGGCCAATGAAAAAGTCGAAATGTTTTTTCGTGATACCACAAACCAAAATCTCAGAAAAGATTTGAACAATGTGGTCAATAACCGTGGTATTTAGAACAGCCGCTGAATACATGAAATTACAACCAAGGATTCGAACTCAGAATATTCGGATCAGAGGTCGGACGCTCTACTTCTAAGCCACGGCGAGATCATCATCGATTGAACTTATGAATTGGACAAATGATACTTTGATATTTCTCTGTTTTAACTTTTTTTAATCGAAATTTTTATTTCTTCAGAGAATGGTTCGTTAAGTAGGATTGCCGTTTGTTGTGTAATTTGTGTTTAGGGTTCATAGTACTAAGGAATACCTTCTCGTTGAGTGGCTAGTTTATTTCTGAAGGGCAGTATTCACACGACTACAGCATGTACCAGTAGGCGTGGCTTATCAGTATAGATAGCATAGTATTAACGTGATTGGCAGAGTTAAGTACACAACGGTTGTCCCCACTTAATTTCATTGAATATTATCCTTCAATGACCTGATACAAAGTTCATAAATATCATTAATTCAGTATCAGCATTTTATGAACATAGCATGAAATCATCATTCATTGAGAAAATTCGCACGTCCTTAGTATATAATCAAGAGTCAACAAATTAATTAAATCTCATTTATCTTGATTTCGCTGAGCAAGAAATGACCATGCGTCAGTCATAAAACTGTTACCAAGGTGGTACTGGTAAGCAATTGTTTATATTCCAAGGGGTCAGGACGTTGTCTATTCCTCAAGGGATATCTCCTCTCGGGTGTCTGAAGCTTGGCATCAACATTAGTGCCATTGTTAATTGCCGTTTGCTCTTGCTGGAGTGAGCAATTGTTATCTTTACTTTCACATTCACTTTTGAAGTCATCAAAATCTGAAGGCACTAACACAGAATCATTGTGAGTTGATCGACATGCCTTAGGCCTAAATTAAAAATATGTTTGTTTGCCCTGAATTTTAGAAGATGGTCTGTAGGTAGGATTTTTTCCCGAATTTGAACTTTACTTTGTATGAAATTATACTTCTATCTAGAAGCATTCCGTATACATTTTCTGTATTCTGCTACTATATAATCATTTATTGTTTGCTTTAATCAACCATTTGTACATAAAATGTTAATGTTGAAGATTTTTCTGTTAACACCATTACTGAGATCAGCCTCATTGAACGCTTAAATTCACCTGGGCAGTCTGAACGAAGCGGAAAATTAAACAATCACACTTCGGACTACCTTTACAATACAAATTTATAGTCCGAAACTTAATTAAATAAAATTAAACAATAACTGGCGAGTGACCAAGAATTGCACGAAAATAAACATAGAGTATCAATGCCTCGAACACATCAATTTATATTTCTACCCGTGTTATATCAGCCACATTTTCATATTTATTTATTTATTTTCGTCTTGGATTTCAGATATCCGTTTTTTCTCTATTTCTAATTTTGTAATTTACGCACTAGATTGTTAATTATGAGATCAGGAACAAATAATGTATAACAATTATACCTACAGACTGAGCTCTTATGACGAACTACTGTTCTACAAACAATGGGCCGCGGCCTTGATCCAGTGGTTAGTGCGCTGGACTTGAAACCGGTAGTTCTTGGTTCGAATCCCGGCCGCGGCAGGTCATATCCTTCTATGAAAATTTGACAAAAATGTCGATTTTCCTTCACATGTGGAGAAGTTGCCGTCTCCTTGTGGAAGGGTAAGTTAGTAGTGGTTGGTATACAGTCCAGGAAAACTGGTTAGGTGAACCGGTCTCCGTGTATAACTGAAAAATTGTTGAAAAAGGCGTTAAACCCAGTGAAACAGTGAATCTACAAACGATGGTATTTGTCGGAATGGTTACCTCCCTTGAACTGTACATTAACTTTTTCATTCGCTCAGTGAATTGATAACAGATATTGTATTTTGTTGTCTGTACTGATTACATTCAAAATAAATTAAACAGACATATGGACATGTTAACTTATAACACAAATGGCTTTCACGGGTATAAAACGCAAAATCTAAACAAAGTTATGATGGAATCTACACATTGTATAAATCAACATTCACTGGTTAAATGTTTCTTTTTCGTACTTGAAATACCTGTAAGATTTTAGTATAACCCACTGACAAAAGGTATTTGGTCTAACTTTTTTTCGTTAGTATTTCAATAAAAGAATTTGAATGATAATATATAATGTGCACACAATTTACATCACATACAGTGTATCACATACACAATCAAGAATTTATAATTCGGTTCAATTCTGTTCAGTATATTCACAAATCGGCAAATACGTAACTTAGGTTAAATTTACCAGAGTTCTTAACACAATATTTTACATGATTAATTCCATGGAAAAATAGTGTTAAGCATATGATGACATATGCAGTATGGGGTACAGTATAACCCATGAAAATGCACCCTGTTATACTGTACTCAGCTGTACTCAATACTTATTCAGCTAGAATTAAGACTCCCGTAGTACAAATTTCGAATACACGCTTATTGTCAATCAAATTCAAACCCAACGAATATTTTTTTCACGTGTTTTCTATGCTACTTTAAATTAATCTTACCTAAATATTTCTAAAATACAGTAAAGCCCGCCAAATGAATGCCATTGTTCCAAATCTAACATTATCTAATATAAACTATTTTTATTATTAACTTTAAAATTACTATACCGCTGTAAAAATCGCAATTTTTGTGTTTGTTAATCACATTTTTCGTGCGTTTTAATCACGTGATTTTCTTTAATTGTCATCTGATTGTGGCTTATGAGCCCATTGGACTAGGTAATGTATTTATATCAGGTAAATCAATACATGTACTCAATGAAAATCGGTCGGTCGGTCGGTCAGTTCTATTTCGATAAATCCCGAGTCACAAAATTACATATTCTATCATCCGGTGCCTCGCCAAAGTACCGACCGGTCTCTATGCGTTATAGAAGAATTCCACACATAAATTGTGACGTTATAGACCGTTAGTGTCTGTTCAAATTCATTTGAACGTACTTCTCTTGATAAGTGTCCACTTTAAATATGTAAAAATATCTTAATTTAGACACTTTAGTAACATTTTCTCTCCATATTTCAGTATGAAAATGTTGTACAGCAGTTTTTATCAGATTAAGACAAATAACACTTCTGGTATTAATTATCCAGATCGAGCTTTGAAAATATTTCTTTAACGTCATTGCACCAGTTTTTTGTTACATTTATTGTAATCCATAATGAAAACTTGTTTTAACAATTTGTTATTGTCCATTAATATTAATCAGTTCCAGTGTCTGATCATGTCACTCACTCACTCACTCACTCACTCACTCACTCACTCACTCACTCACTCACTCACTCACTCACTCACTCACTCACTCACTCACTCACTCACTCACTCACTCACTCCACTCACTCACTCACTCACTCCTCCCACTCACTCACTCACTCACTCACTCACTCACTCACTCACTCACTCACTCACTCACTCACTCACTCACTCACTCACTCACTCACTCACTCACTCACTCACTCACTCACTCACTCACTCAGTCATTCATTCATTCATTCATTCATTCATTCTTTCACTGATTCAGTCACCCATTCAGTCACTCAGTCACTCAGTCACTCAGTCACTCAGTCACTCACTCACTCACTCACTCACTCACTCACTCACTCACTCACTCACTCACTCACCAACTCACTCACTCACTCACTCACTCACTCACTCACTCACTCACTCAGTCATTCATTCATTCATTCATTCATTCACTGATTCAGTCACCCATTCAGTCACTCATTCAGTCACTCACTCAGTCACTCACTTAGTCACTAAGTATTTCTCTCAGTCAGTCAGTCAGAAAGCCAGCCAGCCAGCCTGCCTGCCTGCCTGTCACTCACTCACTCACTCACTCAATCAATCAATCAATCAATCAATCAATCAATCACTCAAGCACTCAAGCACTCAATCACTCAATCACTCACAATAATACTAATTGAACGTAACCATTTCTATCAATAATCATCCTTTCACACATCTGTGAAATTCCGAAGTGCAAAATGATAATTACACAGTTACTCATTTTTCAACAACTGTCACCTTTCAGATATTGTGTTATCCTAGAATCAAAAGACGGATACAAAAACTCGCCTTAGTTGTTCACTGAACATACAACAATACATAAATTAAGTCTTGAAAACCACTGGGATGTCAACCAATAAAACCACGAAGGCTCAAAATAAATTAATGAAAATGACAAGGACCTTTGCATCTTTTATCATTCACTAGTTTTCTTATATTAGTAATACACAGAATACACTACACGAATTTCCGAATCTTCCGACCTTACCACGTGTACAACTTTAATTCTACGTAAGAATCTTCTAAAATAACAATTAAAAAACCTTATTAATGATACTGCTCGTGATATGAAATGAGCAAAATAACAAAATAAGATATCAATCCCCAGTAATACTTCGTTAATACATGTAGTTCTTAATTTGATACGATTCAGGTTATATATCGTTATAACATAATGAGGCTATTGTTTTCTTGCTTAACATAATTTAAGCCTTAAAATGTTGATACAGTAAAACCCCTAAAAACCGGACTCCCTGAAAACCGGAATTCTCTGAAAACCGGACGATTTTTCAAGTCCCAGTTATTCCTTTTCTATAATCAATAGTTCACTGAAAAACAGAATTCTCAGAAAACCGGACTTTCAGCTCAGTCCGGGAGGGATCTGGTTTTTAGTAGTTATACTGTATAATGAGATTAGCGTTTTTTGTTTCTTAAGAAAATTAATTTTATTCGGTTACTCTTTTCAGTGAGGAAATAAAATGAATTCTACATCAAGAAAATGAAAACATTTGCTACCATAATTTCATTGAATACAACTCAACACTTGTTTATACATATCCAGTACAAAAAAGAAAAGCTAATAGGACGTTCGTATATTTTGGTTTGTATGTAAATAAATTGATATATTACAATGATGATTTATCTAATTTGATTTATGCGAGCGATTTCGTTTCTTTCTTGTATTGGTTATACAGTAAAACCTCGATGATAAGGAAAATGTTAATTAAAACTATATAAAAATGGAGTACGAGTGAAAAAATATAACATATGACTTTATATCGACACGGAGTTCAATAAAAATATTTCACCCGACTCGAAAATAACTGATGACAATAAGGCCTGAAAAAAGTTTTTTTCCGGTTACCCGACCGATACAATAATTCATTCGACCTGCCGACTCATAAGTTTTTACAGCGTCCGAATCGAAGTGATATATTGTAATTTTCACAACTCATTAATATTACGGAGCACGTACAGTATTTCCGATATATGTAAAAACAAAAAATAAATCCATACCTACCGACCCACATTTTTGGGCATGAAACTTGAAAAAAAAACTTTTTTAGGCCTGAATAAAAATATTGTTAGAATATATCTAGAGTACTAACCTCATTTTGACAAGCGGATATGTTGTAAGTTTTCGGTGGTAGTGGGACACCTTAAGACTAAACCGGAAATAAAATTAAAATGCCTTATTCAACAGACACTAAGTGGAATTTAACTAAAAAGATGATAGCGATTTTGTTACATGTATAAATGTGTATATTACTTCAGAAACATAACATGATATCAAAATTTTTAAGTATTAAAATAATAAATAGTATACATTCATAATACTTAATCAACTTAACAACAATTAATAATTAAAGTTTAAGTGAAGGAGCTTCCGTGGTCGAGTGGTTATGGTCTCTGACTGGTAATCTTGAGCCCTTCACGCTGTTAGTTGGAATCCAACCCTCGATCAGACAAATTTCACATGTGAGGAAACTGTCCAGCTAATTTACGGAAATTTGGTGGTTCTGACCAATCTATCTAAATTGAAATTTCTTATCCTTAGTCCCGAAATAGGCTGTAAAATGAGTTGCTACAAAAACAGGACATTATTTTGAATATATTATCATTACAAAAAGAAACTCGCATTTGTTGATATTACACTTTGGATAAAAATATTTACGTAAGTCGGTACATTCAACAGTTCATTTAAATAAATAGAATTTTTACAACATAATGACTGTTTCTCTTTATATTGAATACATGTACACAGTAAAACTTAAACATTAAGACCATCATTAATTGTCTATTACACGACACCTAGTGGTCTAAATGTTAAAGTACTATAGATCTAAGTGAGGTTTTACTGTTGTTAATTTAATGTGATAAATGACCATTACTGTGAACAGTGAATGTTATGGTGCAATGTCGATATTATCCTCGCCTACCTTGAGTTCAGATGGTTGATATTGTGTAATAAGCCAAAGTTATGAATAAAAACACATTATTCCAGCACAATTGTGTAGAAACGCTCGTATTAATTCCACAGCATAACGAATATAAAACCACAAATTTAGCACATATTTAACACTAAAACACTACATTAACTTCACAACGAATAGATGAGCACTGGATTCCTGAACCAGATTCCAGAACCGGACTTTCGAACCGGACTTCAGAACCGAACTTCAAACCGGACTCTTGGACCGGACTCCTGGATCGGACTTCTTGACCGGATGTTGCGGATTCTAATCAAGACAGCAGCTATCGAGAGTGGTTAACTAAAAGTCACATTCAAATTCATATGTACTTAATGTATGCAACAGATATGTTCGTCCTTCATTTGCCTCAACTAAGTCACAAAAACAGAATGTTTGTTTAATACTATATTAAACAAAAGCAGTTGCATACATCTGCTAGATTTCTATACATTAGTTACATAGGTGGCTAATTTCACTGATTGATCATGTATATATTTTGTACTGTAAAATACTAGTATACCGGAACTTGTTTCTTGTTTATACTGATGCAGTAATTGTGATTCGACTCGAGTCATGTATAATCCTGTATTATCAATGAAGTAGTCGTCAGTCTTTCAATATGTGACACTCTGTGTTGATCCTGAAATATAATGATTTATATTAGTACAAGTATACATATGTTACAAATGTACAATATAACAAGTAACATACTCTGTGTTGATCCTGAAATATAATGATCTATATTAGTACATGTATACATGTGTTACAAATGTACAATATAACAAGTAACATACCCCTGAAATGTTTACTTCATGTATGTAAGGTAATACAAATCATAGACATAGATTCTGGTCCTTTGTTGTATAACATCATGCCAAATTTCGACAATTTTCGATAAATGAATGATAGATAAACTAGTGGAGAAGAACGACTTAAGATCGATCTTTTGCTTGAATGTTCCAAAATAAAGCAACTTTATGTTAATTACCAATAAGATAAGTGAGACGGACTTTTTTCATCAGGGAATCACGGGCTGACCGATATTTTCAATGAATCTTTAAAGTGTACTTGTTTTTGTGTGAATATGACGAATTGAACTAGTGGGTGTACGGGAGATTTTAGGTAATCTTGTCGATATTCATTCAATGCACATTTAGAATATCTACAAAAGTACGAGTATGTAACAACTATAAACTCTAGTATCATTGTTATAACACGTGCAAGATTTGGATTCATGATTGTTACAGAACAAACAAAACCAATCAAAACTAGATGAAAAGTGATATCAATATTTTGTTTTTACTTTTCCGGGAATTTTTGCCCCGATTTCTGAAA
Organism: Lutraria rhynchaena; assembly: GCA_008271625.1. NCBI lineage: Eukaryota > Metazoa > Mollusca > Bivalvia > Venerida > Mactridae > Lutraria > Lutraria rhynchaena. Next base: position 307,155 of record VIBL01000348.1, read on the forward strand.
GATTCATATACGGCGATCGGTTCATCTAACCAGTTTTCCTGGACTGTACACTAACCAGTACTAACTTACCCCTCCACAAGGAACCGACAACTTCTCAACATATGGAGGAAAATCTAAATTTTTGTCAAATTTTCACAGATGGGTATGACCTGCCGCGACAGGAATTCGAACCCGGATCTCCGGATTACAAGTCCAGCGCATTAATCACTGGACCACGGTCGCGGCCTCAGTATGGTAATTAATCTGTATAACTGTCACTCATGTATTAAATACAACACCATCAAATAATCAATACAGAATTTCATTAACACGGCCTGAATAAAGTTTCAAGATTTTGCAACATGTTCTTTACTATTAACATTACCATAGCGACCAGAACTGTAACCCTGGGAGACAACAAAATAGTGTACATAATCTCAACATTGTCAGTTATTCACATACTCAAATACCAAATTTCGTTCACCTATCTTGAACAGTGAAAAAGTTATAACAGAATCGATACTTTTGTGGATATTTTTTCTATTTCCGTTTCCATGGAAACTACAATTTTACCCATGTGAGAAAACAAAATGATCTGCATAATTTTCACATTTTCTATTTGTATACGTGCTATGTTTGAAGCGCGGAATTTCTTTCTAAGATTACAAAGCGTGCAAAATTTAGTCGGTAGCAGACGAAATGAAATTGAAATTTAATTGACACAACTGTTTTCTAATAGATAAAAGTAAATACACAGCATGATTACGTTTAATCTCCGGTACCCCGGGACCAACCCCGATCAATGCTATGCCCTGTACCCACCAGGGGCCCTGTGCCCCCTTGTTCCCAACTTTAAAATGTCAAACACCAGGAATTTTTTGCCCCTAGGCAAATTTGCTCGTGAAGTACAAAACAAACAATTTCAAATAAATTTCACTAAATAAAAACAATCAGAAGGTTTATTCAACTCATAAATGTTTGTTAAATATTGTATTTAGCAACACAAGTACTAATTGTATACACATGTAACTAGATTCTATACACTAGCGACATAAAAAAGAACAAATATTTTAAATTTCGACGCTTGAATAATTAATAAGTTTGAGGTAATCATTATACAATATTTTTCCTCCTTGAATACATTTGTTATTCATTTGAAAACTGTATGAAACTACGTGAATTTTTTAATGACAAAAGATTTGTCTTAAAGTGTAAAACATGAGATATCCACAAACGAATGCTATCTACTTTTATGGTAAATGAAGTTTACATATAATCAATTGTACATTTACAATTTTAAAGTAATGACACAATACCATTACTGACATTGTTTAAAATCACAGTACTGGAGATGTTTGTTCACCTCCGCTTAATTACTGAAATTTCGAATCAGTCGGATTTCTTGCATTCGTTTTATACATACATTTTTAAATGTGATGTCAACCCGCTTAGAGTCCATTTCTCATTCAACACTCCTTAATTAATTGAATTAATTGATCACATTTGTAGAGTTCTAAATATCACAAGAGAATACAGCATGATCAGTCTATAACGTTTTCTATGATCTTCCTTGATCTTTTTAACCCCACAAACAACATTTTCGAACCCCACATGCGACAATTAACCCCACAACGACGGTTTGTACGGGTACTGCACCTAATAATGTCAACTCACACACTAACCCTAACCCTTGTGCCAACTGGATATGTACGGACGGACGGACTAACCAGTAAATAAACTTACAACTTTGTTTTGCGGGAGAATAATTATACAAAACTGAGAGATATTTTCAGTAAAAGAATGAATGTAATAATTAATGATATAATGCTCCTCGTTCTGATGATGATGATGACGATGATGATGATGATGATGATGACGACGATAATGATGATGATGAAGATAATGATGGTTGTGATCGTGTGTTGAATGTGATTACGATGATGAAAATGACGACGCTGAAGATGATCGTGATAATGGTCGTTATGGTGTTCTTTATAATTATCGTGATGGTGATGGTCGTGGTTGTGGCAGTGATAATTATGATAAAGATGATAATGACGAGGATGATAAAGATTTGGTCAGCTATAAAATCTTTATGGCATAAATAAGATGTTCAATAAAATATAACTGTTTAAATATTTGTTTTTCTTTCAAAATGGATTGTGAATGTGATGTATTCGTTGCCAATTTCTATTTCATGTGTCCAGTTTTGCGTGTGATTTATTCATTTCAGTGTGCATACAAAATCTTAAGCCAGACGAATATTTCACATTTTACACATCATATCATACTGGAAATATTTAACAGCAATGTTTCCGAAGCATGGTTCTTTCGTAATAAAATATAAAAGCAATTTCATAAAAAATGAGTTTCGGCAACCAGGTTACATGCTAACTTGCAACCGACCATATGTACAAAGGGAGATAACTCCAGTGGCTTTATTGATAATATACTACTCAAAATTTGATAAGGATAGCTTTTTAGATTGCTTATATTTGATTGGATATAAATGTCTACCAAACTTTTATTATTTTAATTGAAAGTTTATGCATTTGTCTATTTGTTTGAAGATAGAAATGAGTTTTTGGTGCATTCATTAAAGCGTGACAGAAGCCAAAAGTTGAATGGGTGCTAAATTGACGTTTTCGTATGGATGTGCCAAATGTGAAATTTTGCTGCGAATGAATAAATTGAATTAATTTCTTGGTCAGTATCGAGTGTGATGTCCATTTGCATTGATAACCGCCTGACATCGCCTGCGCATGCTGCTAACAAGCCTCCGGATTGAGTTTGTTGGATTCGAACCCACTCCTCCAAGAGGGCCCGTCTTAGCTCCTGGACTGTAGTGGGCTTAACAGGGCGGGCTGAAATGGCTCTCTGCAGCATGTCCAATACATGTTCTATGGGATTGAGGTCGGGGGAACGTGCCGGCCAGTCCATTCGGACGATGGTGGCATCCTGGAGGTACCTGTTGGTCACCATGGCCCTGTGTGGACTTGCATTGTCGTCCATTAAAATGAATTCAGGGCCTATCGCGCCAGCGTACGGGCAGACATACACGTCTGTTTCGTACTGTTTGAGTCGACACCCGCACTCCCGTTGCATTTTCAACGTCATTACGTAGCGTTGTTGGGTTCATAAACCGGTGACGTCGAGTTTGTATAACTAAAAACCTGTCTTCAGCCTGCGTTGTTGCTCTTTGACGACCACCCCCATGCCTGTGGGTAACGTCACCATAAGTTTGGAAACGGTTCCACATCCGTGAAACTACACTCTGTGACACGCCGAGTGCACGTGCCACGTGAGGCTGAGAACGCCCTGCTGCAAGCATCCCGACCCCCATATTCATTTCGTCCCTCCTTAAACGATGTCGTACGCGCAAATTCGCCATATTTTACGTATTCAGTAAGTTTTAAGCTGAATGTGTTAGGTTCAAGTGAATAACTTGAAAGTGTGTACAGTTGTACATGTGGCCACCACGCCTCTTTTCATGGGTAGCCTTTTCCCCATGCAAATCGGGAAGCCGTGGGCCGTGAAACCGCAGTAAAACTAATTGTACCTTGTAGTAAACACTCGAATAAATATACACATAAAAAATTGAGGGACTGCATTGCGTATGTTACAAAATATGTAGCATTGAAAAAGCTATCCTTATCAAATTTTGAGTAGTATACTAGCGCAAAATCTCACACTTGGTGTTATTGTGTGTGTGAATGGGTTTTCATGCTAAATACAACATGATAGAGACATGTAATATCAATAGTTTAAACTATACAAATTAATAAATTATAAATATGAAAGGGTTTTGCTTACTAACACCACTATTTTGTGCACGAATTAGAAGAAAATTGAAAGCCACAGAAAGTACGATTTAAGTGTTTGTTCATCAAAACCAACATAACTGCTTCTCAAAAATATCAATAGACCAGTTCTATTGTTTATTGGTGAACATTTACATTACTTCGATCCACCCATAGTGTTGTTAAAAATACATACATTTGATATCTTTGCTTAGTTGCAATAACAACTCAGCGCAAGTAAAGTAGAAAATTTAAGTAACCTTCACTTCCTCATTATGTTTGTAAATATCATTGTTTGTCATTTCGTTACAAATTGTTACATGTCAAAAATGAAGATAAAACGGATTTATACAGTATTTTGCATTATTACCATGGCAACCAATATATTTTCAGGAGAGTGTAAATGGATGCTACTTTTGGAAATAGTACCCATTGTTCTATCATATATCTATTATCTATTTATTTCTGAGATTGGGCGTATTTTGACCCTTAGTGAACCAAGTCCTTTATTCAATGTAAATGTGTTTTAAAATGTCATAACATAGACAGAATGCTTAAAATACGGAGTACAAAATAGTCTACTTTTACGAGGTAAAGGGCAAGAATTTACGTTTCAGTTTCGATAAATAAACAGATAAATCTAAATCTATCAATTTCTTGTAAAAAGAATTATTTAATGATTGGGGTAAATAATTAATACATTGAATACTTGTAAAGATTAAGAAGCACGAACAAATTACAAAAAGCGGTAATCGATGAACAATTGATAATTTAGCATATAGAATAGGCCATTTAAATAAACTACAAAACTTTCTTTACACAGTTAATAATGCCCGTTACCCCAGTTACCTCTATTAACGTAATACAGACCAATGTGCGTCACACAGTCGTGGAAATTTGTGTATCTCGAGAAAGAAAGTGAACTCGAATTAAATGTAAAATATTTTAACAATGGATGGATTAAAGGATGATAATTGATGTATTATTAATTTTATGAAAGTGAAAAAAATACTTCTAACTCAAATTATCTCTATGACGTCATAGATATCAACGTGCGTCACGACACGAGCAAAAAGTGAGTTTGTTTGTCGCAACTGACATTTTAACTATAGACAGATTAAAAAGTGATAATTTGATGTTTCCTTCTATGTTCGATGTCATTGTATTGAAAATGAGTGTTACTAAAATTAACTCTTATGACGTCAAACAGACATTTGAGTTCGCTATTTTAGTCGTTTTAGGTACGTAAATACGAGAAAATATGTGAGTTCGATAATTACGTGTGATTTTAACAAAAGATAGATTATTAATGGCGATAAATGGTGTTTGTTGAATGTTGAAAAAGTCTAAAATATTTGCAAATGCTGTTAATTGAAATAAGTTAATAATTCTAAAAGTTAAAAATACAATTTATTATTGAATGTACACTGTAGCCGTTGTCTTAACATCTAAAAGACAATGTATTCAACAAATATAAATATGCACTTAGTTCCGATATTTGACAGTCAACGAATTACACGAGAACAATGCATATACAGAACAGAATAGATCAGAAAACAACAGAAAAGTACAGAACAGAACAGAACAGATCAGATCAGATCTCCAATCTCAAATCTCATATCTTGTCTTTTAATGTACAAAGTTAATTATGATCAGATAATAATGATATTATTGATACATTATTCTAACAGTATAATTCACCTGAATAATTTATGTATTTAAACACTAATCATTTGTACCTTTCCAAACATAAGACTTTGAGAATGGTATTGAGATTTGAGCTCAGAGACTGTTCTCAGGTTTTATAACCTTAAAGCCAAATAAAGTGGAAAAATATCTAAGAATATCGAAATTATGTTAGCTTTCGTCAATTTAGACTAACACTATTTTTTCTAAACTTTTGTCTAATGTATCCATAAAATTACATTAAGTGTATGATCGCTTTGCACATAATATTACGCACGTGCGTAATGTAAAACAAGTCGACACATAAGTTGGAGTTACCATTTCGTCTTCAGAAGACACAAGCAACTGATTCAGTGACAGATCTTCAGTGTGTACTCAGAATGCACTTATAGGCATCCTGAATATCAAACTTTTCCCGGGGGAAATCCCCCAGAACCCTCTCGTATATTCCCCCTACTTGAACGTTCGTGCGTATTATTTTATTTTTCTTGGCTACGCACATGCTTATTCATATATAATGTATATAGTTTTATTATCATTGTATTTTGTTTCATGAAAAAAAAACAGAGCCACATTGGAAAAAAAGAACAATTAAAAAAACTATTTGTACCTATACACATCACGTACAGAAATCTAAATACAGTAAAACCTCGATATTGAGACCACATTCGGGACCTGAAAAAATCGGTCGTAATGATGAGGTGGTCTGATTATCAAGTTGAATTATGGGAAGTTATTGAAATCCGGTTCGAAAATAAATGGTCGTTATAACAAGTTGGTCTAAACATTGAGGTGGTCACAATGTGAGGTTTTACCGTATATTTATCTTAGACGACCGAACAAGTAGTCATTGCTGGATACATTTAATAAAAAAATATTGACATTCTGACAATTCTAGGAATCTTCATACACTATGCTAGTAAATTCTTGATAATTTAATAAATGCGTGATACGCTCGGCTAGTACTAGGCCATTCTGTTTTATTATTTTGTCAAGCGTCAACCTTATTTTGCAAAATCAAGCGACCTATTAAAAATATACAAACCTTTTTAAAACAGAATAGCTGTGCCTGAAATCATTGAATCACTTAGATTGACTGGTGAAGTTTTTACAAGTCATGGCAGTTTGCACGTTAATATTCTTTTCGACCTTGGCATTTATGTATTTTCTTTACTGGATAATGAACTTCAATTTTATTTTCACCTGAGGAAAATCTTAAACCTCGATTTGAGGCAGAATCGGAATTTCCGTGATCTAAAAATAGACCAGAATTCGAAATACTCATGCTTGTTTGTCATTTAATTATTGTGATAAAGTTATATGCAATATTATTATAGAAAGGTATGACCTGCCGCGACCGGGATTTGAACTCGGATCGCCGGGCTACAAGTAAGGCGTATTAACCACTGGACCACGGTCGCGGCTCGCAAAACCTTGATGCACGACCTTTAGCAGAAAAACAGTTATAATGACGTAGTGGTCTTATCATCATGTTGAAATGTAGAAGATACATAGAAAACTAACCCCGAAATAAGAGGTCATATTTTTTGACCGGCCTTCAATATCTACCCAATAATTCAACTTGATAATTAGACCACCTCATTATTACAACCTGATCTTTGGACTCACTAAGGTGGTTTTATTATCGAGGTTTTACTGAACGTATAACTGATGATGAAGTTTACTAATTGGTAACAAATTAAAACTGAATTTTCATACCTTCGTCGCAATTCAGGCAGATTTTTTCCCATTTTTTGGGGTCACGTTAAACTTTTCAAAAATACAGATCGTGACTTGACATACGTGGATACTGATTCTTTAATTTTCTTTATTCATTTGTTTCTACACCATAGGCAAACTACGATGTGCGTGCGATAAGTTTTAAAACGCTCAAATATTGATAATTCCGCATAACAAAATTTAGTATAATTCTGTAAAAATTCGAGTTAATTCAATTTTAACGGCAATTTTCAGTTTTTCTGCTACACAATAAAAGCAGGATACTATAATATGATTATCTTTACAGGTACTTGAAGTATAAGACAACTCCGCAGCAAACCGAATGAAAATATGTGAATAAATGGTACACAATAAAAGCAGGATACTATAATATGATTGTCTTTGCAGGTACTTGAAGTATAAAACAACTCCGCAGCAAACCGAATGAAAATATGTGAATAAATGGTACACAATAAAAGCAGGATACTATAATATGATTGTCTTTACAGGTACTTGAAGTATAAGACAACTCCGCAGCAAACCGAATGAAAATATGTGAATAAATGGTACACAATAAAAGCAGGATACTATAATATGATTGTCTTTGCAGGTACTTGAAGTATAAGACAACTCCGCAGCAAACCGAATGAAAATATGTGAATAAATGGTACAGAAAAAACTGCCAGAACCTGGAGAGTCTATAACTGTACTTGTTGACGGGCTCCCTACCCCTCCTCTTCTGTGTGGGAGAGGCCTAATACTGAAATTTATATAGAACTCGCGTGCTTATCAAAATGTGATGTCAGGAGTGTTAATAAATAATTAAATAAGTATCTATTAATCTTGAACAAAGCTTTTTGAGCTTGTCTCGCTAACGTAACATGTGCATCATGAAAAGATCACCCGGAACTAAAATACAACACCCAGGTACGAAAATTGTTTAACAATCTCAACCTTTTCATTATTGTAATAAAAATGTAAATCCTTTGGTAATATACCACATTGTCTAAAGACTATAACTTTTGTTTTGCTCACATTGACTAAAATCAATAAAACCACAGTAAAGTTTTCTATTCTTATTAATCATATACGATATTATACCATGCAAAACAAAAATGTTACCAATTTTTCTCAGATTTTGTCTAAAACCAGCTTGTGCTTCAATATAAATCGAATAATTTTCAGCCCAATTATCTAGTCTATTACTTAAAATACGCGTAAAAAGCTTCCCTTAAGTACTAAGTAATGTTATTCCCTAATAATTATTAACATCATTTGTGTTTCCCCTTTTGTGTAGCGGGATAATATAGCACTCTGACTGATCATCCAGAAAAAATCCAGTGTTGAACTTTATTAAAAATCGGATAAATAAAATCTATCAATTCACCTTTTCCATATATAAAAAATTCATTCAACATTTTATCTGGTCCTGCGCTGCGCCCTGTTTTAAGTTGCTTAATGGCATATAAACTTTCTTTTTCATCTATCTGTACATCCACCTCACTAAACATCAGATGCTTTCATGAATAAAAGATCATCACTTGAAACTCATCTTTAACAAATCTCTCATTAAAATATAATACATCTTCATCATGAATGAATGAAACATCAGTAGGGTTTTTAATACACTCAAAATATTGCTTGTAAACAGATAAAGGGATATTTTGTTTTTTAATGCAAGCAGTCTGTTTTAAAAGATTCCAGTATTCTCTAACATTTTTATTATTTTTAATTTTTCTAACTACATGTTATTCCGTTTGTTATTTTCAGGACTACACAATCTTATTTATCGTTTGTATTGACTTCTTTTATTCACCATACTAATTCGTTTTTCGTCTGATTGTGATGAACGATATTCATTTAACGCTGTATAAAATTGTCGCTTTAAGCTTTTACAATCTTTATCATACCAATACGGGTAATTATTTCGATGATCAGTTTTACTATTGTTGGACGCAGTTTTCTTAAAATATTTAGAAGCTATTTCGTCAATAATACCAACAAAAATAGTTACAGGAATTGATGTCTTCTTGTGAGGATGTATGTTCAACAGATATATTACTATTATTGAGCTTTTCTTGTATACGTACATCGTTAAAACAGATAATTTATTTTCTGGATTTGACATTATCCCATTTAAATTTATAATCTATAAAATCATATTCAACATTTTTCGTACATACGTGTATATCATTATTACACGCCTTTGAATTAATAAAGCTACTTTGTATTAAGCAATGGTCAGATAATATACTAGGATCATGTACGGTAAACGTTTTGAACAAATGAAAAATATCCTCTGAGGCTAAAATATAATCTATAACATTAGAGCCTCTATGACCAATAAATGTAAACCGTCCAATACCAGCATCATCGCCGACTCTACCATTCAAAATTCGTAAACCAGTTTGTTTACACATATCAAGAAATAAATGCTCGTTAGAGTTCCTTACTTTATCTTGAGAAAATCTCTCATAAAAATCATCACTAACATAATCATTATACATGTTAATATCAATAATTGATTATCATTCTGGACAAAATCTGGTAAAGTTGATGTTCGGCTGTTAAAATCACCACATAAAACAATATTACAATGTCTATCAGTCACATGATGTATACAAGCTATAGGATCTTTAATTCTGTCGTAACAATTATTATCAATTAAGTTAAAACGACATTACCCTCTGGTATAAACTAACATAAGCCAATATACAAGTCATCAAGTAAACCAAGCAGTGAATCGTTAGGTTTTAGCCACAATAAATCATCAGACGTTTTCATAAATAAAAGATCATCACTAACAAAACAATTACGTATACAGCAATACCACCGGAATTCCGTATACCACATGTATTAACACGGCGTACTCTATGAAGAGAAATACATTTGAAATTAGGAATGTTTATATCAATAAATTCATCAAACCATGTTTCTGTCAGTAAAACTATACCACTTTGTTCGGATATTGATGGAAACTTTGTCGATTTTAATTCATCACATGTTTTTATCACTAATACTTGAACATTAAGTAAAGATAATCGCAATTCAATCTTCTCCCGTCCGTCCTAGGTTGAATGTTCATGTTGATTTGGGTTATTATTGTCACTGGTCGAACTGTTGGGATCTACAAAGTCTGATCGTTTATTCTTTTTCACACGTACAGGTGATGCTTTCTGGTGGCCAATATTTTAGTTTCTGTTCTGTTACGGTTGTCATGCACAACTGCGGATCGTGATCGATGAGTTGTAACCTTTTTGCGCGATGTTGAACGCGATGTTCTGTTTAATGGACTCTGAACATCGTCCTTATCATGACTTTTGTCTCGAGCAGATTGCACGTGTGACATGAATATTGATGGTTCACTACAAGGACTTGAAGGGACATCAGGTGATTTAGAGTCAGTCGACATATCTATCGGGCTAGGACTAGTGCTTGATAAGTTTAGGTCCATATAATCAAAGGTTGAACAATTTCTGTCATTTAAAGTATGAGCTGCTGGGTGATATTTCAATGTTAATGTGTGAAATTTGTTGCACACATTCACGTCTGTCACAGCCAAGAACTGTAAACCAAGCCGGAAATTCATCTATTCATCTACATCCACTCTATGTTCTGAATAGACAAAGAATACCCAAGAAAAGCTACAAGCCAAACATTGCACATCATCACACACAAATTTTACATAGCCTTAAACCAGTCATCATGGTTCAAATGAACGTCGCAAACCCATTACGCTTATAATCACGCTCAGGAAAATGTCAACTCTACATTCTACATGATTAGCCTTGTAAACAACCATTGTAAGACATAAAATGATAATATCATGAACAAAATTTAAACGTTCTAAGATATGTTTAAGAATGCGAGGTATAATATCATTTTAAGAGGTATGTACATGAAACGTCAGAATACAAGTCAACAAGGGGAACAATCGTAGATTTTCGTCATACATGATTAGTCTCCCTTAAACCGTACCAATATCAATAGCGCAGATACATAAGAAAGATTTCCTATCAAGATAAGGTTCATTGGTGAAATCAATACGGAACTTTTGCCGTGATATAATGGTAAACGACAATCAGGCCAGTTTTGAAGAATGATTTGAAAATAAATCCATTAAATAGGTTGATATATTCAAATCAAAACCCATGTTTAAATAAGAACAGTACACTACCAGTCTCCATACAATACATAGATAATCACTGAACTGTTTATACAATCGTTGACAACACACACACATTTGTAAATTATTGACTACAAATATAAGACAATAATACATATACTGTGGAAACCCTTTAAACCAGTTCCTCTATAAACCGACTTTCCCTCTAAATCGGCCAAATGTTCTGGTCCCGACTTCATTGCTGTACATACAATTAAAAGATCCCCTCTAAACCGGCCAAATGACCGGGTCCATGGCTCGACCGGTTTAGAGGGGTTACACTGTATTCACTACCAGACGACATTGAAGGATGTGTAACTGCGTGCTTGTATGCTAAATATTATATTAAGAACGAGTCATGAATATTACCATTGCAAATTTTTATGATAAATATGTTTAACACATTTCACTACTTTTGTTATAATTTTGAATGAATATATCGGACATTACGTTCAGAAATTGAGATGAGAAAACATTGACATTACTAGACGTGATAGCAATCTAAGATAAAGCAGTAGTTAGTTACATAAATATTCAAACATTAAAACAGACCAGAAACACCTTCTTTAATGAACAAAGCGATGATGAATATGATTTTCTGTTAAATATAAGAGATATTAACTTTATCGCTTGAAGTATTACCCTATTTTTGCGAATATATCAAACCAACGAATGCAATTTATTCTGATTCAACCCTATATATTTAGCATATTTTACACATTCTATTTTGTTTATAAATTCATTTGTTTAACATCTGTATACTCAATCCATGATCTGCTTCAAGCGTTTGATTGTTAAACATAAAACTAACAAGTTCATAAATTAATATTATTATCAGAAAAGTCAGTGTACATATATGTACATACATATACCGCAAAAGTCAAGTTCAGTTTGGACAAACAAAGAAGATAAACATGTTTTGTTTGTTTTTATGTGACTTATTTTCACTGGGGTTTAACGCTGTTTTTCAACAATTTTTCAGTCAAATACGGCGACCGGTTCACCTAACCGGCAACATGGGGGAAGATCGACATTTTTGTCAAATTTTCATAAAATGGTATGACCTGCCGCGACCGGGATTCGAACTCGGATCTCCTGGTTACAAGCCCAGCGCACTAACCACTGGACCACAACCGCGGCTAGATATACATGTACATGTGAAAGAAATGTACATGAAATACACATTATTTTATTCAGATTATCGACCATTGAGAACAGAACCCTGCAGAAATATGATTAGTTACAAAAACAGCATGATGTCTCGTTACATGCAAATATCAACAAGTAATTACTTTATACAAAGCTAAAGTTATACAAGGTAAGCCTGTGAACTGTGACTTGATGTAGAAAAGAATTATAGTCATTATTCACTGTTGACGTTATTCACAGCCTTATATCAATTATATATAAAAAAATGACCATTCTTCAGAGGTGGTCTTTAACTCATGTTGGTCTGTATTTAAATAAATAAATAAATTATAAAAGAATTATGGTCGTTATGCACAGTTGGTTTAATCCAGAGCTTTATTTCAATTACATCAATGAATAACCGTGGTTCACAGGTGGTCGTAAAGTCATGTTTGACTGTATTTAAACGGTGTTAAATTACTAAAAATGCAATTATTGATGCAGTACAGTATTTTTATTGCTCTTGTTTATTTCACTTTGTTACCGAATGAAACGCAAACAACTCGTATTGATCAATGCCGAACGTGTTGAAAAGGGTGCCTATTCGTAGTATATTATAAAACATATAATCGTCTGTTTTTTTTTCAAATAAGACAGATATTGATGTTGCTTTCATGTTCCAAAGTTCACTATAATCATACCTATGAAGACCTCGTGTACATGATGACCTTCATTGGAACAACAGTCGACCTTTATTGGTATTCTATAATATTTTCTTAAATCCAATGTTGAAACATTTTGTGTATATGTCATATATTATATATTTTTTAAAATTATTTTGTATGATATTCTGGAAATTTAAAAATATTACAGTATTGAACAAAACAAAATCGTTTATTTAGTATAATTTGGATTTTCTACCTCATGTTTAATTGTGCAAATTTTATACGCGCAATGAAAATAGACAAATACACGTGTTCTGGAGGGTTTTATGAACTGTCAATTTGCTAGGCCTATTATAAAACACTATAAATCCATTATAATTACATTTCTTTATTTACACTATATATCTATATGTATATGTACAAGTTGCATTATGTCTATAACTCTTTTATCCAACGTTTGTTCTGTCAACGATTAATGAATTAACACTATTCATATTTATACCGCTTTTCGATGTGAACCAATGTACGGTCTGAGCTCTACTAACTGACTCACTATAAACTCATTCTATTAACGACAATTGTATAAAAAATACATACATATGTGAATATAGATAAAACAACAGAACGAAGCGATTATGTCCCGTACAACATGCACATATTTGCAACTTTGATTCAGAAGAAATGTTTCAAAATGATTATATAATTATACAAATACGTGGTATCTATTGTGTTGTTTGAAGTCATTGGTCGATAGAAATTACTAATGGTAAACCAACAGAAAATCTAAGAGTAACTTCACTTTGGTGACCATCTCATTGTATTAAAAATGATGATGAGATGATTTCAATACAAAGCTATTTTCTTTGGTCACAGAGGTGGTCTTAAAATACAGGATTTTTTGTATTGGTTACGTTTTGTGATAGGAAATAGAAAACAGCATAATCTTCGTCCGTTTCGAATCGTTCGGTTGTTTACAGACAGTCGCTGTTTTCACTTAATGTCTGATATAAAGAAAGATGCTGCAAAAACGGTGTATTTTGAAAAACAAAACTCACATCCACATCATGGATCGTTATGTTCAGTTCACCATACCACAGACAGATCAAGAATAAGATCCCTCAATCAACAAACATAATGCTTACAGTGTTTTTGTAACAATGATTTTTAGTATACTGCTGTAAAAGCAATAATTTTATACTCGTGATCGTTGTTAAAGGAACAGTCCTATTGTTTTGCCAATCATTTAATTTCAGCTGCAAATCATTTTAATGAAATAAAACTAAGGCTGAAGACTAGTTTCGCTCGCTGTGTAATTCATCTATTTGTCAGCTGTGCAATGTTTTTAAAACCTATCAATCAAATGCTATTGATTTGAGGCCGTTTCTCGCACGCACGCACGCACGCACGCACGCACCAATATTTGAATTGCTTTCTAAAGTTGCATTACGTTGAAACAAAAATTAAAATGTGCACTTTCATTGTGTGGGATCATCGAACACTATCATCATGCTTTTATGTGAATAAATATCATTTGAATGATTCATGATGAACAATAATGTCATTAAACAGGACCACATGCTACATGATACATACAGAACACGATTTTGATAAATTGGATGCGTCAGTAAAATGAATAATATTCTTCGACCAAACCCACTAGTTTGCTACTTAATAGCTCAATTGTACGTACTTTTTATCTGATTTGACTGTCGTCTGCTACTATATTCTACTACATAGATTAAAACTTCAATGAAATTCCATCCTTACAACCGAATGTTTTCACGCAGACATTACCACGACTTGCTCGTGATTTTAAATCTCCTAACCTTACCATTTCTTAATACAGTAAAACTTGGCGATCATTGTACATACCAGTACACAAAAGATATAAAAACAACACAAGGGTAAGACAGGAGGAAAAGATTTTCAATTTTTGTTAAATCATTAATATGACAATATTTTGTTTTTCAATTCAATCCAATTGTATTTATAGAGCGCGAATATTACTGTCATATTTTATCGCGCTGCGCACAAAAGTAACTTAATTAAAACACATCTGAATCAAATTCTCATTATGATAAATTTCAAAGAGACAAGTTTTAAGTTTTCTCCGGAAGGAGTTTTCATCTCTGATTTTTCTGAAGTCTTTCGGAAGAGAGTTCCACTATTCCGGACCAACTAGAATAATCGCCAGCAAAAACTAGCAGACATACTGTTGTATTTTAAACCCCTGTAAAAATAATCTGAAAATGCCTGCAAAATTCTACTGCTGCCATGTTTAAAACTATGATATGGTGAATTTTATACTCTAGATTAACGAGTCTTAGATAAGCCATAAAATTGCGTTAGATAAATAGTCATCATGGAAAAATATAGTTTTTTTTAATATATACATGTATATTGATACATGGTACTATCTATTAATTAAGCATCTTTGATTCGTCCAAGCTGCTAGGTTATGAACAGTTTGTTTTAAGTACTATTATTGTAAGAGTACATGGAAATGTAGATTTAGAATGATACGTTAATAAATACAACAAAATATATTTCTAGATAATTTTGGCATACATTTTCTTTCACAGTTCTAATGAACGCATGATTATCATAATGAGAAAAAATGCAGCTGAACGTACAGTACAGAAACCAAACTACAGTGAGATCACTTTTAACGACCACCTCAATATTCAGACCAGCCCATTACAACAACCACTTATTATAATATTTTCTCTACGCTCTGTATTGTAACTTGGTAAGTATTTCCATTCCAAAAGATGAAATTATTATCGAGGTTTCATTGTAAATATCATGTAAAACATGAAAGATCTATGTATCAACACAATTATGTCGATTTATGCCTGACTGTATCACTGAATTGATGTATCAATTTGATTGAATATCAATTAACGCGAGGCAACAAAAAACCCGTCCATTACCAGTACAGTACATGAATTGGAGAAGAGAAGCATTTATGTTCAGTTGGCCATTATGAAAGGTTTATTTGTAGTATAGCATTGGTAAACATGTGATAAAATGCAGGCCTTGTTGAAATAGCGTCCTTCCCTTGCAAGTGATTTTGAATGCAGGTTTGACCATCCTTTTGCTTCCAATAAATGAATTCAGTTTTGCGCTAAATATAACATTTCTATTGCATGATTTTTGCTTTATAATAAACATCAGAAAACCGTGTAATAATTTATGTACATTAAGTTTCAATTTGTGTTAAAATTGTGTTAAGAATTTTCTATGAAAATTTGACAAAAATGTGGATTTCCTCCATATGTGGACATGTTGCCTGTCTCCTTGTAGAAGGATAAGTTAGTACTGGTTAGTATACAGTCCAGGAGAACTGGTTAGGTGAACCGGTCTTCGTATATAACTGAAAAAAATTGTTGAAATACGACGTTAAACCCCAGTGATAATAAGTCACAAACAAACAAATAAGATTTTACTTAATACTGTATGCACACATTTATTATTCTGGTAGCTGTTTTGAATGTAGTGGAAACGAAAAACTTAACGCAAGGATTACGTAAATAAAACCATATTATCATATTAAAAACATGGAATTTTCCACGACAGTTTTCATTGAAACTCCAGTAGGATTTTTTTTCTATTTATCGATAGATTGCCGTTTGAAGTCCGCGTTACAGTTTCGCAATTTTTATCACTAAGTACGATTCTCTTACGATACAGTAAGAGTTTCAAATTCGGTATCTATATTTTTCATATATCGGACCTTGAATATTCACTTTGTCTGACATTTAGACCTTGCTTATTCACATCTTAACGTAAACAGACTTATTTGACACGATCACAAGCTCAGAACAACGGGACAAAGGTCAGTCTTAGTTATATAGCCTCTACATATTTTTTTATTAACATCAATTAAGTTTCATAAATTTATTAATATAAAAGCTTCAAAATAGTGATTATCTAAATTGTTACCAAGTTATTGCATAAACATGAGTGTATTGTAAACATTGTACATTATCTTGAATATAAATGTTACGTTTAGAACGCATTTCTACTGTTACTCAATATTTATGATCTTAAGCAACAATGAAAATATTGACTTACAGATACAAAAAAGAAACACAATGATCAAAAATATGGTTAGAAATAATTCTATATCAGAGCTTTAAGACCAATCTCAAGTTATATATTTGAGATTTGGGACCGATCTCAAATAATGAAAAACAATTTGTCATTAATGCTCTAAGCAAAAGTTCAAAATAAAGTATATTTTACTATATTTCAAAAATTTGATCTCAAATATTTAGCATATAGCTTTAACTTAAGATATTGTGTATGCATTTTTATATGTTAATTGTGTTTCGCCGTCCAGTTTGCTCATTATGCATCATTAGTTACCACGCAAATATTCTGCACAGACTGCGCGGATTCAGCGTAAGTTTTCTATTTATATCGATACATATTTTAATCCTTACATGCGAAAAACATAAAACATGAACATTTTAAGCTCAGTGACTTCGTTTTTATTGATAATAATATAAAGAGAACATTAGTTCATAAGTTTTGTCACACGTATATGAAGTACGTCGGAAACAGTTTTTTACTGCAGACTGCATTCGGTGTTTTCGTTTGTTTCGCTTTGTCAACGGCGAGATAAAATCATTGAGAATGTTGATATTAATTTTTAATATTTGTGCATCGTGGCTTCAAGCCTGTGCGCATTTTATTATGAGACATCGAATTTAACCAACAATTTGGTGTAGGTTTGTGTATTGTTTTGTTGCTTCTCTCTTATAGTTTGTGATGTTTGTGAAATAACAGAAAGAGGATGACTGGTGTCATTAATAAGACAGTCACATAAAGTTAAGCATTGCGCAATCTTCGACACTCCTGAAGTAAATGTTTGTGATATGGATTTATCATTATAAAATATTGTCTGTATCCTTCATCGACGTATGTCACCTTTTTAGGTTAATATTTTATTTTACTAACTGACAGAATTACAAATAATTATTCAATTCCCCAGAGATCATTTTAGGGAAATTTATTTTATGAAGTAAGCTTAAGTAAAGAAGTATTGATCACACTATGACTCTAGTATCATTATATTTTCATAAATTTAAAACAATTTACAATTTTAAAGTACACGTAACTTTACGGTTCCGGGTAGCTCTAAGATTTTTACCTGCTTGTTTTATTTACACGCCGATTCACTAATTAACATATTTTGATATTGTCCTTAACCAATCTTTACAACTATGTAAAGCGGAATGACTTGCTCAAACAATATCAATGTTCGCTGAACAAGTTTAGAATCAGCAGTCACTGTGTCTAGCGTCTGATTTCACTGGAAATATAATCAGCCGGGAATTAATAATGTTCTATTTTAGTGCATTGTGTAACTATTCCAAAGCCAATGTAGGGTAGAAGTTCGGCTGCGTAAGAATTAAATATATAAGCACTCAGTAGTTTTCTAGCGGTGGGATATGTACTCCTTAAATAAGAGCGATGTTAGGAGTAGGGTACATTTCATCCAGAGGGTTTTGACTTAAAATTTATCATGAATGTAATTTGTCATGGAGTATGTTTCGTTCTGTGATTTTCAATTAAAACCAGCATTTATGTTAGTTTCTTTCATTAGAGATATCTGATGATCAAAGTATCAAGGGTATTTATGTTGGTGGTCGTGGTGGGCGTACTGAGAGGGTCACTGTCAGAAGATTTGGATTAAAGGTATTGACAGACATGAGTATAACCATAGTATTTTGTATGTATTGTAAATGTGATTCCTCTTCATCACCTTAGTTTGAATATCTCGTGTTACAAGTTTTATTTGGAATAACACATGGTTTCGAATTCTCTTGAGCAACATACACAATACAAGGTACCTGAATATATATCCTTGGAGGATTATAAGGTCAAAATCAACACGACTTGCGTTATTTCAGCAATAGATCAAAATCGAATACTAATATGAGAGATATATTGGAAACCGAACATTTAACTACATACGAGGTTAATTGTCAAACTACAGGCGTATTACATTTACTCAGACTGAATGTGTGTATTCCTGTCTCTTTTTTTGTGAGTGGAGCTGCAACATTATATATAAGTGATTATATAAAAACATGTTTCGTATTTTCCACAGAGTGATTCAATGTTTGAAGTAGCTGATTTCGATAGCTTTCCATACGTATAGGGTTATGGTTAGTGTAATATTTACTATAATATTTCAATATTATTACACCCTTAATGTCCAAACATGATACATTGTATCTCAGAATGGAGGGACAGACTTAGAAACGTTTATAAATGAAATGCTTTATTGTAACATGTTTAAAAAAAACGGTGACAATCCTTTGACTTATTGTCCCCTTAAATTTACATTTAAGTCAATGGAAGAAGTACATTATCCAACGATAAACGAAAATCCATTTCAACAAAAACCCGCAGTAAAAGATGCAAAAACAAAAACAGTAACAATATAATTTGATAAAGAAAACTGCAGGTCACCGTGTAATATCTGCAGATATTTTTTTCTATTTGTCAAAAGCAGCAACAGCAAAATTTGTCAAAAATGTCAATATGTCAAAAAATAAATTTAAGTACCCGGAGTAACTATCAAATAAGGATAAATGGACAATACTGTTTTTATAGTAATATTTCTGTGTAGCATTGAAGTTTTAAGTATTTCGCGTGCTCGGCGTTTGAGTGCACTTTAGAACCATCATTCAACAAATATTTATGTCATGATATAAATCATATATCATTATTCCTATGTGACAATATACATGCACCACTTACTACAGAAGATATATCGAAAAGATTCCATGCCTGTGTAATCATTTTAACAATACTTTCAACTTCTAGAAATAAAATAATCTTATTCACATTATTGTCATCGTTTTTATCCGCTGTTTTTGCTATTGTTTAGTTAGACATAAAATATACAATACCATAGGTGTATTTATTCATGAAATTATGTTGTCCTGGTAATTTCCTTATCGTCATAAGTAAGAATGTGTATAAAAGTCGGTAACCAACTGGGATTATTGTATAGAATGTGAGATTAGCAGAGTAACAAATTTCCAAATATAATCCACAGAGGGATCGGTATTCATACTTTGAACTTGAACTTTGACCTTGAACTTTGAACTTTGGTATTCATACTATAATTATGAAAAGCATTGCAAATTGAGCTCGGAGCGTTCGTTCGAAAATACTTACGAAGGAAACAGTGTGGAACTCATGGAATAACGAACAGTCCTATCCATTTTATTATATACAAGAAAGGATGCTGAAGTGCTTAAAACATTTCCTTGTAATGCTAGCTTAAATACCTTACTATGTCCCGTACTGTAACACAAAGATGATCACTGAATAAAAATCAATATTTAATCTGACATTTAAACACAGACCGCACATTTTCATCTATTGCACGGTTTTAGGATCATAAGCTACATAGGTTATGTTTGTTAAATAAGACCACATTCAGAACCCCCCCGAAATCGATCGTAATAATAAGGTGGTCTTATTATTAAGCTGAATTAAAGTGGAGTTATTGAAAGCCAGTACGAAAATAAGTGGTAGTTATATCAGAATGGTCGTACTATCGAGGTGGTCGCTATGTGAGGTTTTACTGTATCATTAAAATTTCAAACATAAGTTGCTCGTGTCGCTACTAAGTATGGCATCTTCGTCATCCTTGATTATTATCTTAAATCAGGAAATAAAATATACAACATCATAAGCCCTTCTCTTCATTGATATTCTAACAACATTAATACTGCCGAATTTAGTCGACAACCATAGCATTCACAACCGTCTGCAATATAAGCAAGTTAATGAGTTCCAGGCGCTTATTTTTGTTTGTTTTTCTAGGTAAATCCTAAAGTCTGATGCACTGACCCACCGATACATACATCGAGATTATTTCAAGCATGATTTTATTGCAATGTCAACAAATATCAAACGTAAATAAAACATAACATCAAAACAGAATAATAGGCTATTTATATTGTTCACGTTTTATTTTGCTTATTAAGAAAAAGCGAACCATACTTCAAGCATACTGCACGCACACTGTAAAATCTTAAATTACAATAAAAATCTTGGTGATATTTTTATGACAAACGATGTACATTACTAAATCCCAGATAAACAATTTTTACATTTTGAGAAGTTTTTCAAACGATACAATAATAATAAATTATTTTGGTTGTTAGCATGTTGATGAACAGCTGACACACATGTATTAACAAACGTCCACCCGCTCAGCTGCATGGTGTGTGCGTTGGGTCTACAGACTTCGGCTTTGTGAGTGTGAAACCATTGGGCGGCGCATGGTCAAGAATGCAAAACATCGTGATTGATTTACACCAATATATGATGATTATCTTCACACATAAATACACTACTATACTGAGCACATTATCAACGATGCTTCTTTAATATCATCAGTGTCAAATAACCATATTTAATTATATTGAACATTTCTCATCATTTTCTTGGCTACAGGGTTTTGTAATGAACATGCCTTAATGAACAGAGCGTATATGTATTCATCAGATATTAAAGTTATCCAGGCGTCTATTTGTACGCGAGTTCCGTGCTTCTTAAGTATCTAGTGGTGGCTAGGTTGCATAAGTTCATTCTAAGTTGTCTCTGCTTCAGCTGTATATGTTGTTTTAAATTGAGTTTTATGGCGACTAATGTTGACAATACGCCACGTACTCAAGACAGAAGTGATGGTTTCATGGAAGATGTGATTCCACACTCGGTGACTTTTC
The DNA here is from genome assembly GCA_008271625.1 of Lutraria rhynchaena. NCBI lineage: Eukaryota > Metazoa > Mollusca > Bivalvia > Venerida > Mactridae > Lutraria > Lutraria rhynchaena. Next base: position 329,059 of record VIBL01000348.1, read on the forward strand.
TAAGGAGTTATTTTGATAAACATTTCGATTCATTTAAACGGGTGATACGAGAGGAAATGCACAGTTCTACTGATAAAAGTGTTCAAAAATGAAGGTATCCAAATATCATTACTTTATGTACGCTGGGAATAGAAGGCAGTTTGAATTCAACAGTGAAGTGTTAGATGATATTCCAGTTCATCTGATTTAGTTCGGCGGGGAGATCAACAGATATCTTTTAAAATACTTGAATCTGATTCCAGTGTAACTCACAGGAATTAACTGATTAAACAGACAAATCCCCAGCCTGTTGGAACACAGGAGCTGTGTATGAATCCACTGAGTTTAGCCAGTGAGAACAGTAGTATAGATATTGAGCGTGTCTGGGCCACCCCACTCGGGAACTAGGTCACTAGGTCACTAGGTCACTAGCACACTTTGTGACGTCATCAGTGACGTCATCAGTGACGTCATCATTTGGGCATTCTCCTAAAAAAAAATATAAAAAATAGATAAAATATATATATGGCCCCCCACACCCATACTCTGAAAAATAAAAAAATGTAAATGTTATATTTTTTAAATAAAAAAATAAAACATGAAGCATGAAAAATTTTACATATAAAAAATGAGTATCTTCGGAATTGGAAAAAATCAAAAAAACGATATACAACGTGGACAATTAGATATGGATGGAAATGCGATAATTAATTTGGGAAGTCCAAGTAGACCAGATGATGCAGTTTCCAGAGGATTTGTTTTTAGGAAAATTCAAAACGTAATTTCGGACTATGATCTCGAAGACATCAAAGTTATTAAAAAAACATTAGAAACTGAAACTGAAATTCGTAAACAATTGAATGATAGCTTTAAACAAAACGAAAAAATAATAATTGAGTTACAAGATAAAATTGAAAAAGAAATGAAAACACTAACAGATACTATGGAAAAATTTGATGCAACAGATGATGATATTGAAAAAGTATTTGAAAAAAATATTAAAATTATATATGATCAAATAAGAGAATTGAAAGAAAAAATGATACAACAAGAAGAACTCAAGGAAAAATTAGATGAAACTGAGAAAAAGTTACAGAATATGTATAAATTAGAAATTAGAACAGAAATATTAAAGTTAAATCAAGATACAACAAAAAGAAATAATGAACTACTAAATGCATTTTTAAGTAAGCATGAAGAATTAAAGTCTGAACTTGAAAATAACATAGCTAATATAGATGATTTAACCAAAAATATTTTACCCAAACAAATAACTGATATTGGTGATGTTGTATTGGATTTAGTAAATGATAATAAAAAATTAAAAAAAAAAATATTGAAACTTAATAAAGCGATATATGAAGTACCTGTGTTTGTTCTTTATAACAACAGAGAACAAAAAGTAAAAATTTTAACTAATTTAGTAGGAATTCCAATGAAATATAAGTTGGAAACAAAGGAATTAAACCAAACTGTTGAAACGAATAATTTATTCGCTTTATTTGGTCTTAATTCTACACCTATTGTAGAATATATGGATTACATAATACCAAATTACAGTTTGGGAGAAATGATTGTGTTTCGAATTGAAAAACAAGGAAGATATAAATTTGAAATAAAACTAATGGTCAAGGGTGATATAAAAAGATTTATTTTTCACAAGTCAAGTTTTGCAAATGAACGCGACCCAATAACAAAAAATATTGAAAAAGATAAAGAGGAAGAGTTTACCCTTGATTTAGATTCTGATGATAGCATTCTCATTTACCCGGATATCGATGAATCACATTTTACGTTTGAAGCTGAAAGTTATATAAAAGTAACATATTCCTGGAAATATATATAATCTAAAACTCTGTAATCTGTAATTCTTGTTCATAAAAACTACCTCTAATCTCTTCATTATTTAAATCTTTTATTTTATAAGTAACAGGGTCGGTATTCAAAACTTCTTCAATTACAAATATTTCTTTTCTCCAACGAGTAGTATAACCTTTTTCAAATTTACCTTTTATTTTTGCTATTCTAACTCTATCACCAATTTTAAATTTAGGTTTTTTAGTTATATCATTTTTTTCTGGATATAAATTTTTATGTACAGTTGATTCATTTTCTGATTTACTTGCGTCAACAGGTGTCATTTTAATTGAAGAATGAACCTTATTATTATAATTATTAACTAATTCGTCTAATACATCATAATATTTAGTAGTTTCGTGAGCAGTAAAATATTTAAACATACGTTGTTTCATTGTTCCTATCCAACGTTCTACTACACTGGATTTTTCTTCATTCTCAGTTGAATATAACTTTATATCATTATCTTTTAACAATTTTTTCACTTGTCGATTATAAAATTCAGATCCTTTATCTGACCAAATATATATTGGTTTTCTGTCTTTGAATAATATTTCAAATGCTTCACTTACCGTTGATCCTGTTTTATTTTTTAAAGGAATTAACCAACCATATTTACTAAAAATATCTATAACTGCTAATAAATATTTATAGTGTTTATTTTGTTTTGAATATTGTTGCATATCTACCAAATCAACTGCCCATGTTTGATCTATCGAATGAACATAAACACGTCTTTTGTGAAATTTTTTTATAACTTTATGATGTAATTCATCTGCTAATTTGTTTGTTAGACCAGCAATAAATCTATTTTTATTGGATCCACATTCGGAACATTTAGCTTTTAACATTTGTCTATTATTAGTTGATGTTACTTGTTTGACCGAATCATTTTCAGTATGTTTTTTACAACGCAAACAATATATTTTTGGATATTCCATTTTTTATATATTAAAATTGTATTATTAAAAAAATAACAAAGAAAAATACAAACAAGCATATCAAGAATTCATATCATCACAAAATAGGAAAATTAAAAAAATGCGATATGAAACATGAAACATGGTACTTTATAATTAACTTTTATATTTTGGTGGAGGATCATTTTTTATTATAATTTTATTGAATAAAATTAAACATTTCCTATTTTTTTTTTTAATTCGGTTAAAGCCTGTGCTTTTCCTTCTTCAATTAGTTTTTTCATATCTACTTCACTCATTCCAGTTTGTTTTGAATGTATACTATCTTTCAATTTATTATATTTATCTAATTCACTCAAAATCAATTTAAATTCATCTTCGGATATTTGTCCATTTGACAATGCTCCAGAAATTAAATTATTTATACTATTCAATTTACTATCAGCAATAGTTTTAATCTCATAATGTTTTTGTGTTTTTGATTGTAATTTACGTCTGATAATTTTGACAAAAATACCTAAACTTCCACAAACAACAGCAGCAATTTCAAACGGTAGCATAATTGGAACCGTTAAACCAATACCTGCTAAAATAACAGATGTTGATATTAGACTAGTATCAACACCATCAGTAATATTAATTCCACGTTTATATTTCTTGTATAATGATTTGCGAGTATCTCTCTCATCAATTAATGTTTTCTCAATCTCTGATATTTTCGTTAATCTGTAATTCTGACCATCTTCAACAGGTAATTCTGGATATAAATTTGGGGCAGTAGGTTGCTTCATTTTTAAAGATATTTTTTGAATTCAAATAATAATGATGCAATAGTATTAACTGCAGTTCCATTAGACTTCATACTAATAAAATTAATAACACTTCCTGCTTCAACTAGAAATGGACTATCGAAATTATTATATTTTCTTTGTTCTGTATTCAAAGTAATCTCATATCCTTTTAAAATTATTCCATTCACCAATACACCAATTTGTATTTCACCTGTTTTCTTTTCACTCGATAGTCCAATACCAGTAATATAACCACGTTTCATTACAACATAACCAACACTTTTTTCTCTGGCACCATTTCCGAATGCAAATATCTTACCATTAAATAACGAACCTTTTGATTCAGCAGTTATTGTAATACTTGATTTTATATTTTCAAGTTTTTTTTCCGTTCGCATTATCCTATTATTTATATCTTTAAGTGTATGTGAAGTCAAATTATCCATTGTATTATTTTTAACACCAAATATACTCATTTTCAAGGGAAAATTATATAATTTCTAGTATACAACTAATTGGTAATCCATTATTATATATTTTACGTCCACTATCATCACGAACACTTATACTTAATTCTGAAATATTACCATGCATCAATTGTTTGTATTCTGGATTACTAAAACGTGTATGAACAATATCACCAAACGATTTATTTTCAACGGGAACAACAGCAAGAATATTACTTGGAGCACCATCAAAGAAATTATATGTGCTATTTATCTGCTCAATATGAATATATAGTTGTTTATACGGTGCAAAATCTACTGGCCTGTAACCGGTTAATGAACCTTGTATCCAATCTCTATTTTCAATACCTAATATTCGCGAAAGACCAGAAGGTATTCTAAATTTTTGATTATTACGATGGGAAACAGTTGCTATACCAGTTTTCATTTCAACCGATAAATCAATTTTTAACTTTTCGAATCCATTTATTACATCTTGCATACTATAAAATCCATCATCAAAAGTATATTCATTAGTTGCATTGACTAAAGTTTTTACTATAACGGTTTCACGAAAAATATTATACCAACCTATAGTATAGGTAAAATTCTTCAATCCAATTTTCTTATTGCCAGATTTGTTATCTATATATTGTTGTAAGTTAATTGTCTTATCAATATTGGAAATTGTATGATACATTTTTTAAGGAATAAAAAATAGGTTTAAAAATGGCCGAAGGTGGATTGGATTTTGACTATAATGATTTATTTGATAAAGATAATTATGATTATGATGAAGAAGATGATATGCCTGCAAATGATGAATTTAATAGAATTATACAAAATCAAAGTGTTCATATTGAAGATATGCATACTGACGATGATACAAGAACGAAATTAATTCTAGAACAGAAAAAATCTATAGTTGAAAAATATTACAATATGATAAAAGAAAAATATGGATTAGAACCAGAATATATCGATATTACAAACTTTGAACTTGGATCAGATAATAAAACGCTATTTTTAAATGTTGAAAATAAAAAAATTCAAATTACATCCAAAAAAGGTGGCAGTTTTATAAACTTGAAAACTTTAGAACAAAAAATTGGAACGGATAAAGTTAGAGACTTACTGAAATTGGATAATTATTTATCTACAACTAAACCATTATCAGCACAGGCCGTTGCAAATTTACAAAATGCATATGATGACCTGCCCAATGTTGAAAATGTTCCATTGGATGATTTATCCAATACAGCTGAAACTGCAGCGAAAGTAATAGAAACATCATTTACTGATATCACTGAAACTGCTACACAAACGCATATAGCAAAAAGAGAAATGGATGGTATAATTATGGCCATGACATCTGTAAAAGAAGAAATTGCAAATGAATTGGTAAAATTAGCTGAAACAAATAAAGATTTGGCAAAAGAAAAAGAAAAATTGGCACAAGCAAAATCAGACAACGATGAATTTCAAATAAATAGAATTGAAAATAGAATAAGAGATTTGGAACTTGAAAGAAGTTCAAGACTTGAAGTAATTGAAATTAATAGAGATAGATTGCGCACTCAGATTAACAGAATCAAGGAAACTATTCATAAAATATTAAATGAAGATACAACATTAGCCGATAGAATTAAAACATTATTCAGAGAACAAGGAATTACAATTGTCAGTATTTTAACTGCATTTGGAATGATAATCGGCGTAATCGTTGATACAATTATTCCTACTGCATCTCCAACACCACCGCCATCGCCACCATCACCACATAATAACGGAATAAAAGATTGGATACAAAAACAACTAAAAAAAATAGGTAAATTATTAATAAAATTATCTGAAAAATTGGCTGCAGCCATACCTGGTATAATTGGAGCTATAGTATCATGGTTATTATCATCAACTGGTAAAGTTATAAATTGGTTTGGAAATAATTTATGGGCAATGCTTATTTTGGTTATTGGCTTAATATTTACCGCTGTAAAAAATAAAAAAATATAATTCCAAATGCAATAGATCCAACAATGATTGCCGTTTTATTATCTTCATGTTCATCATCAAATTTTTTAATTTTTACAGGTACATCTATTTTTGGTTCAGGAATAGATTTTTTTGTTGTTGTGCCTTTTAATTCAATATGTGATTTATGTGGAACTGGTATATCATTAATGCTATTATTTTTTCCTAATTTTTGTTTATCTGTAGCAACTACTATTTCGTTATTATAATCTGTTATAGTACCAATTTGTAATTCCATATCGCTAGGGGACATGTATAATCCTATTCCATAAACATAATCAACTTTACTGCGTGCATATTTTAGTGTGTTTTGATATCTTGTAATTTGACTTGGTAAATCTACCGGACCATTTATTGCATCATCAACATTAACTAGAAATTGTTTCTGTGCATCGAAGGCTGTTCCTGTTCCAAGTATATCTGTTCTTGTTTGAGATTGTGAACCAAGTATGGACCAACAATACGTTCTTATTGATTCATTGATGCGTTCAATTCCGGCTCTAGTAAAACCTTTTGATGTATCAAGTACGAATGTGGTCCAAATATCAGAATCATTTTTTTGTTGAATATAATCAATATGAATTTTTTTTGGTGGTAAATATTCGCATGATGAAATGCCACAATGTCTGCCACCTGGAATTTCTGGTCCAAATGTCATGGTATTTGAATCTAGTTCTGATTCTGTACTGTGAATAATATGTTGTGACGAATTGTCATGTCTAAAATCAGTTCGTTTCCAAGCACCGTGACTCGTAGTATATATGGTTCCAAGGCCGTTTCTATGTCTCCAATCTGTATTTGGATCTACATTAAATTCTGTGCATATTCGTTCATAAGAACTTCGATCGTAACTGTTGTCAAATGCATTCCAATTTTTATTTTGTGGCAGTGCTACGGACATCTCAAATAATATTCTTCTTATCTGGTAGTAAACATGGAACACGAATAACGAACCAGTTAATCCGCCAGCTTTTAAATGATTATTAAAATCAATTCCACATCCTGTAGTAGAACACCATATTGCAAAATTTAATTGGTTCTGCCAAAATTGCATCCAATCAGTTCTCCAACGTTGTACTATTTCATTTGATGCCACACGTGGTAATGTATATTTTTCAAATATATTTGGGAAATTAACATTGAAACTCTTCCAATCTGATGAAATAACAATGGATTGATTTACAATATTCATTAGTTTTTTGTTAAATACACCACCATGAGGATATCTGCATTCATTATTAAATTTAAATTTTTCCATTTTAATATGTAAAATTTTACCTTAAAAAAAAAGAGAAAAAAAAATGTCGACATTTGGAAATAAATTAAATCCGTACAGAAAAATAAGAGAACCACGTGGTATAAGAGGAATTCGTCAAAGTGTTGTAATAACCAATAATCCATCAACCATTGATCAAAATCAACAGCTGCTGGTGAGATTTCCTAATTTAAGTAGTAATGATGTTATCGTACCAGGTACAGTCAGATTGGCATTTGAAATTGAAATCAAAAGTGACAAAGATGCAAATGCAACGATATATCAAAATATTGGACGAGCTATAATTAAGAAAACAACAATACGAATATCAGGAAATGAAGTGATGTCAATTGACGATAGTGACGTTTATCATTGTTATGTTGATTTGTGGAAAACTCCTACAGAACGTACAAATATGGCATACCAAGGTATTGGCAAAGATAACATGTTAAAACATAGAATTGGATCTGGTGATGCTTCATCGGATAGAGAAGATGAAGCAGTTGCAAAAGCATACGGAAACAGATTTTGCATTCCACTTGATTTTGAATTATTAGAAACGCATATGCCATTTTATCAAGCAGGATTGGGAGATAGACTTGAATATGAACTTACATTCAATGATTATAACAAAGTAATTAAATCAAGTGATACGTCAGCTTCGTATACCATTAAAAATATTTGTTTGGAATTTGATGTTGTTTCCGATATTAATTTAGCTAGACAAATAAGAAATCAAGTAGATGGTAAAATGGTTATTTTATATGATAGAATACTTAGACACAGGAAAATAACTAAAAATAAATCTGATACACTATGGAATATCAATTTAAATGTTCCAGCCAGAAGTATGAAAGGTATTTTGATGTTATTTGAAGATCCAGATAGAACTTCAACTGAAACATATTTCAATCCAGAAATAACAAAAGTAGAAATGACAATAGAAGGAGTACCAAATCAACTATACAGCCAAGGAATGAAAACATATCAACAATGGGACGAAATAAATAAATTCTTTGCTTTGAATTCAAAACAAAATAAGGAAACAAATATAGTGGCTAAAGATTTATTTTTCACTAATACAACATTGGATAAATATCTAACAGACAATTATGCATTATGGTTAGATTTACGTTCAACGGATGATAATTCGCTACATGGTTCAGGAAGAAGAATTGAAAATGCATCAGAAGGTATCACAATACAAATAACGAAAGAATCTGGTGCTGATGAACCAATAAATATTTATCTATTTGTTGTACAAGATGCACAAATTAATTTTGAAGATGGTAGATTTAAAGAAGTTAGTTATTAATGTAACATGAAAATTTGAAACTTAAAAAATGGAACTACCTAAATATCCACACTGTGCAATTATTTGTGGACAAACTGGTTGTGGGAAAACTGAATTTGTGTTAGATTTATTGGAAAATGAATATAGAGGTGTGTTCAAATATATTATAGTTCTTTGTCCTACCATACAATGGAACATTGCTTATAAAAATCGTTCATGGATATGTGATATAAAAAAACCAAAAACAAAAAATATTAAATTTGTTAATCCTATAGATAATGGTAAAGAAAAATTACAAGAATTATTACGAATATTTTTTAATAAATATGCAGGTGAACCAACTTTATACATAATTGATGATTGTAGTGCTACAAAAGAATTAACAAAAAAAAGGGATATGCTGTCCGAATTAGCTTTTTCTGGTAGACATGCACAACAATTTGTATGGTTAATTTCACAAAGATATAATTCGGTTCTCAAAGATTTACGTGAGCAAACAAAATGGTTATGTGTATTTTATATGAAAGATCGTGATAGTTTTGATGATTGTTTACGTGAAAATGATGTTATTGAATCTGTTGCAGATCGCAGAGAAATAAAAGAATTGTTGAAACAGAAGAAACATAGAAAATTAATTTTGAAAACTGATCAACCAACCGATTATTGGATAGTCGATTAGCTAGATAACATATTTAAGAAATTTTACTCAGATACTACATAGCAATTCTTAGATACTACGTAGCAATTCTCAGATACTTCTATCAGAAAATCAACGTATAATTTTAAAAAATTATTCAACAATACTTAGTAATACTTAGTAATAGTCAGAAATACATATAATGTTCAAGTATTACTAGTAACTTCTAAAATATACGTATGGTAATTCTTAGATACTACGTAGCAATTCTCAGATACTTCTATCAGATGGTACATGTTACATGTAAAATGGTACATGTTACATGTAAAATGGTACATGTTACATGTAAAATGGAACTTAAAAAATGATCTTAGAAATATTAACCATTGCAACAAATTTATCCATATTATCTATAATTGGTTATATGGTATGCGAATATTTGAAAATAAAAAACGAATATTTAAAACTTAAAAATTCATTCTTAAAAATGGAGGCAAAGGAAATACTTAATGGTACCAGTGAAAATATTGTTATTGATGATAATGCAATACAATCAAAACGCAATAGGTTATCATCAATTGTTGCTGGGGGAAAAGGTAAACAGTATTTGGGAAAAGATTTTTCAATTTCAGATATCGATGCAATGAAACCGGAACAAATAATTAAATTATATTGTAAATATGAAAGTAGATTAGGTGCTATTATGACAAAAACATTAGGGAATTCATTTATAAATTTATATGTTTTGGGTATATCAAAATATTTAAATGTTATTAATCCGCCAAAACTAATTGAGGACCTTGAAGAAGATCCATTTGTTAATATTGCATTGAATAGTGCATGCTGTGAATTATATTACAGATATGGAATGTTTCTTGCGCCATTTACTGCATTATTAACAACAGCGAAACATGTTGATTTTGCAGAAAAAGATAGTGATGTAGCCGAATCAAATACTGGACGAAATGAGGGACATATATAACTTTAATACATGAACAAACTGTAGGCAATGAAAGAACTATAATTATCTAATTCAGCCTATGAATCATGAAAAATTTACCAGTAAAAATGGCAACTGAAAAAGATAATGAATTTACAGTACCAGTTAAAGAAAAAAATCCAAAACGAGTTATAGCTGGTAAAAAATCTGCTGAAGCCAGAAAAGCTAAAATTGAACAAAAAAATAAAGAATATGAAAAAATGGAAAAAGAAAATATAAAATTAAAATTATCTTCTTCAATAACAAAAGATGATTCCGATGATAACGATCCTAAAGTACCAATTGTTGGAAAGATAAATGTTCATAAAAATTATTTACCACTATGTCTTGTTGGAATTGTAGGAATAGGAGTGATTGCATACATATTTAAAAATCAAAAACAGTTACATGTGTCACATGTTCCACATGTTCCGCAACATAAACCAAAAAATGAAACCATTGATCCATTTATTTTGTAAAAATGAAAACAGTAAAAATATCCTTAAAAAATGGCAACGGATGGAAAACAAATTGTTAACATGTTATATCATGCTGGAGTACAAACTATATTAGTAGTAGGATATGCAGAATTGGAAAGAAAAATATTGAGAAGACAACCACCAAAAGTAGATTTTAATATGGCCGATATTGGTATGTTAACAATTGATATATTACTTGCAATGGCAACTAAAGATATGTTGGTTAAACAAGGTATTATACCTGCTGATATTATGAAATAAAATATTTAAAAAATAAAATATTTAAAAAATAAAATATTTAAAATGGCAAGTGCAGTAGCGATGATGGTTGGTGGTGCAATAACGAATGCGTTGGCATTTTCAGGTAGTAATTATTTATTTTCACATATGGGTAGAAATAGTGACGAAGAAAGAAAACGACATGATCTGGCGATGGAACATTTAGAGGCCGCGCAATCAGAATGGAATAAAAAACGGATAGAGAGATTGGATTTTATAAATGAAAAAATTAAAAAAGAACAACATTCGGAACAGACATTCGATAATGTCGATCAAGCAATGAAACAATATTATTTTTTAACTGGGAAACAATTACCATCATTACCACCTAAACCCGTATTAAATGATTTTTATACACCAACAGAAGATCAGAAAAATAGAGAGATTACATTTGTTGTTGTTGGTATGGCAATAACCGGATTTATTGCTTGGAAATTAAATAAAATATAATGAATCATTTCCATAAGGATATGTAAATATTCCATTGTCGCATATATATCTTTTATCATCAAATGGTGTCATACTTATTTTATTTACTTCATTAATGTACATATTATGGTTTTTTGAATTCATGGTATACATTTTATTTATTTTATTTTTACTATTAAATAGACAATCTTTATAATCGTTGAATTTTATATATTTTTTAATTGTAGTTTTTCCAATTCCTTTCAATTTTTTTTCTTCACTTGAATCTGATAATGTATAGGAATATGCTTTACTTCTCAAAAAAACTATTTCATTCATAATTTTTCCATTCAACTCATCTTTAAATTTTCCTATTATTTTTTTATTTTTTTCCGAATATAAAGGATGATCTGTTGGATATTCGGATGTATCCAAATGATCTTGTATTTTTTTCATATCATCGTAAATATCTTTAGTTTTAATTGATATGAAAACACTATCAGTATTATGAATGATCAATGGGAATCCGCAGTTGAAATTTTCAGTTTCAGTTGATAAATCATAAACTATTTGTTTTTGTTTTCCTAATGGTATTATTTTTTTTATATTAGCGGATTGTTTTTTTTTAGTTATATATAAGTAAAATATATCAGGTCTAATATTACAAGTATTTATATTACAATTATAACCTAGAGATGTTATAATATAATGCAAACATGAAACTGTAATTTTGGATTTTTGCGTAAAACGAAATGCGGAATCCTTTCCTTTTTTATAACCGTCTCCTTGATAAAATCCTCTGAAGAAAAATAATCTATAATTGTAATCTTTATTTAAAATTTTATATGGAATGTACTTATCGCGTTCATCGGTATAAAATTTTTGATATTTTTCTGCCATTATTTTACGATTTCCCTTCGGAACAATTCTATATATCCTAGATGATCTCATACAATCTATTATTTTAAAATCAGTCATTGAATATATTTCTTTGCAATATTCTAAACATTTATTCAAAAGATCCAAATCTTGATTATTTAAATTCCAAGAATATTGTGTACTATTCTTATATTTATAAATTCCACTAGTTCCATCTGCCAAAAAGAAACCTTCGATAAATGCTTTTTTTTCTTCCAATGTTTTTGGTTCTAATTTTAAAAAATCTCGTTTTAAAGGTGGATTTAAATTTTCTTTATAATTATCATTAAATAGAAGATTTGTATTCAATGTTAAATCTTTAGGTTTAATAATTTCACCGGTATCTCTAATCAACGAATGATCTTCGGTAACATCAACAAATCCCAATGATGTAACAACTCTGAACATTTCTTTATTTGTTTCATGTTTAATTACAGTATTTATTTTAGAAAATCCATCGCTGGTCCAAACTTCAATATTATTATTTGGTTTGTGGTAAAATTTGCCATTTGAATATTCATATTCATCAGTAATATTTTCTATTTTATCAATATATATTTTATTTTTATATCTTAGTATCAATGGAGTATCTCCTAAAACTGAATCACTTGCAACAAGTTCATTTTTTGGCCATAATTCATTTACAACATTATAGTAAAATTGATACATTAATAATTTGGAATAATCTAATATACACATTCCCAAATAAATAGGTTTATTAAATTTAATAGATGTAATATTATTTTCAATTGCAACAAAGTTATCATTGAATATTATTGAATCTTTGAAATTTGGTTTATTTATATATTTTTGTACTTCATCTCTATTAGTAGATAAAATAATTTCACTTCTACCTCTGATATTTTCTAAAGTTTTTCCATAGAAACTATTATTCATTAATTTCCATAAATCTTTTTCGAAAACCGATTTTGATTTTGTTCTTTGTTCAGTATTGAAGTTAATATATTTAGCCAACCAATTTGATTCTTCAAATGATATTGTTCTATATACCTTAGTAACTTTCATACCAAGTTTAATATAATATTTTAAAATACTATGATGGATAATATATTTATTTTTATCATATAATGTTAAAAATAATTTTTTTTCTTTACTTACAGGTTTGTCTCCTAGTAAATTTAATTGATAAGGAGATAATTCTTCTTTATTTATATTCATCTTTTCCGGTGCCAATGGATAATTTCTAGTTTTAAATTTACAATTATTTGAATATTCTAAATCACATTCTAATATACATCCTCTGCCATCCGGTATATTTAAATAATAATCGGGATCGTTTTCCCATTTAAAATTTTTAGTTGGTAAGGATTGTGACATTGCCCAACCATATAAATTATTTGCATCTAGGTATAATAAATATTTTTCTTCGAAGAATTCATTAAAATTTCCACCATTTTTTATTATTTCCAAACATTGATTTTTTTCATTTTCATCTAA